>CM024757.1:144761961-145046607 GCA_014218235.1 Colocasia esculenta
AAACTACTGGATCAAACTCTCAAAATCACTGAACTACACAGATCTGATGAACAACGAACAGAAGAAATGTAAAAACTAAAAATCCAAAAATTCTGAACCAGCCAACTTGATGAACTCCTTCCAGAGGAACAGAAGAAAAGAAACTAAGACTCCAAATCCCTCAAGATGCTCCTCCTGCTCAGCCAACAGCAGAAGCAAAATTAAGAAGAAATGTTCAAATCTCCCGGGTGCCAAACCACATCCCAATCATTCACAGAGAACAAAAATCCCCAACCCTTACAGATGCTGAACTAGAGAAATTTCCTAGAAAATATTGAACCCCTTACAGCAGAAGAAATAATAGAACAATTCACTGGATTGAAATCTAAAACACTGAAGAAATTGGGAATTAGCACAGAAGGAAAGAACAACGCAAATCCCTGGCCAAGCTCTTGGAATCTCTCACAGAGCAGAGGAAAAAAAATGGAAGAACAAAGTCTTAAAAATTCCTATCAAACATCTGTATCTCATCCCCTCACAACAGTAGCTTACAGAAAATGGAAAGAAACTAAAATCCTGAAAAATCGAACTCTCAACTCTCTGAACTTTGGAATAACAGGAAAACTAAAATTAACTAAAAAAAATCAAACCAACCAATATCTGCACTGAGGAAGAAATTAATGGTGAAAACTAAAATCCCAACAATCCGAACTCTCCAACCTCTGCTCAAAGAAAAATTACAGAAGAAATTAATGGCAAAAACTAAAATCCTAAAACTCCAACGGTGAAACCCAAGATCTTTGAAGAATAGGAAGAAGCTAAGAAATCCAAAATGCTGAACTAACCAACACTCTCATGCTCTGTTTGAAAGAAGAAAATACAGACAATTAAACTGGAGAAATTAAAATCCTAAAAATTTCCTAAAAACTGAACCGACCCGGAGAAGAGGACCTTGAGGGTCCTTTTATAGGCACCCGGGTCACTGCTTCCTGCCTCCTGGATCACCAACGCAGCAGCACCAAGATTGCCACCTCAGTAGCTTCAGCCCATCGCCTACGTCGCACGCCTCCAACCGCCCCGGCCGCATCGCGCCTGCTTCAGCTGGTCCGCTTGCACACACCCGGTCGCGCACAGGAGTTCCTCCAGGCCAGCTGCTTCCTGGTTCAGCCGCGCCTTCACACCAGGGCGCTTCCGAGTCCGGTCAACCCAGCACCGTGCCACCTCAGCCAGATCTGGCCGCCTTCGGCCCTGGCCGCAGATCCGGCCCAGCATCGCCATCGTCTGGGCATACCCCATCTCCCATGGCATGCCTGCATCGCACACAACCGCTTGGCCCAGGCACCCAGCCAGCGCTCCACACGCCCTGGCCGCCTCCACCTGGCCGCCCAGCCACTGCACCTTGGCGCCTGGCACCGTCGCACCAGACAGCCCAAATCGCCAAAGCTCTTCTGCCCATTAGCTGCCAAGCACACATGACTGGGCGCTTCACGAAGCTTCTCCCCATCTGTGGATGAGACCTAAAAAAAATAGAAATAGGTAAATGGGAGAACATGATATCGACAATTTTTTAAAAAAATGGTGAGATGGGAATGGGGTTGTGGCATGATATGATTGGGTGTGACTATTATTTATTTAATGGGGTGGGTGGGTTATGTAAAATTTTGATTTATTAATGTTTGTAAGAATTAAAATATGCTTAATAGAATCAAAGTTTTATGTACAATGTGTTTGTAAAAAGAAAATACTTTTTATTAATCAAATTATTCACAAAAAATGTTTGATTTTATTAAATGAATGAAAATTATGTATTCTACCAAAACTAATAAGCTCTAAAACCTATTTAGGGTTGTAATGAAAATAAACTCAAAATGTATGTTATTTATAGACAACAGATGTCTAAACTAACTATATATATGAGATTTAACGCTAAAAAATTTGCAATTATCAATGGTAACATTTTTTCCAATTTCTATCTTGTCTATTGCTTCTGTTTCATTGATCTATCCCTGTTATCCTATTCATACGAGTTCTTTAGAATCATCTTCTATCCGACTCATCAATCTGTGTTTGGTGGATTCATCGTTGTTGTTGTGTCAAGATCATGTTTGACTCATTTTTCCTTATTTTTATCAAGTATATTTATCGAATATCAAATGTCGCCACCATTTTGTACATTTTCATGCACTTTCAATTTAAACTCATGCAAAACCTAGCCTAGCCATGATACAATCCAGTTCATCGAGTACTATAAGGTTTTGAAATGTCTATAAAAGAACCATACTATTGTCCCCAATTTTTAATGAGCTAATCATGTTTATTAAGCATTTTAGGATTTAGTTATCCCATTTTTAAGTTGCACCACAAATCATTTTAAGGCATGTGCAAAACCCTAGATTTTGCCTAATTGAGGGTTCCTCTAGGTTTAGGGTCATGTTATAAATGTTTTGAACTATTTTCTCTATTTTTATTGCATTGAAAACTTGAGCAAAAAGGGTTTATTTTATGATTGGCCGAAATTGGGATTTTCTAGACACCAAGTCCAAGGCGTGCCTGGTCGAATTGGTCCAACTAGAGTTGCGCTAGAGTCCTAGGTGCGACTGGGAAAGGATAGAGATACCTGACCGTCAGAGCACCTTTCTAAAGGTGCCATACCTTGTAGGCATGTCTAGGCTATCAGACTAAATATCTTTTCGCTAAGATCTTCATAAGTCTCCCTACTCAATGGATTCGTTCGTGGTCATCGTGCAAGTTGTACTATGAAGTACCCTAGAAATAGTGAATATTCTCATTCCCATATACATTCTAACATAAGTCCCTACTCTCGTCAAGGCACTAAATGATTATGAAACTTAAAGGAAATCATATTGTTATACTACTCGGTTGAATCATTGAAGCTTGTACTCTTGATGATTACTCTTGAACCCCTCACGTCTAAATATCTCCTTGTTATTTTCACATCGCTATAATCCTAAAATGATGTTCTTACCCATACTCTATTGATCACTTGTCTACTCCTGTGCTACGTTAAATTTGTTTGTACTACCTATGACATCATTATGTCATCATCTTTACTAATATAATCCTTAAAAGTCGTACACATGTTACTAGGAGCTTATCCTTGGAACACTTTTGGCCATAATTGAATAAAAGGAGTTTTATAATAATTACTAGAACTTCGATTTACTAACCTTAATGCCCGTGTGGTGAAAGTGCTTTGTCTAGTCCTAGGAGAAGCACCTGAAGTACTTATAACTAGAAAAATATAGACAAATTGAGGTGCATTACTGCATTGTATAGAGGTGCATTACTACATCTGTTGAACTACTCTTATATTTTATCCTTTTATTTTAGTAATAACAAAACTCATACTTAATTTAAATAACATGAATATATTTATTATCATTTTTCAAGATTATTTATGCATAAGAAATAACATGTTTTATTCAAAGTTTCTTCATGAGTTGATGTTGGCAGTCGAGGTGGCCAGTCGAAGTTCACATTGACTATCTTCACTCACATCAATTGCCGCTTAATTTAGACATTGATTACCTTTAAAACATTGATTGCTTCTTAAACATCGACTGCTCTTCACTTAAACATCGATTGCCTTAGAACATCAATTGCCTTCAGACATCAACTGCCTTAGACATTGATTGTCTTAAACATCAATTACCTTTAAAACATCAACTGTCTTTAAAACACCGATTACTTCTTAAACATCGACTGCTCTTCACTTAGGCATCAATTGCCTTAAGAAATCAATTGCCTTCAGACATTGACTGCCTTAGACATCTATTGCCTTAAACATCAATTACCTATAAAACATTGATTGTCTTTATAAAACATCGATTGTCTGCTATACTTGAACATCGATTGTCCTTAAACATCGATTGTCTTAGAACATCGATTGCCTTCAGACATCGACTGCCTTAAACATCGATTGCCTTAAACATCGATTACCTATAAAACATTGATTGTCTTTATAAAATATCGATCCTCTGCTAAACTTGAACATCGATTGTCTTCAAACATCGGTTGTCTTCATAAAACATCGATTGCCTTCATAAACATCGATTGTCTTTATAAAACATCGATTGTCTTTATAAAACATCGATTGTCTGCTAAACTTGAACATTGATTGCCTTTAAACATTGATTATCTTCATAAAACATCAATTACCTTCATAAACATCGATTGTCTTTATAAAACATCGATTGCTTCTAAAATATCGATTGCCTTTAAATAAACATTGATTGCCTCTACATTTCAAATGTTCCAAAATGACTGTGGCACCAAATAAAAATTCAAATGTACTTCATATGTTTAAACTTATTATTTCTCTATCTGGCTGAAGATCTTCCTGCTGTCTATCCATCAGGGTAGGTAAGAAAAGGAGTCAGCAAAAAATAAGGACTAAAAGGACTCTTTCCTTCCTGCTAGACAATAAGTGTCTTATCTAACATGTCTGGATGTCAGCAGAAAATATGGACAAAAAGGAAAAAAAAATGAGCTATCTATCAAAAGACTTTTCTAGTCTATCATGTTCCTATTTGGATTAAATGTCTATAGGACTATTCTACTCCTAGTCAAAACATTTGGACCTACTGTTAGCATCCGTTAGACATATGAAGATGTCTGTTAGACAGAAGGAGAAGAAGAGCAGATGATAAATAGTCTCAATGGATCCAAGAATTCCATTGGGTCTCCTCAACGGATCTATCTTTCTACTATATAAAGGATAAAGTGTTTGAAGTGGAAAAAAGAGAGCCTTCCTAAAAATCCTTCTGAAAAAGTGTACATCCAGTAAGAAGCCTCAATGTCATACACACTCAAAGCAAGAGAGAAAGAGCTTGAGCCTTAGAAGAAGTGTGCGTGCAAGCAACCATCTAAAGTCTTCAAGCTTCTTTTCTCTCTTCATTCTCTCAGTGCATTATTGAAAATTTAAGGGAGAGTCCCTGAGCTGTGAGTTTGAGTTCCTTAGTGTTCATCTTATATAGCTCTTAGCCTATTCTTTCTTTCCAAAAAAAGACTTGTGTCCAGTTGTAGGAATGTATACAATGTTCCTCTTTCTGCGTGAAGAGAAGGTCAGTGGGGTGCTACTGGTTTGTGTTCAGCTAAGGGATTGTACTTCGTGTTCCCCTTGGGTTGAGAGAAGAACCTAGCTGAAGTTGGTGTCAGAAGAACCTTGCTGGGGGTTTAAGTCTACCAAAATCGCACTAGAGTTTGTTCCAGGAGGCCGATGGCTTCTTGCCCTGTAACAAAAGTGAGTTTCCTTCCTACTCAGTAAGGAAGAGAACCAGCGGGGAGCTGGGGGTTTGTATATATTTAGAGAGATTGTACCCTGGTTAGTGAAATCCCAAGATTTACTTGGGGATAGACGTAAGAGTTCCATTTAGAAGGGCCAAATCAGGATAAATTCTTGTGTTCATGTGTTTGATTGTCTTTTAATTGTGTCTGCATTGCTACTCTTTATCGCACATGATTACATTCACTAACCAAAGTTTTCAAGTAATTATTTTTATCTGTGTTTTTAGATTATCCTATTCACCCCCCCCCCCCTAGGCTATCCTTACTACCAACCGTAAGTGGGCCAACAACATCGTATGGAGGCGCATGGCATTACATCATTTAGGCATGGCAACACATTGTGAGATTGATATGGATGATTGCAATTGTTATCGATATTACTTATATGATGGACATGATGATATGATTGAATTGTTTCATGAGAATTAATTGGTCAATTCTACTTGTTCACTGCACATGATATCGTTCATTGTAACACCTATTCACACCCTTGTGTTGGATAAATAATCACTTGAACAATTTGATAGACATTGGTATCACTCTATTGTTATTTGATGGGTATTCCTTGATTCAAACTCATGTCATGTGAAATTGACTACTGTTACTGCTTATTTTTCATTATCATCATGCAATTGTTTGTTCGTCATTATAGTTTTCATCTTGTTAAATAGTTCATCAATTAAAGCATGCCCGCACCTTGATAAGGAAATTGAAACTGATGGGGAAGGGCAAGAGAAGAGTGTCCTAGATATCTGAGAAGAAAGCTTAGAGAGTAAAATATTATGTAGTAATGTCTAATGAGTCTGTAGTAGTTATCTGTGGTAGAGGTGGGTTGTTAGAGACTCCGATGGCATTATCAAGTTGGCATTTGTTTTTCACTATGGCATTGGCAATAGTCTGCAGGCAGAAGCAAGAGCACTTTTTGATGGACATTGACTTGTGAAAGGACATGGACTGATGGTTTCTTCCATACATTTAGATTCATATGCCCTTGTCCAGTCCTTTTCTTCTGGTTTGCCGCCATCTTGGGATTGTCTTCAGTGGTGGACTTCTGCACTCTAGTTGTTTCATCACCACAGTTATAGTATCTCCCATGTGTACAGGGAGGCCAATCAAGTCGTTGATGCCCTAGCTAATTATGCTTGCCACATGACAGATAAGGAGGTTTTTCATTCTTATTTATCACTACCCCTATCTTGTAGGGGCTCAGTGACCTTAAACAAGATCGAGGTACCATCTATTAGGATAGAAGAGTCTTTTCCACTTGCTTTGCAGGGGTTTGCCCCGAAGATATTGTCATTCATACTCTTTTTCCCATATATAAAATTTAGGTACAGGTTCATAGCTTTGGTGGAGTGGGTCCATTCACTCCTTTTGGGGATGGGTGCACTCTTCTGGCATTGAACTTGTGGCCTTATCTTTGCTACCAAAAAGAATAAGTCTATAGTAGTTTATCCTTTATTGAGTGTCAACTGTAGTTGAGAGTCAATAATAGGCACTATGTAGGCTTGACATTGGTGGTTTTAATTTGGTATTTGAAATTCATTATAATTAAAAGTTGATTTGCTGGCATAATTATGAGCAATATTTGATTTCATAGTGTTTAGTAGTTTTGTAATGAATTGTGTGACTAATATATATATCTGCTCGCATCTCGATATTCTACGTTGGGCTATGAAAATTATGGTATTAGAGCCTAGGGTTTTCCTAAGGTCCTATAGATAACTAAGAAGTATAGGTTGATGGTCATAACAACCCCCACATGTCAAAATTCCCGTACCCAACTATAAGACTAGGTAGAGGGGTTAAGATCAAAATGTGTTATAAATTGTAGAGAACCACTTGGCTCCTATTCCAACGAGAGCCATCTCACTCACATGGATGGGGTGGGTCCCACCCATGTGAGTGCGATGGTTCCTATCTGAACAAGAACCACTGATTTTCCTAAATCATAAGACCCTAATAAGACAAATCCCTAACAATAATTTCCATTTTAAAGTTACATAAAACTCTCAAACAACTATTGAATGTGCTCAGCTGAGAGATATGCAACTAATAATTCAAGAGTTTATCTAGGCATTTATGCAAACTGCATAGGATGGGGGTGATCGTAGAGGTGGCAACGTCCACAGGAAGGTTCATAGCATGAACCCACCAAAATTTGAGGGTAGCACTGACCTGGATGTTGCTGATCATTGGGTCAAGAAAATTGAAAGGTATTCTAGGTTTTGCAGTGTAACGTCGCGCATTTTTCGGATCTTCGCAGATCCTTGCTTAGCGGGTTTGGTGGCCAGTGCGTGGCCCATTAGTCTATGTTTCAGGTGTTTTCGCATTTTGTGAGGCTTTGTGGGCTGGCAGGTTGGGCCCAAAGCGCTCACAGGTTCTCTGTCTGTAAACACGACAGAGCCTGGCATTGCGTTCTTAACGCGACGGCCCTGGTGGTCGCATTCCGCTTGCCGACTGAGATGCGGTCTTCGTCTGCATGCACGCTGTGTGTCGCGTGTTGGGGGGCATGCTAACGTCGGCCTTGAGAAGGTGACGCCTTATTCCGTCACATTTAGGTCGCGACAGAGGGGTACATCGTGTTCTTAACTGCAAATAGTTTATAACCCAGATTGGCCAGATAGAGTTGAGCGAGCTCTGTTTGACCAAGGGGAAGAACTGTTGTGGGGATCTCGGGCGATTTGACATTTGGGAGTCATTTTCGACGTGGTCTCACCGTGAGGACGTCGCACGGAGTGGGGGAGACGCCGGGTTGTGTTTGGTTTTCACATTCTTCGTGAAGGTAGGGAGATTCTGTCTGTTTTCATGTTGTGAATCGCATGTGAAGTATGTACGGCTTGTTAATTGTTTAAAGAACATTAGATATCATGCTAGGGCACAGAGTAAAGCATGAAAAATGGATTTTTTGCATGGTTTGTGGGGGTGATCCTTGGAGAGGATCCGGATTAGGGTTCTTGTCTGCGAAGGTGACGGAGCCCCCTGTCGCGTTCTAAACGCGACAGGACGACCCACCGCGTTCTAGTTTTGAACGTGACATATCGGACTGTCACATTCAAAAGGTGACTCTTCCCTCTGTTGTGACCACAACTAAGACAATTTAATGTGTATGTTTCAATGGTATGCTTATCCGATTATCGTTAAATTGTTGTGCAAGGCAATGGTAAGCGGTGCATTGGCACCTGTAGCGCTCCACGAGCGTGTTGTTTACGTGGCAAGCGTGTTGCTCATGAGGTGAGCATGGTTCTACGTGGTTGGCTTGTTGTTTACGTGGTTAGTCGAGATGTCGCGTACTTAGCGCGACAGTGACCTTCGTTGCATTCTTCTGTGTGTGAGAAATGGCTGGGCCATGGTCAAGGATGGTTCTGCGTGGACCTAGCTCAGGTCGTTTTAGAATATTTTGAGTTGTTTTAAGTTGATTGACAATTAGCAGAGCATGTTAAGGTTTATAGTTAAATTAAGCATGTTAATTATGGTGTAATGATTATGTGATTCATACGTGTGGTTTATGTGCTTGTGGTGCATTGCTATGGAGGTCATGTGATGGCCAATGACAAGCAAGATTATATTGTTGATTTCGTGGTTAATGGTGTGTTATGGCTTGGAGGTCACGAGGTGATCAATGACAGGCAATGTCATGTGTAGTTTTTGTATGTGTCTATGTAGGCTAGCCTATAGGTCACATGGTGACCGGGGCAAGCTATTCCTGACTTTTGTATCGTGGTTTGTAATACATATTATATATGTATGTATCGAGGTTGTGCTTGCCGAGTGTGGTGGTCCGGAGCCTATTCCAGAATGCCTCTCTAGTCGGGTACCCCAGGTTCTGTTTGAACCAAGCACGTATGTTTGTTGTGCTCGGGGTTTGTCCCCGTACTGTGAGTACCATCGAGGTCTGTGTCATCTTCCTGGACGCCCTCACTCCTGTGTTTGAGTTGTATGTCCGGCTGAGGGAAAGATGACTGGGGGCAGCTGCTTGTGTTTGTGGGTGTGCAGTCGCTTGTAGCACGCTTGTGGTTGGGGGTACGGACACCAGTAGACGTCACTGGTCCCTAGCTAGTTCTGTGTTTCCAGTGCCTCACTTTAGGGAGCTCGGGCCAGAGTCCTTAAAGGTGTCAGGCATGGGCTTGCAGCTGTGTGGTCTGCAGGTGTGGTGTTGGTTGGTCTTGACTTTTCTTTGGCTTTACTGTGTGGTTGTGGAGCGGCAGTTGGACCTTAATTTTGTCCATGACTACGAGACTGAGAGGTAGTTCTTGTGTTGTGTTGTCTGGGTTAGATGCTGGCATCATGAACCAGTAGTCCGTTCCCGTGTGGTGGTGTCATTCCTTTCCGACTCGTGCTTTGCCACTGATGGTGGCTTGTGTGTGTGACTAGTCGGTTGAGGTTTGACCCGTTGTGGTGTGCCCTGGTGGTGGCACGGTTTTGGTTGTGGTTACGTGGTAGTACCTCGTGGTAGTACGTACCTGTACCCTTTGTGGGTAGCTTTGTATTGTGGTACATTGTGTACCAGTCCCTTCAAGTGTTGAGGTGGACTTGTGTTCTGTGGAGGTCTATGGTCTGACTTTTCACACGTTGTGTTGTACCCTTCATTGGGTAAGTTTCCGATTGTGGTTTAAGTGCATGGTGGATTGCTAGCTGATGTGAGTCTTGTTACCCTTCGTGGGTAGGTTGCCTGTGAAGCTTGCAGCTTAGGTGACCAGTTGTTGTAATGGTTTGCCTGTGAGGCTTGTGGCCTAGGCATTTTAGTTGTTGGGCAGACTAGTGGTGCTGTGCTAGTCCTTTTGTCCCTATTATCTTCTGAGATTTGTGCTAGCTAGTGAGATTTTGTAACGACCCACTTTATACCAGTACGATTATACCAATCCTCATCGGTACAAAGGGCGTCATTACAGTGGTATAATAACCCAACACTAACAATAGGTTGATATGTACGGGGATAGCAAATGAATATAGCGGAATTAAAAGGAATAACTCATTCTCATTCCATCATCATCACACATTCCACAGTCTATATAGTAAGAATAGTAAAGTCAATGTCCACATTATTACAAAAATAAAAGAATTACATTGTCTATTACATTGTCCATGCAATTAACTTCATTCATGCTATGAAAGGGAAAAGTACAACTCTCTAGCAACACCACAACTACTCCTCATGCTCGGGGATACTCCTTGCTATACCTTCCTCTAGCACGAGATACCTGTCTCACCTGTACGCCGAAGCAACTATGAGTCTAAAGACTCAGCAAGCAAGCCAAAGACTCAACTTTACACATATCATACACATGTTAACTATTACACAATTGAGAAAACACATACTATCTTTTTACAATAAAGGCATTACATGACACATGCTTTAAACAACCATCCACATATCTAGACCACTTAAATATGCTTTAGATTAACATGTACTCATTCTAGATAATGGATGCTAACATGAAATTCTATTAAGCCAAAGCTATACTAGCACATGGACATAATAACATATATCTACGCATGCTTCCTATACATGACACTTAATTTAACTCATGATTCAACCCAAAACTTGTGCCAATCATACTTAACAGAAACAAACACCTATACATGCTTACTACCCCTCACATGTAACAAGATTTATCAATCCAATCATTATCCCTTTTATATTACAATTCTACCAACTAGAGCATAGATTTAAGCACAAAGTAAAGAGTAACATAGCATAATATCTATTCATGTTTCACATGCACTATTCACATTTAATTACACATTTTATTTGCTGTTTTAATATAAATAAAACTCATTACACATGATTTTAAAATTTATAACATGAATTGAAGATTTAAAATACATTCTAGTTGGTTGGCAACAATAAGCAATTAAAGCATGGAACTTTGTACTAACTAAACATCACATCTAGCATGGAACCTAAACATCCTTCCATGTACTTATCACATTCATAATCACACTTTACTTGCTGTTTTGACATGAATTAAACTCAATTACATGGAATTAGATTTATTTACACTTTATCTTATTCATTTAGCAATCCCACATGTTCATCTTTTACGCTGCATAATTCACATGTCTACATATGTATATTCACATAGACTATTACATGAAGATTACTAAACTACATGACATGATACTAAACATGATATTGCATTTGAAGTATTAATACATGAAAGTATGAACATATGCACTATTATATTGGTTTCACATGTAATCATATTCTCATTCATATTTACTCTCCCTTACATATCTTTTCGCACATTCTTCACATTGTTCATTCTTGCACTTTCACTTATCACATATCATATCATTTGCATTTACCACATACCACATTCACATATTACTTTACTCTTTATTCATATTTTATCGCTTAAATTGCTGTGACACGTAGTCCTAACTACCTACTAGAGGACACACACACCCATATCGCATAGCACATATCTCATCTCATAGCACATCACATCGCATCTCATAACACATACCCGCCACCTGGGCAATCTAGTGGCGAATCTTGGTAACTGCGCAGACGGGAGAAGCCCTCTCCACCCTATCTAGCAGTACTTGTCCACCTCCAGGTTTTCATCCTAATGCCCTTTAGGATATATTTTTCACAACGTTGAGCCTTCCATAGAGACTTTTCTATAGTGCAGCTCTCGAACCTCTATGGTAGCAATGTCAATTTTGGCCCAATTATTACACATTCACTTAATCACATTTTCTCACTTTAATCACATATTTCACATATACTATGTGATCACTTTACATGCATTATTTAACAACTGCACATGCCTCAATTAACCTAACATGATACTACTATTTTCAGTAATAAAACAACTCATATTATAGTCCTAGTCATATTGTTAATTACTGAATCACACAAGGTTCCATTTAAGATGCTCAATATGACTAATTTACATGGTTTAACTAATAAATACACTTGCTGTCATCAGAATAAATCCAAAATTTTATCACAATATATAACCAATGAATATATCACCTTTTCAATTTTCTAGGTTTTTCCGAATAGTAAACATAATTTTACTAATCAAGACAAGTTTTAGGCCTATTTATCAAGAAATTCAGTAATACATGAGTTACAACCAACTAGTCATGCTTAACAGCTCAAACACATGGAAACAGTCATCGTATGATCATATAAAATTTCCAAACCCTAATACACAACAGAGCTAATTATTCAGGATTTAACATATATAAATCATGTTTCTCTCAGAAATACAGAAATTTAAATAATTAACACCAAGTACAGAAATTCACAATAACCTCATGATGTGACCTAATGACTGCATATGACTACCCATAAAAGTTACAACATGCATACTCATTCAGAAGTCCAAGTAATACAGTTTAAAGATCAAACAGTGCACTTTTAAAACTCTGAAGAACTTAACTACACAGGATGTGGCTGCCCACTGTAAACGGCACACTCTGGTGCCACTTACACAGGATCTTGGCGGCACAAGATGTGGCCGCCAAGCTCCTGCCAGCAGACCATGCAGGCAGCAGATCAAAACCAGGGGAAATTGGAGGTTCCAGGACACGAGGAAAAATCCAAAAAAATACTAGGACTTAAGGGGACATGTGTAGGGTTGACATCAATGCGTTACTTGCCTCCAAATAAATCCAAGATGATCAAGATTCATTGGTGACGCCCTCCTCGGCCAGAACAAGAGGGTACTCAAAACTCTTCTGATCTGGTTCTCCTGTTGATGCAGATGGTTCCTCGGAGTTCGGAGTGCTTCTCCTATGTATAGGCTATCTGTCAGTCATTGTAGATCTCCAGTGAACACTTCCAATCTCCGGATCCGGCCCTCCAATGGTCAGCTCTTCTCCACAAAGGGTGCTAGGGTTACACCAAGGCCAAAAAGACTTAATTCGGCTGAACCAAGGTGTTTTTATAGAGTTGGGTAGGTTGGGTACACGCTATGGCAGGTCTCCTACCGTTACACAAGACTTTCCTAAACTGAGACCAGACCAAACGCGAGCGTTAACAAATCTGAAACCGTTACACAGAAGGGAACTTGACGTCAACATATTGTGTAGTCAACCTGGGGTTGGCGTCCAGATATGGTGCCGCCTACACTGTGCTTGGCATCCATCGATCTGGACGCCAATCACAGGCATGCAGTCAGTGGCACACTGTGTGGCCGCCAACTATCTCCCTTGGCCAGAAATCAGTAGTACACTGGAATAACTATAAAATTACATCACAACCAACTAAACGTGCACTGAAATAAATAAATATACATTCACAATATAAACTACATGCATTACACACTATTTTCTTAAATATAATTTGTACTAATGTTAATTAAAGATAACATACATATGTATATAGATACACAATACATAATTACATGCATTATGCACACGATTATTTAAGCATCATACATATCATAACAATTTATCATGCTTAGAAATAGATAGATATCATTTGAACAAGATTAACATATGCATGTATACATATACACATCATAGCTACATACAATATGCATGTAATAATTAAACACAATATGCATATCAATAATTAAATAATACATGCACAGTTATATATATATACATGTACGAAAGTAACTCACATGTACTTACAAGGTAAATGACAATACTTACCTATCATACGCACAATATTATTCAAGTACCATATATATACTATGAACAACTTAATGTGTATATAATTAGATAGATATCATATGCATAAGATGAACATACATATATACATATGTACAATGTATACTTACACACAATATCCGTGGAATAAGTAGTATAATATGCACTTCATTAGTTAGATAGTACATGCATAGTATTATTGAGATGCAACATGCATAAAGTTAAATAAGAATAATCTATACAACCATAATTACTTGCATACACACACTTAAATTGACATATACATATATACACATCTACACAACATAGTTACATATATTGTACATGAAATAAGTAAATATAATATGTACATTTATACTCATCACATGCATACAAAATTAACTCACATATATGCCTATAAGATGTATAGCAAAATTTACATATTTGCATGCACAAGATTAATTAAATATACCATGTATGGTTTCTAAATAAGTACGACACGTACAAGATTAGTTAATTACTTACATTCACAGAAAATAATGTATTTATATACTTACATATGCACATGAGAAATTTAGAAATTGAAATATGCACATTTTAATACATACACTATATACATAAATAGGTAAATAACACATGCATAATATAAAATGAATGAAATTTCGGGGTATCACAGATTTATTTTTTAGTTGTTGTTAACCATGTTTTGTTGTAAGTATAATATGGTTTGGCTATCGGTGTTGCCAGTGAGACCCTCTAGGGTTGAGGTCTCTTCAGTGTTGTGTGTTGTTTTTGGGTGGCCCCTATTGAGCCTGTGACTTGTTGAGGCTCACTCCCCTACAGTTCCTTTCAGGGCTTGCTGTTTGTATGGCTTGCAGTGGCATTGCGACAGACTTGTACCACCAGCAGTAGTGTTAGTTACGTTGTGTGAGCTTGTGCTCTCTCGGGGTATGCCCCAGGTAGTTGTACTTTTTAATTGGACATGTAATAATGTATTAGGACACTTGTAAATTGTTATATACAGATATGAGCACATGTACTTTCTTGTGTCTTATATTGTTGTGGTTGTCTTTTATATTCTTACTGGACACATGTACGAGCTATCCCTTCGAGACTTCGGTCCGTTTGCGGGAGGTGGATCTAGATATGAAGTCTTGTTGAGCATAAATATCTAGGGCCGTCACAGTTGGTATCATAGCATGGTCCAGTTAGAATATGAAAAGACATTGAAGTTACAATGTCCCAAGACATGGTTTAATGTCCACTGCTGGTAGTAAGTATGCGGTTTTGTGTGATTTTTAGTACGATTTTTACGTGAGTTTTTGGTATGTGAATTGTGTGTATGGTTGGTTAGTGAGGTAGTTGTTAGTAATGGCAGAGAAATGGTGTGATTAGTGGCATTGTTGAGCGGTTATACCAATGTGCCAATCTACAGTTAAAATGTAGTTGTTTAAAGATTATCAATTATAGGAATTGAAAAAAATTAGTGAACTTGGTTATGATAATCAGAAAGGGGAGAGTAGTATTCTAGAAAGGGTATGTTTGAAGTATTTTGGTAGGATACAGAGTTGGCAGAGACAGGTATAGGGTACTGATATGGTAAAGAAGTAGTGAAACAGTGTTAGTAATGACGAATAAATCAGTGTGTGATAAGGATTGTTAAGTGTGTGAATTGTAATTGAGAACATTAGTAGAAGTAATTGTAGTATCTGAGATCTGTATTAATCAGTGTTAAGGAATAGTGTGGATCATAATGTGATTAGTGTTATGGAAGGTTTGGGAATAGTGCTGTTGTGAAAAATGATGATAATGGGAAATTTGATATAGAGATCCATGTAAGTATGTGCTGAGGTGACCAGTTGGGTAAAGAAAGAGCAAAGGAAGAATAGTGTGTAGTTGGACTTTTCCAAGAATTCTAGAAGAAAGATATTCATTTGATAAGTAGCAGTTTGTGAAGATTCCACAGAATGACTTATAAAGAATTACAGTATTAAAGACAAGATTAGTGATGCTTAGCAGTTGTGTACAGTTTGTGGAAATAGAGAGGTAAGGTTTGTGCTAGAAAAAGATTGACGTTAAAATTAAGAATAATTGGAATAAGTTGGAGCTATGCAAGTTAGAATAGAAAGAGATGAATTAGTTGAGTAGTAGTTAAAGAATATCAAGTTGAGAGGAACAACAAGGCAGATTGTGAATGGATATTTGTAAATGCGCTATAACAATAAAATTGTTTGTATTTGGCAGTAAAGTAGTAATGTGGAATAAAAGAATCAGGCAGAATAAGTTACTATGTTTAAAGAAAATAGTTTCAGTTTATGGCTATGACAGTATTTTAAAGAAAGATGGATTGCAGTGTAAATGGCACAATGAGATTAGTCAGTTAGCAGAATAATTAAGAGAAATATTTTGTAGAAATGCTATTATGCTGTTGGCAGTAAAGTGATTCAGATGGACAAAGGAGTTTTATTATAAAGGTATTTCCAGAGTTTGATGTGAAAGTTACAACAGGTTAGTTAAAGAATAGTAAGCAGATTAAAGTATGACAAAATAGAGCGGAAAGAACAGGAATGTATGGAAATTGAAATTGTTAAAGTCAATAGATTGTAGAATATTGAAAGGAAAAATGTAATCAGTTAAGTAGCAAAGTATTTTGAGTTAGATAGCACCTGGTTGAGAGAGAGAGTTTGGTAAAGTTAAAGGTGAAATATGTGCAGAATTAGTTGAGCAGTTATGTTTCCTAATCAGAAAGTACAGTGTCACAACAATAAAAATGGAAATTGTGAAGTATTATGAGTTTAGTTTGTTGAGTTAGTCAGAAAATATTGTCTGAAGTAAGGTAAGTATGTAAACAGTAAAGCATATCGGTAACAGTATGTTAGAATTCATTGTGGCATAGATAAAGTTGAAGCATTAAAGGAAGTAGTGCAGAAAATCCAGGTGTGTTCTCTTCGGCAACAATTGATGGAATGATGTGATTTGAAAAGTAAGTAAAGATAGAGTTGACTCCAGCTGAAGTTAGAGTAATAATGGAAATGGAAAGTTAATGAAGGTAACACAAAGAACAGAGTTTATAGAATATTTTTCTAAGTATCCAGTGTAATCAGAGTGGCACAACGGAAGCATGGAAAGCAAGAAAGATTTAATATTCGCAAGTTACCAGAAATTCGACTGATTAAAAAGAAAGTTTGAGGTTTTTGCACAATTAATGATAAAAGTTAGATAGATATGAGTTATGGCAGCATGAGAAAAATAGTATAAAGAGGCAAGAAATTCAGTTATATTAATGTGATTTTCTTTGAGAAGCCGACAGTTGAAAATATGAATAAAGTTGAGGCAGAATAACAGATGACAGTGAAAGGCAAACACTGAAATGGCACCAGAGATTTTGAAGAATTTAAAGATGGTTTTATATGGCAGAGTACCAAAAGTAGTAGAGTAAAGTGAAAGGTTTAGAGCAAGAAAAGTGGCCCAGAAGAAAATATTGCAAACACAGCCAGGAAAATGTGGAAGTAGGTTGAGTCCAAAGAGATAAAGCACTAACAGCAAGGTGGAATTGCCTATAGTTGAAAGGTATAAAAAAGCAGAATGTAGTAATCGGGCCGTGCAGCTATGAAATGAATTAAAGAGAAGGAAAGCAGAACAAGCATGGAAATGAACAGATGAATCAGTCAGCACAGATGATTTGAAAGGCAAGTGCAGAGGAATCGTATCCTACTTGTTCTATATATGGCGTTGTTCCTTTTTAGGTGATAGTCCGACTGACTATGGTTTGTTTTGAATGTCGAGGACGACATTCCTTTTTACGTGATAGTAATGTAACGTCGCGCATTTTTCGGATCTTCGCGGAATCTTGCATAGCAGATTTGGTGGCCAGTGCGTGGCCCATTAGTCTGTGTTTCAGGTGTTTTCATAGGTTGTGAGGCTTTGTGGGCCGATAGGTTGGGCCCAAAGCGCTCATAGGTTCTCTGTCCCTGGCGTCGCATTCTTAATGCGACGGCCCTGGTGGTCGCATTCTGATTGCCGACCGAGATGTGGTCTTCGTCTGCATGAGCGTCGCGTGTTGCGCACTGGGCAGCATGCTGACGTCGGCCTTGAGAAGGCATGCCCTATTCCGTGGTGTTCAGGGGGGGGGGGGGGGGTACTCGTGTTCTTAACCGCAAACAATTCATAACCCAGGTTGGCCAGACAGAGCTGAGCGAGCTCTATTTGACCAAGGGTAAGAACTGCTGCGGGGATCTCCGGCGATTTGGCATTTGGGAGTCATTTTTGGCGTGGTCTTGCCGTGAGGACATCTCACCGAGCGGGGGAGACGCCGGGTTGTGTTTTGTTTTCACGTTCTTTGTGAAGGTAGGGAGATTCTACCCGTTTTCATGTTGTGAATCGCATGTGATGTATGTACGGCTTGTTAATTGTTTAAAGAACATTAGATATCATGCTAAGGCACTGAGTAAAGCATGAAAAATAAATTTAAACATGGTTTGCATGGTTTGTGGGGGTGATCCGGGGAGAGCATCCCGGTTTAGGGTTCCTGTCTGCAAAGGCGACGGATCCCCCTGTCGCGTTTTGAACGTGACAGGACGGCCCGTCGCGTTCTAGTTTTGAACGCGACATATCGGGCTATCGCGTTCAGAAGGCGACTCTTCCCTTTGTTATGACCACAGCCGAGAGAATTTAATGTGTATGTTTCAATGGTATGATTATTCGATTATTGTTAAAGTGTTGTGCATGGCAATGGTAAGTGGTGCATTGGCACCTATAGTGCTCCACGAGCGTGTTGTTTACGTGGCAAGCGTGTTGCTCACGAGGTGAGCATGGTTCTATGTGATTGGTGTGCTGTTTACGTGGTTAGTCGAGATGTCGCATACTTAACGTGACAGTGACCTTCGTTGCATTCTTCTGTGGGTGAGAAATGGCTGGGCCTTGGGCAATGATGGTCCTGCATGGACCTAGCTTAGGTCGTTTTAGAATATTTTGAGTTGTTTTAAGTTGATTGATGATTAACAGAGCATGTTAAGGTTTATGGTTAATATAAGCATGTTAATTATGGTATAATAGTTATGTGATTAATACGTGTGGTTTATGTGCTTGTGGTGCGTTGCTATGGAGGTCATGTGATGGCCAATGACAAGCAAGATTATATTGTGGATTCTGTGGTTAATGGTGTGTTATGGCTTGGAGGTCACGAGGTGATCAATGACAGGCAATGTCATGTGTAGTTTGTGTATGTGTCTGTGTAGGCTAGCTTGTAGGTCACATGGTGACTGGGGGCAAGCTATTTCTGACATTTGTATCGTGGTTTGTAATACAAATTTAATATGCATGTATGAGGTTGTGCTTTCCGAGTGTGGTGGTCCGGTGCCTATTCTGGAATGACTCTCTAGTCGGGTACCCCAGGTTCTGTGTGAGCCAGGCACGTGTGTTTGTTATGCTCAGGGTTTGTCCCGGTACTATGAGTATCGTTGAGGTCTGTGTCATCTTTCTGGACACCCTCACTCCTATGTTTGAGTTGTACGTCCGACTGAGGAAAAGACGACTGGGGGCAGCGGCTTGTGTTTGTAGGTGTGTAGTCGCTTGTAGTGCGCTCGTGGTTGGGGGTACGGACACCAGTAGACGTCACTGGTCCCCAGCTAGTCCTGTGTTTCCAGTGCCTCACTTTAGGGAGCTTGGGCCAAAGTCCTTAAAGGTGCCAGGCATGGGCTTGCAGTTGTGTGGTCTATAGATGTGGTGTTGGTTGGTCTCCACTGTTCTTTGGCTTTACAGTGTGGTTGTGGAGCGACAGTTGGACCTTTTGTCCATGACTGCGAGATTGAGAGGTAGTTCTTGTGTTGTGTTGTCCGGATTGGATGCTGGCATCATGAACAAGTAGTCCATTCCCGTGTGGTGGCGTCGTTCCTTTTCGACTCGTGCTTTGCCACTCGTGGTGGCTTGTGTGTGTGACTGGTTGGTTGAGGTTTGACCCGTTGTAGTGTGCCCTAGTGGTGGCATGGTTTTGGTTATGGTTACGTGGTAGTACCTTGTGGTAGTAGGTACCTGTACCCTTCGTAGGTAGCTTTGTATTGGGGTACGTTGTGTACCAGTCCCTTCAAGTGTTGAGGTGGACGTGTTCTGTGGAGGTCTGTGGTGTGACTTTCTACGCATTGTGTTGTACCCTTCATTGGGTAAGTTTCCGATTGTGGTTTAAGTGCGTGGTGGATTGGCTAGCTGATGTCAGTCCTGTTACCCTTCGTGGGTAGGTTGCTTGTGAAGCTTGCAGCTCAGGTGACTAGTTGTTGTAATGGTTTGCCTGTGAGGCTTGTGGCCTAGGCATTTTAGTTGTTGGGCAGGCTAGTGGTGCTGTGCTACTCCTGTTGTCCCTATTATCTTCCGAGATTTGTGCTAGCTAGTGAGATTTATTATTTAGCTGTTGTTAATCATGTTTTGTTGTAAGTATAATATGGTTTGGCTCTCGGTGTTGCCAGTGAGACCCTCTGGGGTTGAGGTTTCTTCTGTGTTGTGTGTTGTTTTTGGGAGGCCCCTACTAAGCCTGTGACTTGTTGAGGCTCACTCCCCTATAGTTCCTTTTAGGACTTGCTGTTTGTGTGGCTTGCAGTGGCATTGCAACAAACTTGTACCACCAACAGGAGTGTTAGTTGTGTTGTGTGAGCTTGTGCTCCCTCAGGGTATGCCCTAGGTAGTTGTACTTTTTAATTGAACTTGTAATAATGTATTGAGATAGTTGTAAATTATTATATATAGATATTAGCACATGTACTTTATTGTGTCATATTGTTGTGGTTGTCTTTTATATTCTTACTGGACATGTGTACGAGCTATCCCTTGCGAGACTTTGGTCCGTTTCACGGGAGGCGAATTTGGATATGGAGCCTTGTTGGGTATAAATTTCCAGGGCTGTCACATGCAGTGTGCTGACTAAGAAAATGTGTTGTTGGTGACTTTTCAACTCAAAAAGGACTCATGAGCATGGTGGGAGTCGGTGGAAGCCACATTGGAGAATAGATCGATTACATGGGAACAATTTATAGTGCACTTCAATAGTAAATACTTCTCGGAGAGAGTGCAAGAAATGGAAGTGGCAGAGTTTGCCTCCTAAAAGTAACGAGGGCTTACTATGGCCGAGTATAAGGCCCAATTCTCTTGACAAGCCTGCCATGCTACACACTTGGTAGGGACGAAGAAGATGAAGGCTAAGCGGATTCTGAATGGGTTGAGGCCTTAATACATCACCCAACTGGCACTAATGGACATCCAGACCCATGTCGATATGGTGAATAATTCCCAACTTCTTGAAGATGCTATAGAAATGGCAGAAATGAATAAGTGGAAAGCTATTAAGAAGGGGCAAGGGACTATTTTTGTAACGTTCCGACCATTCGGATCCTTGTGTCGTGCTTGTGGAGGCCAATGTGTGGCTGATGACGTGTGTGGAAGGTGCTCTCGCAGGTTGTAAGGCTTCGTGCACCGGAAGTTTGGGCCTGAAGCACTCACTAGTTCACTGTCTATGAACACGACAGTGAGGGGCATCACGCTCTTAACGCGGAGGTCCACGGCGTCGCGATCATGGAATCGTGGTTTCATTCGTCATCTGCATGCGCGCCGTATGTCGCGCGTGGGGCGGGGCAGGCTGACATCAAGAATGGGAAGGCGACAGCCTCCTGCGTCGCGATCAGGTCACGATGGGGGACGAGGTCGCGTTCCCAACCGAGCTGTGTTTTTAAGAAGGTTTCACCCGAATAGAGCCTTTGCAATCTCTGCTCGGCCAGGGAGGTTTTGTTGCGGGATTTCTCGGCGATTCGAGCTGTTGGGGTGTTGTTGGACGTGTTCTCACCGCGGGGACACTACGTGCAGTGGGAGGAACACCGTGTGGGATTCGTACCTCGCGTTCTTCACAGAGGTAGGGAGATTACACGTGATTTGATCCGTGAATTATGTGTGTAGCGTGTTTAATGCGTTATGTGCTTTCAAACAATAGAAACCATGCTAGGCCACACATTAAAGCATGTAAAATGGATGGAAACCCTAGGTTGTAGGGGTTTGGGGGTGATCGAAAGAGGGATTCCGGGTTATGGTTTGCGCCTGTGAAGGCGACAGACCTGTACGTCACGACTAGGTCGCGATAGGCCGACCTGTTGCTTTAAGGTTTCTTAACGCGACATATCGGGGTGTCGCGGCCAGTAGGCGACCTGTGACCCCATCGCGACAGCAGCCGAGAGTGCTATTTGTGTGCATACATGTGTATATTTTAAAACTGATTATTGGGAATTGTATACCATGGCTATGGAAAGTGGTGCATGGGAACCTGTGGCGCTCAAGGAGCGTGTTGCGTGTTGTGTGTGCATGGTGTTCACGCGGTTGACGTGAAGTTTCACGTGGTTTGTGCGGTGTTCACGTGGTTTGTGTGTACATGGCGAGTAGTACGACGCCTACCGTGGATACCTCTTCAGTTGGGAGCCCCAGGTTTTGTGTGAGCCAGGCACGTGTGTGTGCTTGGGGCTTGTCCCAGTACTGGGTACAGACGAGGTCTTATCGTCTTCCTGGACACCCTCACTCTTACGTTGAGTAGCATGTCAGGCTGAGGGAAAGACGATAGTGGGATAGCGACTAGAGAGAGTTTGTGTTTTGTCACTTGTAGCGCGCTCGTAATTGGGGGAGGCGGACACCAGTAGATGTACTGGGCCCCAGCAAGTCTGTTCCAGTGCCTCACTTTAGGGACCTCGGGCCAGGTGAGCCCTAAAGTGCCAGGCATAGGCCTGCGGCAGTGTGGTACGCAGGTGTGGTGGTTAGTTGGACTCCACAATTTCTTGCTTGTGTTTGGTGGAGCGGCAACTGGACCTTACGTTCGTGGCGCGAGACTGAGAGGTAGTCCTGTGTTTGCTAGTGTCGTGAGCTAGTCTGCATGACGAGTGTGGCATTTCCTACTTTAGCATGTACGCGTGGTTGGGTTTGCCGCTTAGTTAACATTTTTTGTTTCTATCAAGCGGGAAGGCGGTAAGTGGGATTTAAGCTTTACATCCTGCTAGCTAGTTCTATAAATTCTTATCATAGTCTCCTACTTTACTACTTGTGTTGTTTTGCTCAGTTTTTAAGGGAGTTTCCCTACTGAGCCAGTGACTTGAGAGGCTTACCCCTACCCCCTTTCAGGTGAGGGAGAGCAAGAGACCTCACACCCATCGTCTAGCTCAGAGCCGCATCATAGCGGAGGGTCTGCACCAACGGCAGTGTAATTTTCTTACTATTGTACACCTCGGGGTATGCCCCAGGTTTCTATTGTAGTTTGGTTTACTGTTTGAGTATTGGCTATATACATTTCATGTAATTATTTGTGAGATTGGCAATCTTATACATATTGAGCTGTTTCTTTATATTACTACGGATTTGGGATGATATCCCTTACGAGGCTTCGGCCCGATCGGGGAGGCAGAGTCGTGTCAGGTTCGTTATGGGGTTAACAGATCCGAACAACGAGGACCACTACAGTGGTATCAGAGCAAGGTCTGTGTGAATATAAAGGAATCGGAGATTGCATAGCCATTTCTCTACTCTAACCACTGCTGGTAGTGACCCTAGTTGTATTGATTTGTTATATGTTGTATTGCTGGAATGGATGATGTTTGGCGGATTAGAAATGGCAAGTAGAAGGGATTGGGGAGGTGGTGGAGAGGAGCCTGGGGAGGATCCTACGCAGAGGATGATAGAAAGAAGTTGGGAAAGCTTGATAGATATACGGATGAGGATGGACCAGCAGGCACCAGTACAGCCAGCGACAGCAGTACCACCAGTTGCAGAGGAGGCAGTGCAAGCGGTGCCAGTAGCACCACCACCAGAAGTTGAGGTACCACCCTACGTACTTGTAGTCCCAGTACCAATACAGCCAGTTGGTGTAGAGGACCCCACAGCACTAGTAGAGAGGTTTCTGAGGTTGCAGCCCCCTAGATTTTCAGGAGGCCCCAACCCAGATACAGTAGAGCACTGGGTGCATGAGATTGAAAGGGTGTTTGTGATGATGAGGTGTTCGTCGACAGACAGGGTGATCCTAGCCACCTATCAGTAAAAGAGGATTTGCGCAGGAATGGTGGAGGCTGAAGATGCAGACAGTTTTTGCAGGCAGGCAGAGAATACCATTACTTGGCAAGAATTTTTGTTAGTTTTCAATGATACTTTCTTCCCGGTGCAGATTCAGCAGATGAAGAGAGAGCAGTTCAAAACATTACAGTAGGGGAATCTATCGGTGTTAGAATATTAGATGAGATTCATGGCATTGAGTAGGTACGCCCCATACCCGGTGACAGACAATACCATGATGGTGGAGTACTTTATTAGAGGTTTACGGGCAAGTTTCAAGATGCGGTGATTCCCCTTATATGTAGGATAGTGGAGGAGGCAGTGCAGCGAGCGGTAGTATTAGAGAGGACTGTTCGGGCCAGGCAGGAGCAGTCAGGTGGTTCGGGTAGCTTCCGGTTACCACAGTAGTTAGTTGGAATCAGCAAAGGAAAGGCACCCTTTGGAGCTTCTTCATCATCAGGCATAGCAAAGTGGGGGAAGTAGATAAAGAGATTCTTCTAAGGAGGAGGAGGTCGAGGCAGAGGCAGGCAGCAGGGAGGTTTTCAGCAAGGTCGTGGCTATAGGCCACCGGTTCCTGAGGAGTCCCAGCAGAGTACAGCAGGGCAGCCTACGACGTACCCGACTTTCAAGTGTTACAACTGTGGGCAGCTAGGGCATCTAGCGAGGGATTGTCCATATCCTCGAGGGCAGAGTTATGGCAGAGGGACTCAGCAGCAACAACCTTTCCAGTAGCTAGCAGAGCGAGGTAGAGGTGCACCTTACCAAAGAGGAGGTCGGGGCCGAGTGATGGCAGTTACCAGAGCACAGGCAGAGGCATCCAATCTCATAGAAGGTATATTGCCTTTCTTTGATTTTACTGCTAGAGTGTTAATTGATCCGGGTGCTTCCCATTCATTTATTTCCAAAGATTTCTTGGATAGCATGATTCAACCCTTAGATTAAAAGCCATGTGAGTTGGTTGTTGAGATCCCCTCAGGAGGGTATATGTTGACTTCTAGCTTTCTAGAAGATGTCCCAATAGTAATCCATGGAAATCAGATGCTAGTGAGATTGTATGCATTGACATTGAAAGATTATGATGTGATACTGGGAATGGATTGGCTAGAAGCTTATGGGGCATTAGTTGATTGTAGAAAGAAGAGGGTCAGGTTTTGCAGGCCCGGAAGAGTAGTATTCGAATTCCAAGGTATGCCCTTTTACACTCCCAAGTTTATTATTTATGCACTTAGAGCTAGACAGTTGATTAATGCGGGATGTGTAGCATACCTTGCTTCAGTTAGTTAACTTGAGTCTAGTAAGTCTGTAGACTCAGTGCCAGTAGTTAGGGAGTTTGCCGATGTTTTCCCAAAGAAATTGCCAGGGTTGGCTCCGTACAGAGAGGTAGACTTCACAGTTGAGCTACAGCCAGGCAGTATGCCGATATCAAAAGCACCATATAGAATGGCACCAAAGAGTTGAAAGAATTGAAGAAGCAATTACAAGAGCTATTAGAGAAGGTTTTATCAGGCCCAGTCAATCACCGTGGGGAGCGCTAGTGTTATTTGTTAGAAAGAAGGATGGTAGTCTGAGGATGTGTATAGATTACAGGCAGCTGAACAAAGTCACTATTAAGAATAAGTATCCACTCCCCAAAATAGATGATCTGTTTGACCAGCTTCAATTAGCTAAGGTGTTCTCCAAGATAGATTTGAGGTCAGGATATCATCAGTTGCGGATTAGGGAAGAAGATATTGATAAGATAGCTTTTCGGATCAGATATGGGCGTTATGAGTTCGTGGTAATGTCGTTTGGACTGACAAATGCGCCAGCTGCTTTTATGAATCTAATAAATAGAATATTTCACCCGTATTTGGATCAGTTTATAGTAGTTTATATTGATGACATTTTAGTATATTCAGCATCAGAAGAGGAGCATGCAGCGCACTTGCGGACTACTTTGCAGACATTAAGGGATCATCAATTATTCGCCAAGTTCAGTAAGTGTGAATTCTGGCTGAAAGAGATTCAGTTCCTAGGTCATATAATATCAGGAGAAGGTATTGCAGTGGATCCAGCTAAGGTGGAGGCAGTAATGAAATTGGAGGAACTGAGGACTGTGTCAGAATTTAGAAGTTTTCTGGATCTTGTGGGTTATTATCGAAGATTTATTCAAGATTTCTCCAAGATAGCAGCTTCTATGACAAAATTGACAAGGAAAGGGGTTCCTTTTGTGTGGTCTTCAGAGTGTAGGCGTAGTTTTGCAGAGCTAAAGAAGAGGTTGACTTCAACACCAGTATTGGAGATTCTGTCAGGCAGTGGCGGGTTTGTTTTGTTTACCAATGCATCCAAGAGGGGTTTGGGTGCAGTTTTGATGCAACATAGCAAGGTGATAACCTATGCCTCTAGGCAGCTAAAGAAACATGAAGAGAATTATCCAACCCATGATTTAGAACTAGCAGTAGTTGTATTTGCATTGAAGATTTGGCGGCATTATTTATATGGTGAAAGATTTGAAATTTTTACTGATCATAAGAGTTTAAAATATATATTTTCTCAGAAAGATCTGAATTTAAGGCAGCGTAGATGGATGGAATATCTAAAAGATTATGACTTCAGTTTGGCCTATCATCCAGGTAGAGCAAATGTGGTAGCAGTTGCACTGAGCAGAAAAGCAGTTATGAATTAACTTATGATCAGAGAATGAAAATTATACAAAGATGTGGCAGAAAATTCATTATATGTGCCGAGCAGCCATCGAAGAGCAATATTGGCAACTAGTGCAGTGGAGCCTTCTCTATATTGGCAGATAATGGAGGCGCAAAGAGCAGATAGCAGTTTAGCTGACATTGTAAGAATGGAAGAGGTAACTTTTGGGGATGACAGTGTGGTCAGACTCAAAAGCCGATTATATGTGCCAGCTGATGTAGAGATTAAACAAAAAGTCTTGGAAGAAGCTCACAGATCAAGATACATTATCCATCCAGGCAGTACAAAAATGTATCAAGACATGAAGAAGCATTTCTAGTGGCCGCATATGAAGAGAGAAATTACATAGTTAATAGCAAGATGTGCAGTGTGTCAGGAAATCAAGGCAAAGCACCAGAAGCCAGGAGGATTACTGCAGCCGTTAACCATTCCGCAATGGAAGTGGGATGATATTACAATGGATTTCATAGTTGGTTTGCCCAGGTCATCAGGTCATAATGCTATTTGGGTCTTTATGGACAGATTAACCAAGGTTTGCAGATTACTGCCAGTCAGCATGTCATGGTCAGTAGACAGACTAGCCAAGTTATATGTAGAAAGAATTGTGCCATTGCATGGGATTCCAGTCACTATAGTTTCAGACCGAGATCCCCGGTTCCTTCAGGTTTTTGGAGGAGTTTGTAGAGGGTTGTTGGCACAGAGTTGAGATATAGTTCCGCATATCACCCGCAAACAGATGGACAAACAGAGAGGACATTCCAAATACTTGAGGACATGTTAAGAGCTTGCTGTCTTGTTTGGGAAGGTATTTGGGAGCGTCACTTGAGCTTGGTTGAGTTTGCATATAACAACAGTTATCATGCAAGAATTGGGATGGCACCGTATGAAGCTTTGTATGGCAGACCATGCAGATCACCACTAAATTGGCATGAAGTAGGAGAGAGGCAAGTCATGGGTCCATAGCTGATTCAACATTGTGCAAAAACAGTGAAATTTATTCAAGAAAAGCTTCGCACAGCGCAAAGCCGTTAGAAAAGTTATGCAGACACCAGACGCAGATCTTATAATTTGAAGTTGGTGATTATGTGTTTCTGAAGGTTTCTCCTACCAAAGGCGTGATCAGATTCAGCAAAAAGGCAAGTTGAGCCCAAGGTATGTTGGGTCATTTCAGATAAAAGAAAGAATGGGAGAGACAACTTACAGGCTGGATTTTCCAGTAGATTTTATAGATGCTCATGACGTGTTTTCACGTCTCAATGCTCAGAAAATATATCAAGATCCATCTCAAGTGGTCAGTTATCAAATGGATGACTTAAAGCCAGATATGACAATGCCGGAGTATCCAGTGCAGATTAAAGGCCGCAGAACCCAGAAGCTTAGAAATAAAGAGATTGAGTTAGTAAAAGTCAGATGGGAGAATAGACAGGGCGGAGAGGATACATGGGAGTTGGCGGAAGAAATGATGGAAGTGTATCCATAATTGTTTGAGTAAGCTTTTGATTCTTTTAGGTGATAGTACCATGCTAGTTGAATTAAAAGTTTTTAATATTCAGTTTCTGCTTTAAATTTCGAGGACGAAATTTCTTTTAGGTGATAGTAATATAACGTTCCGACCGTTCGGATCCTTGTGTCGTGCTTGTAGAGGCCAATGTGTGGCCGATGAAGTGTGTGGCAGGTGCTCTCACAGGTTGTGAGGCTTCGTGGGCTGGCAGTTTGGGCCTGGAGCACTCACTGGTTCACTGTCTGTGAACGCGACAGTGAGGGGCGTCGCATTCTTAACGCGACAGTCCACAGAGTCGTGATCATGGAATCATGGTTTGAGTCGTCGTCTGCATGCGCACCGCGTGTTGCGCGCGGGGCAGGGCAGGCTGACGTCATGAATGGGAAGGCGACAGCCTCCTGCGTTGCAATCAGGCCGCGATGGGGGACGGGGTCGCGTTCCCATCCGAGCTACGTTTATAAGAAGGTTTCAACTGAACAGAGCCTTTGCAAGCTCTGCTCGGCCAGGGAGGTTTTGCTGTGGGATTTCTCGGTGAATCAAGCTATTGGGGCATTGTTGGACATGTTCTCTCCAAGAGGACACTACGTGTAGCGGGAGGAACGCCGTGTGGGATTCGTATCTTGCATTCTTCACGGAGGTAGGGAGATTCCATGTGATTTGATCCATGAATTGTGTGTGTAGCATGTTTAATGCGTTATGTGCTTTCCAAACAATAGAAACCATGCTAGGACACACATTAAAGAATGTAAAATGGATGGAAACCCTAGTTTGTAGGAGTTTTGGGGGTGATCCGGAAGAGGGATTCTGGGTTAGGGTTTGCGCCTGTGAAGGCGACAGACCTGTCCGTCGCGACAGGATGACCTGTCACTTTAAGGTTTCTTAACGCGATATATTGGGTGTCACGACCAGTAGGCGACCTGTGACCCAGTCGCGACAGCAGCCGAGAGTGCTGTTTGTGTGCATACATGTGTACGTTTTAAACCGATTATCGGGAATTGTATAGCATGGCTATAGAAAGTGGTGGATGGGCACCTATGGCACTCGAGGAGCATGTTGTGTGTTGTGTGTGCATGGTGTTCACGCGGTTGACGTGAAGTTTCACGTGGTTTGTGCGGTGTTCAAGTGGTTTGTGTGTACGTGGTGAGTAGTACGACAACTACCGTAGATACCTCTTCAGTTGGGAGCCCTAGGTTTTGTGTGAGCAAGGCACGTGTGTGTGCTCGGGGCATGTCCCGGTACTTGGTACTGACAAGGTCTTGTCGTCTTCCTGGACACCTCACTCTTGCATTGAGTAGCACGTCCGACTGAGGGAAAGACGACAGTAGGATATCGACTAGAGAGAGTTTGTGTTTTGTCACTTGTAGCGCGCTCGTAGTTGGGGGAGGCAGACACCAGTAGACGTACTGGGCCCCAGCTAGTCTTGTTTTCTAGTGCCTCACTTTAGGGACCTCGGGCCAAAGTCCCTAAAGGTGCAAGGCATGGGCCTGCGGCATTGTGGTCTGTAGGTGTGGTGGTTAGTTGGACTCCATAGTTTCTTGGCTTGTGTTTGGTGGAGCGGAAGCTGGACCTTACGTCCGTGGCTGTGAGACTGAGAGGTAGTCATGTGGTTTGTCCGAGTCAGTTGCTGGTGTCGCGAGCCAGTCTGCGTGACTCGAGTGTGGGGTTTTCCTATTTTCGCACGTACACCTGGTTGGGTTTGCCGTTTATTTATTATTGTTGTTTCTATCAAGCGGCAAGTGGTAAGTGGTATTTACAGCTTTATATCCTGCTAGCTAGTTCTATAAATTGTTAGCGTAGTCTCCTGCTTTAGTACTTGTGTTGTTTTGCTCGGTTTTTAGGGGAGTTTCCCTACTAAGCCAGTGACTTGAGAGGCTCACCCCTACCCCCTTTCAGGTGAGGGAGATCAAGAGATCTCACACCCGTCGTCTAACTCAGAGCCGCATCGTAGCGGAGGGTCTGCACCACCGGCAGTGTAATTTTCTTACTGTTGTACACCTCGGGGTATGCCCCAGGTTTCTGTTGTAGTTTGGTTACTGTTGAGTATTGGCTATGTACATTTCATGTAAATATTTGTGTGATTGTCATTCTTATACATATTTGAGCTGTTTCCTTTATATTACTACGGACTTGTGGATGATATCCCTTGCGAGGCTTCAGCTCGATCGTGGGAGGCAGAGTTGTGTCAGGTTCGTTATTGGGTTAACAGATCCGAATGACGAGGACCGCTACAATTTTTGGAGAATATTAACTCACAATGGGAAAGAAGAGACTGAGCAGTAATAAAGTGTATCAATAGGAGAAGAAGCCTAGGGAGTGAGGCAAGCAACTGGCCCTTGTCACTAAAAAAAGGTGCAAGCACTATGACAACAGAAGCCACAGATCTGAAGAATACTGGATGATGCTTAGAAAATATTTGAGATGTGGGAGCGAGGACCATAAAGTCGTTGATTTCCGAAAGATAAGGAATTGGGCTCCATAAGGCACTCGCCAAGGGGGTTAGATATATAGATAAGTGTTTTTCCTATGGGAATACAAAGTTCGTATCAATTGATGTTCAACTTACGTTTCGATTGGTGATACATTTCATTTTACGATTGGATATATATATCACTTGTTCTGATTACTATTAATTTATACCGATTAGTAAAACTCTAACGATGTAACTTAATATGCAACAATTATTGAACATCAGTCTCCTGATTACCATGCTATGTTCATTCAGATTGATGCTCAATTGTTCAGATTATAATTAAGTTTTACTTCGAGTATAATTGTTAAGTCTTAAAATCGACTCATGTTGAAAGATGACATCGATTACTTGAGTCTCACATCGATTGTACAAGAACTAACGATTACAGAACAAAAACGTTTTCGATTACAATAAACATTTTATCGATTGGTCTACATATATAATAATTAGTGTTTTAGAGAGACTCTAATTAGTGAATATTTTACTGCAATACATTCATTCTGATTACTGACTAAGTATATGTTCCGATTGTTCAAGTCATTTGCTTAGCGATTACAATTAGTTGCATTTGATTAGTGAATACTATTCTGATTAGTGATCTTGTGCTGAATAACATTTCGATTAGTGCTATTCATGATGATCAGTGCACCCTCATATAATTTTACTTATTATGTGTAAATTTGTGATTAACAAAACCTTAACAAATATTTTCTAACAATCTTTATGAAGTTCCTCTATAGGAAATAAGTCGAGCAAAATCTATATGTAATTCTCATTCACTATTACTTGAAGTCCAGAGCATGATTCATTCTAAGTACACATCGGTTTCCTTGATAGAACATCAATTCGATAAGTTAAACAACGATTTGATCGCTGTAACGATTCGATAAGTTAAACAACGATTTGATCGCTACAACGATTCGATAAGTTAAACAACGATTTGATCGCTATAACGATTTGGTTTTAGTTAAACAACAATTTGATCGCTGTAACGATTTGATAAGTTAAACAACGATTTGATCGCTGTAACGATTTGGTTTCACTTCACTTAAAGAACGATTCGATCGCCAACAAGAATTTGCCTTCACTAAAACAACGATTTGATCGCAAACGACGATTGCCTTCACTAGAACAACGATTTGATCGCAAACAATGATTTGCCTTCACTAAAACAATGATTTGCTTTTAGTCAAACATCGATTTGATCAAACAATGACTTGCTTCTACTTGAACAACGATTTGCTCATACAACAATTTCACAAGTATAACAATGATTTCATCAACACAATGATTTCACCTTTTATACATGAATCACATCGATTTCATTTCACCATGGATTTCATTTTTGCATATATCACTGATTTCACGTTTACATCAACTCTCTTCACAACGATTATATTTTGAATGAATTGTCATACACTTATAATTATCTTTCCAGATAAATTTGAAAATATCTATTCTCTATGATATTCAAACATATTTCCAAACACTGTGGAGTTCAAGTATCCCCGCGTATATCTTTGTATCTTGCACCACGTAGCATTTATTGTGATTGAACACATCTTTGCATGTCGCATATCTGTGTGATCTCTACACCTATTTTCTATAGCAAACACTTTTCAGGGTGATAGAATGACATTTCTATTTTCTTGTACACTCTTATAGCATGTCTTCTAACATTGCATGACAGCATAGAGATAGTCTAGCTGTCTATGTTTTGGCCTTTATTACATGCATGTTTTGCCAGTACCAAATCTTACAATGTTGGATAACCTGAAGTGAAAGATATCTGGATGAATCTTCTCCTTGCGTATGTGTCTTCCTGAGCATTAATGACTGTAGACTTACATGTTCCACACCTCGGACCATGCAGTCTAACGTGCTTCAAACATAGAGACAACGGACACCTCAACGGACACTTCAACGGCTGCATTCTCAAGTGAAGATATATATAGAAGCTGATGACTCCATGAAGAATAGTTTTTAGAGAGAAAAAGCTACATACACAACTCACCAACAACTTGCGAGCATCAAAAAGACGAGTTCATTTTGCTTCACTCTACCATTCTTTTAGCTCTTATCTCTCAGCCTTTTTTGCTTAGTCTTTTGAGAGCTAGTTGTTGTTCTGAGATATTTTCATGTTGAAAATTTGTCTCTCTCAGACACTGCCTCAGATCAAGAAAACTTCTATAAGCTTGGTCTAGTGGCCATTCGCCTTTAATCACATTCTTGTGTGTACCTCTTCGTTTGCGAAGAGAAGACCTGTAGGATATAGGTGGTTGTTATTCCCTTAATTGAAGAAGGAAGACCTGTTGCATCAGGTGTTATGCTTGTTCCTCTTCGGGTTTAGAAGAGAAGGCCAGTTGTTGCTAGATGTATAAGAGTCCTTAAGGAGTATAGTACCCTTGGTTATTGAAATCCCAAGTTGTTGCTTGGGGACTGGACGTAGGACTTCTTGGGATAGGAGGTCCGAACCAGGATAAAATTCTCTTGTGCTTGTGTGTTTGCACGTGTGCCTTCATTATCACTAACACTGACTATCGATCTTAGTGTTTTTCTGTTAAGTATTTTTATTGACAGGCTTTATTCTAAGAAGAATTTTAGAAACCCATTCAACCCCCTCTAGGCTTGCTAGCTGGGCAACAAGTGGTATCAGAGCGAAGTCTCTTCAAGAAAGAAGATCTCATGATCTGAAGAGTAAAGATAAATGGCAGCTCAAGGGTATGTAGACGGTCAGTCCATCAACAGACCCCCTCTATTTGATGGTGAAGACTACAACTACTGGAAGACTCGAATGGAGTTCTTTCTGTAAGGTCTCGATTTCCAACTCTGGTCTATCATAGAAGAAGGAGACCTAGTGGTACTCAACAGTAGAGAAACTGGATAGATGAAGACAAAAAGAAGATATCCTTAAACATCATAGCTAAAAGTATACTATGCTGTGAGCTAAGCAAGAAAGAGTTCAATAGGATTTTAGTGTGTAAGTCAGCAATGGAAATGTGAGAGAAACTCAGACTCACGTACGAAGGAACTGACAAGGTAAGAGAAACAAGAATAGACATCTTGGTAGCTCAATATGAAAGATTTTAGATGCAATCAGAAGAAACCATCACACAAATGTACAGCAGATTCACAGACATCACAAATGGTTTGGCCGAGCTTGGAAAAACCTATGACATTGGTGTAAGACCTAGCCCCCTTGGTCCCTTTGGCCGCGTCCTCGAGTCACGACAGGCGCCCTGGCGTGACTTGGTCGAGCCAGAGCGGCCTGCCGCGATAGGTTTGGGTCGCGCCGTACTCAGCTGTCGCGTTCTTATCGTGGCAGGGGTAGCCGTCGCGTCCTTATCGCGGCGTCTGACGGCGTCGCGACTGCTTTTTCTGATAGATGTGACTGCTGTCCTTTCTGTCAGAATGACTATGTCGGGTGTCAGGCACACGAAGCATTGACAGCGACCTGGTCAGCCGTCGCGATTGTTTTTCCGATCTTCGAGGTTTGACTGCCTTTTTGTGGTCGCGCCGGGCGATGACCGTCATGACATGGTCACGATAGCTCGGGTGACGCGACACAGTGGTTGTCGCACTGGGTCGGCCTGTCACGTTCTACGGGTCGTCGTTTTAAAACCGAGCACCACACCCCATTCTCCCTCTCTCCCCTTTCTCTCCTTCTACTTCCCCTCTCCTTCCCTCCGAGTTCTCTTGCGGTTCTCTCATCCGTTCTTCGTGCTCGAGGTGTTTGTGATGAGGTGGTGAGGACCTGTTTGTGCACGGGCCGTGTTCGTGTTGCGTGGAGCGAGGAGGAGGTGGTCATTCTTATGTGAAGGCCCCAACGGGTCAACTCTACACATGTTGATAGGGACCCTTGTTCCTCTCGCCCTAAGCATGCTCCCCTCCCTCTAGAGACGATGTTTCCTCGTGGTTTGTGGTTGTGGGAGTATGAGGATTCATGCTCGTGGTTGAGTGAGGTTTCCACTTCGAGCATAGATCCTTGTTAATCCATGTTTGTGGGGCTCTAGGGGTGGTTTGGAAGGATTTACAGCTTTCATACATGTTACACATCCTCTCCTCCCCTATGGAATGTTTATTTCATGTTTTTGGGGTGGTTCTCGGAGGGGCTGCTCCGGAAACCCCCCTCTGCTAAAGACGCGACCATTATGGAGGTCGCGATTTTGTCGCGACAGCCTAGCTGGTCGTGATATGATCGCGGCGCTCTTGGGTGTCACAACCTGGTCGGGAGGGCAAGGCCCGCCGTGACAGTGTCGCGACAGGGAAGGGCGTCGCGACAAGGTCGCGATGGCCCAATGCGTCGCGACTACAGCCGAGAGACAGGTTTGGTCTTCGCTATTTCCATTTCATTGACTGTACCCGTGGCACCTGTGCTAGTTTCCTAGTACGGTCCTACACTAGTCGTTCGCCCGGTGCTTGGCACTTGAGGGCTTGTCCCGTGTGAGAGGTTGTTACCGTTGCCTGGGACCCCCGTCCTCGGGAGCCTGTTGAGGGAGTACTCCAGGCTACGAGCATGCTCTAGTTGGCAGCCTAGCAGGCGGACTCTAGAGCTGAGGGGAAAATGGTGGTTAGGACAATGACGTTGAGTCATTTGTAGAGCTCTCGTGGTTGTTCTGGGACGCCGAGGATGGTTAGGAGTTCTACCCGGCGCAGGGCCAGCCAGTCCTTTTCTCACACTGCCTCGCTCCTTGTGGCCACGGAACCACTTGGGGAGGTTAGGCGTGGGACCGTAGTCGGCCAGACTACGGCGGTTACTATTATGTGCTTTGTGTCCTACCTCGCTCTGACGAGACGTGAGGGTTAGGACCTGGGTCAAGGATAAGACGTCGGTGGGCGCACCTGACCTTTGACTAGTAGTAGTGTCTTCCGTAGCTAGTATACCTTGTCCAGGCGGGGTATCCCCCTATTTGTGTTTACTAGCCTTGTGGTGGTCACGACGAGCAGTCGTACATAGTTTTCGACCGTGTTGTGTTTCCGTACCGCGCTAGTCGTAGCTTCACTTCCGCACTTCCGGTTGTAGGTAGAAGATATAAACTGCTATTATTTATTTGATATATATATATTCTTCTGCCTGTTAGAGCCAGTAGGAGATTGGTAGTCCCTACTGAGCTTCTGTTGTAAAGCTCATCCCTTTCTTTCCCAGGTGAGACTTCTCAGCAGTAGCAGGGCACGCGTCGGGCGGACGAGACGGGGTGGTAGTGGAGGTCCCCGTAGCTAGCAGTGGTTCCCCTTTCTCAGTGTATGTCACCTTCGGGGTATGCCCCTAAGGGATTTGTTCTTCCCCTGCCTTTTACTTGTACTAGCGTGCGCGCATTGGGACTGTACTTAGAGCGGTACGCAATGGTCTCGCTCTCTTTCCTATTTCCGCTTGTACGCTTCTAGTTTAGCAGTTGACATTTACTTCCATTACATATCCTATTAGATATATATTATAGCCCTTTCGGGTCTCCGGATCCGTCGGCGGCGACCGCAAAAATGAGGTCCTCGACGTGGGCCGAGGGTCGGGTTCTCGGGGTCGTTACAATTGGAGACATGGTGAGAAAGATATTGAGATCTCTACCAGCCTCATGGGATCCAAAAGTGACAGCCATAGAAGAAGTTAATGATTTAAGAAGGATGTCACTTGAGAAGCTCATTGGGTCACTAATGGCCCATGAGATAAACATGGAGAAGCTTGGGGAATCCTCCAGCAGAAAGAAGCACAGTAACGCTTTGAAAGTCATGGAAGGCAGCTCGGAAGAAAATTCAGAAAATGAAAAGAGTGATGAAAACAGTGAAGATGAAGAGGCCTTTCTCTCTAGATGACTGCAAAGAATACTTGTCAAGAAAAAGTATCAGTCAGGGAGAAGGTACTTCAAGAAAGGAAAAGACTTCAAGAAATCCGAAGTCAAGGACACAAAAAAATCTAAACCCATTTGATACGAAAGGAAAAATCCTGGACACATCAAGGAAGAGTGTCCAAAGCTGAAGAAGACGTAGTTCAAAAAGAAAGACAGCTCAAAGAAGTTCAGAAGGTATAAAAAGAAAGCCATGGCAGCTGCATGGAACAACGAAAGTGACTCAGACAGTGAGTCAAGCTCTAGTGATAAAGAAGAAGAAAGCCAATCTGGCTTTCATGGCAAATATTGAAGACAAGGTAACATCTGACTCATCTTTTACTTCTTGTAATGAATTTGATTCAGATAGCCTAGAAGATGCTTTCAACGAATATACAGCAAGTATAAAGATGTATGCAAGTTATTAAAAACTACCAAGAAAAATTATGCATGTTTGGATATCACTAACTCAGATTTAAAGTCTGAAACTAAGCAACTAGAAAAACAAATATCTGAATTAAAAAGAAAAATTGAACTGTTATGTGAATATCTAAAAACTAAAAATGAACAGATAACAAACCTGGAAAACTAGAAAAATATAAGTAAACTTAAAAAGGAAGTTGACACATTAACAAAAGATAATGAATATCTAACAAATACAATTGACAAATTCACAAATGGTAAATCATCTTTAATATTAAAAGGAGCAAGAAGATCAGGTAAGAAAAAGTATGGTTTAGGATACATCCCACCAGACGATGAAGAAACAATTATTCATCCTAAAATCTATCCAACACCAAAATTGTAGCTGAGCAGAATACTGACTATAAATCTAACATTAAATACATGCCAATTAAAATAGTAAATAATATATCATATTACAGTCATTGCAATAAATTAGGACATACTAAAATAACCTGTACAACTAACACTTAAAATGGATTCCTAAAAGAAAAGGTGAAGAAACTAACCAGCAAGGACCCAAAAGAACTTGGGTACCTAAATCTTAGTGTTTTAATTGCAGGGAAGCCTTAGAGCATCAAAATGGTACCTAGATAGCGGGTGCTCAAGGCACATGACTGGCAACAGAAGATTGTTTTCGCACATCAAAGATGAAGAAGGCATAGTAACCTATGGTGACAATGGAAAAGGATCAGTTATAGGTTGTGGATCCATTGGAAGTCAAGCCAGAACTCTTATAGAAGATGTGTTATGCATCAAAGGGCTCAAACATAACCTCATAAGTATTAGCCAGCTGTGTGACAAGGGTCACCAAATCAAGTTTCAGGAGTCTAAATGTCTAATTATGAAGGATGGTGCAACTGTCTTCGAAGCCAGCAGAGAAATGAATTTGTATGTATTGCACCTAGAAGAATTAAAGGACCAGGATATTTGTCTTGCAGCAAATAAAGATCAAATTGCTGAATTATGGCATAGGAGATTGGGTCACTACAGCTTGGATGGAATTAGAAAGGCTTATCAAATGCAATCTAGTGGAAGGTCTACCCAAGATAAACTCAAGAATAGAAGGTGTGTGTGAACAATGTGCAAAAGGGAAGCATGCAAAATCCTCCTTCAAAACAAAGACAGTGGTAACTACATCCAAACCTTTGGAATTGCTTCATATGGATTTGTTTGGACCGATGAGAACTACTAGCCTAAGAGGAAAGAGATTTGGTTTTGTAATAGTAGATGACTATTCAAGAATTACATTGGTATCCTTCTTAGAGTATAAAGATGATACTTTCGAAAGCTTTGTGAAGTTCAGTAAGTTAGTTCAGAAGGACAAGAAGTTTAACATAATAAGCATTCGCTCAGATCATGGAGGAGAATTCCAAAATGACAAATTTACAAAATTTTGTGATGATAAAGGAATAGAGCACAACTTCTCAGCACCAAGGACACCTCAGTAAAATGGAGTAGCTGAGAGGAAGAATAGAACTTTGTTGGATATGGCCAGAACCATGTTATCAGAATATAATCTTCCAAGATATTCCTGGGCAGAAGCTATCAATATCTCTTGTTATGTTATAAATAGGGCTATGATCAGGCCAATCCTGAAGAAGATTGCATATGAATTGTACAAGCAAAAGAAGCCCAAGATCAGTCAGTTAGAACATTTGGTTGTCCATGCTTTATCTATAACAATAGTAAGAGAGATATAGGTAAGTTGCATTCCAAATCTGATGAAGGAATCTTTATGGGGTATGCTTCTAAATTCAAAGGCTATAGAGTTTTAATAAACAAAGTTTATTAATTGAACAAACTGTTCATGTTATCTTTGATGAGTCTAACCCTTCCTTAAGAAAGGTAGTAGATAGTGATGATGAAAGTGCAGAAAATCTATCCAAGAAACTGAAAGATACATCTATCAAGGATAATGAAGATCCACCCTTGGAAGAACTACAACAAAAGGAAATTATACATGATGATCTTCCAATAGAATGGAGATACAGGAAGGATCACCCAAAGGACAACATCATTAGAGATCCATCGGTTGGGGTAAGAACTAGAGGTAATGTTATCCCTTGTGATTATCTAACATTTGTATCTCAAATTGAGCCTAAGACAGTCAATGAAGCACTGTCTGATGAATCTTGACTTCTAGCCATGCAAGATGAACTTAATCAGTTCAAGAGAAACCAAGTTTGGTCCTTTGTTCCGAGACCATCAGATCATCCTGTGATTGGCACCAAATGGGTGTTCAGGAACAAATTGGATGAAGCTGGTGTTATCACTAGAAACAAGGCTAGACTGGTAGCTCAAGGCTATTCCCAAGAGGAAGGCATAGATTTCAATGAAACCTATGCACCAGTGGCTAGACTAGAGGCAATTCGAATTTTACTCGCTTATGCATGTGCATTGGATTTAAAACTTTTTCAAATGGATGTAAAATCTGCATTTTTAAATGGATTCATAAAGGAGGAAGTCTATGTAGAACAAACTCCTGGTTTTGATGATGTAGATTTTCGAAATCATGTTTTTAAATTACATAAAACATTATATGGTTTAAAGCAAGTACCTAGAGCATGGTATGAAAGACTTAGTGCATTCTTTTTAAACCATGGTTTTATCAGAGGACAGGTAGATAGTACATTGTTCATTAAATCAAAAGTGAAAAGCATATTGCTTGTGCAAATTTATGTAGATGATATAATATTCGGATCTACTGATGAATCCTTGTGCAAGTATTTTTAGAAGCTCATGCAGAGAGAATTCGAGATGAGCATGATGGGAGAACTCAACTATTTTCTTGGACTACAAATCAAGCAAGGTAAAGACGGTACACATATTTTTCAAGCAAAGTACACTAAAGAGTTGCTAAAGAAGTTTGGATTTGACAATGCTAAACCACTGTCCACTCTAATGAGCGCATCCACCAGGTTAGACAGTGATAAAGAAGGTAAGAAAGTAGATCAAAAACTGTATAGAGGCATGATATGATCATTGCTTTACTTGACAGCTAGCAGACCTGATATTTTATTTAGCGTATGCATGTGTGCAAGGTATCAGGCTGATCCTAAGGAATCCCATTTAATATCTGTTAAAAGAATTTTCAGATATTTAGCTAAGACTCATGATCTAGGTTTATGGTATCCAAAATGATATGAAACTAGCTTAGTTGGATATTCTGATGTTGATTATGCTAGATGCAAGGTAGATAGAAAAAGCACCAGTGGTAGTTGTCAATTTCTTGCAAGATGCTTGATTTCATGGTCTTCAAAGAAGCAAAATTCAGTAGCACTATCAACAGCTGTAGCTGAGTACGTAGCTGCTGGGAGCTGTTGTACTCAACTCCTATGGATAAAACAATAGCTTGAAGACTATGGATTGCACATCAAGACCTTCCCATTGCTGTGTGACAACACTAGTGTGATAAATCTCACCAAAAATCCAGTTCAGCACTCTAGAATGATACATATAGAGGTTAGATATCATTTCATTAGAGATTATGTAGCTAATGTCAATATAAATATTTCTTTTATAGATATGTTAAATCAGTTAGCAGATATCTTTACAAAGGCCTTACCTGAAGAGAGATTCACGTCTCTCAGAAGGGAATTAGGTATGTGTAATTTGAAAAAGATATGTCTGCATGAAACTAAAATAATAAATTTCAGAATAATTTTCACTCTTCCCGCTAAAATTTAAGGAAATCTTATAATTGCGTGCATCATAAAGCGTTATGGCGTTTCAAATGAATTTTTATTATATGAACTATTCTTTCATCTTTTGTCGTTATCTGCATTTATTGCTCTGGCGTTTCAAAAGCGCCATTATGTTTTGTCTTTAAAGCCCGAAATCCATGTCATATCGATTTCATCCCTCTCTTTCATCTCTTTAGACTTGCCTGGAGCGATAAACCCTTATCGATTCAGGAATCCTCTCTGAGCGGATTCGAAGGCTCTCTTTGTTCCCGCTAAAATTTCTTGAGGGTTTCTGTTCCATCCCTTCCTACGACCCTCCAGAAACCTTCCTTGTTCAAATCCATGGCTTCTTCTGGGAGTTCCGGCACCGTAGGTGGATATAGCATCGTCTTCCTCACAGCGGATCAACAGGAAAGGTTTGCAGCACTCAAGACAAAGTTGTGTAGTAACAAGGCAATAGATATTGCTGATCTAGAGAAGAATGGGATGCATAGCATCGTGGAAGCCATTGAAAGGATGAAATGGACAAGAATGGTCACAGTTTCTGAAGCTAGCTATCCGGACAGAGTCAAGACGTTCTTCACATGCCTGAAGACTGAATCAGATGGGTCCCTCACCTCCTCAGTAAAAGGTACACCTATCCACATCACCTATGATCTTTTGGAAAGTCTATTTGGTGTATCGACAGTTGGTCACAGTAGGGTAGATAGTGTTGATGTTCATGCCAAGGGGTTAGGCATTATCGGAATAGAGTATAAGCTAAAAGATGGAAAGATAGATATCAATCAACTGAATGCATTCAACAGGATCCTCCACTTTATTGTATGCCAGATTCTAGTACCAAGGAGTGTCACTTTCTCAACTTTCCCTAAGGCCGATTCTGATACGATGTTCTGGGCAATTCAAAATCAAGACATTAATATGGCTCAAGTGATCATTGAGAGAATGAGATTTATTGCAGAAATGATATGGGATAGGAAGAACAAGCTGAATGTTTCCCTACCTTATGCTCATTTGTTGACCAGGATTTTCAAGCATTTCAGTATTGATTTGAACAGAGAAGTAATGGAGAAGATGGGCCAACCTATTCGGTCCAGGAACTTAAAGAAAAGTGACTTCTCACTAGTAGGGAGTGTTTGGACCAAGACCTCCATGGCGGAAGGAGAGGCTATTATTGGTGAAGCTCCTGTAGTCCGAGAAATTCCAGTAGCCCAAGAAGAGAAAGAAGAAGTTAGAATTGAAGAACCAGTGGCACGTGCTAGAAGATTAGAAGAAATTGCTCCTATAATTGAGCCCACTAGGCAGACATCTGGAGTAGAAACCCCCTCAACAGTCATTGCATCTGTAATTGAAGAAATGTTGGAGACTATTGCAAATATTCAGGGGGAGCAGGAAGAAATTCATGAAGAAATCACCCCAATTATTCCTGCTGAAGATGCCACTAGGGAAGTCAGTCAGGGAGCAGTTGTTTCGGAAGATGTGGCACCAGGCCACATAGAAGATGCTCGGATGGAGAATGCTCCAGCTTAGGGGGAGCATGTGATTGAAAAGGAAGCAGATGTTCAGGGGGAGCCCACAATGAATGCCTCTGCTGATAAGTATCAAGAAGGTCTCATTGCAAGTTCTTCTGAGTCTGATGATGATGTTGTTGTGGAGCCTGTTAGAAGCCGAGCAGTTAAAGGCAAGAGTGTAGCCTCAAAGATTCCATTGGTTACTAGCAAGGCACACTGCAGATCCAAAAAGAAGAAGCTTAGGGTGAACATGAAGCCTGTGATAGACAGATTAAATGCTCATGGAGAAATCTTGTGCTCACTGAAACAAAAATTTCATCTATCTTTATCAGCCAAAGCACAGGAGGCAAGGAGATTGGAGCAGTGAAAGCTGAGCTCCAGGGAATGAGAAGTGAGTTAGGGAGCCTGAAGCAATTAGTATCAAGTCTTTCAGATTTTGTGAGGGCGCTGTTGCCCAACTAGCAAGCCCAGGGGGGGGGGGGTGAATGGATTGCTAAAAATATTTTTAGACTAAAACCTGTAAACAAAAATACTTAACAAAAAAACACTAAGATCGATTGTTAGTGTTAGTGAGAGTGAAGACAAACAAGAAAACACACAACAACAGGAGATTTTTATCCTGGTTCAGACCTCCTATCCCAAGGAGTCTTACGTCCAGTCCCCAAGCAACAACTTGGGATTTCACTAACCAAGGGTACTGTCCCCCTTAAGGACTGTTACACATCTAGTAGTAGCTGGCCTTCTCTTCTAACCCTGAAGAGGAACAAACCACCACTTGTTACACAGGTCTTCCTTCCTCAATGAAGGGAATAACAATCACATGTTTCCAACAGGTCTTCTCTTCACAACCGAAGAGGAACACACAGAGAATGTGTAAAAGGCGAAAGGCCCCTAGACCAAGCTTACAACAGATTGCTTGATCTGAGGCAATGTCTGAGAGACAAAGATTTGCAACAAGAAATCTCTCAGAACTACAAAAGCTCTCCAAAGGCTAAGAAAATGAAAACGGAGAGCTGAGAGCTAAAGGATTCTGGAATGAAACGAATGAGCTCTCTCTTTGCTGATGCTCGCAAGTTCTTGGTAGGTTCAAAGTGTATCCATGTTGTGTCTTTCTTCATGGAGTCATCAGTCTTCTATATATCTTTTCTTGAAAATATATCCGTTGAGGTGTTCGTTGAAGTGTTCGTTCTCTCTAAGTTTGAAGCACGTTAGACTACATGGTCCGAGGTGTGGAACATGTAAGCCTGTAGTCATTTAACGGTCTGGAAGACACATACGCAAGGAGAAGATTCATCCTGATATCTTTCACTTCAGATTATTCAATGTTGTAAGATATGGTACTGGCAAAGACCTGCACGCAATAAATGCCAAAACATAGACAACTAGACTGTCTCTAAGCTGTCAGTCAACATTAGAAGACATGCTATAAGAGTGTACACCAAAATAGAAATGCCATTCTGTCATCCTGAAAAGTGTTTGCTATAGAAACATAGATGTAGAAAGCACACAGATATGCGACATGCAGAGATGTGTACAATCACAATAAATGTTACGCGGTGCAAGATACAAAGATATATGCGGGAAGACTTGAACTCCACAGTGTTTTAAAATATGTTTGAATATCATAGAGAATAGATATTTTCAAATTTGTCTGGAATAATAAAAGTGTATGACAATATATTCAAAACGTAATCATTGTGAAGAGAGTTGATGTAAATGTGAAATCAATGATATATGCATAAATGAAATCCATTGTGAAAAGAAATCGATGTGATTCATGTATATAAGGTGAAATCGTTGTTAATGATAAGGAAATCATTGTGTTGATGAAATCGTTGTATGAGCAAATCAAATCAAATCGTTGTTTGAAACCAAATCGTTGTTTAAGTGAAAGCAAATCATTGTTTGCTATCAAATCGTTATTTAAGTAAAGACAAATCATTATTTCGACTAAATCGATCTTTATGTGAGAGCAAATCGTTACAGCGATCAAATCGTTGTTTAACATAGCGAATCGTTACAGCGATCAAATCATATTTGACTTATCGAATCATTACAGCGATCAAATCATTGTTTAACTTAACAAATCATTACAGTGATCAAATCGTTGTTTGACTTAATGAATCGTTACAGCGATCAAATCATTGTTTAACTTAACGAATCGTTATAGCGATCAAATCGTTGTTTTACTTAACGAATCGTTGTAGCGATGGAAATTGTTGTTTTACTTATAAAATTGTTGTAGAGATGGAAATCGTTGTTTTACTTATCAAATCGTTGTAGCGATGGAAATTGTTGTTTTACTTAGAGAATCATTGTAGCGATGGAAATCATTCTTTTACTTATGAAATCATTATACTATAAAGGAAATCGATGTATACTTAGAAGAAATGCATGCTCTGAACTTTAAATGACATTGTGAGAATGACTTACAGATTTCGCTTGATTTGTTTCCTATGGATGAACTTCAGAAAAAACTTGTTAGAAAATATTTGTTAAGGTTTTGTTAATCACCAAAATTATTTATAATAAGTAAAATTATATGGGGATGAACTGATCATCAATCTCCCCCTTTTTGGTGATGACAAAACATAACATAAAAATGTAAAGTACTGAAATGAATTTAAATAATTTTACTGTCTATATTTAAGGAATGTATTTCAGAATATTATATTTTCTCCCCCTTTTTGTCATTAAGCAAAAAGACATACAAAGAGACAAAGAAAGAAGAGAGAAAAGATAAATGGAAGGCAAAAGAACCACTATATTGATTACTGAGGAGGTACAGAAATATAGAAGGTAGATGACAAGAGAGAGGCATGATGAGTGATGATGGGCCAACCTTGAGTTCCTGCTCTTCAAAATAGATTTGGAATGCACCCCAAGCTGTAGTGTAGGAAGGCCCCATGACAAGAGCCATTCGCTGGATGTGGAGTTGCCTCTGAGCTTCCAGAAAATTAGCATATTCATCCTTGCCAAGAGACATCTTTTAGGAATTGGAGGTGCCAAAATTGGCATGCTGCAAAAACTTATCAATTGAAATGGGGTAGAAGATTTGCTGCTTCTTCAGATCCTTTTCATTGGTACATAAATTTTGTACCTCTCAACCCAAATAGCAAACGGATCTTGAACTAGGTGAATGGAGTTCAGATCTAGAAACTCATCATCAGATAAAGTGGGTTTGTTTGACCTGGCCAGAGAGAGATTAGATTGAAAAGCTGCTGAGCAGCTTGAGGGTAATGCTTTTCCCACTCTGATGGAGACAGTCTTTCACATTCAGACAGGAGGGGAGCTAGCACATCAGATTTGATATGACCACTGTGATACTGTAGCACCTTTGATTTTTTTTTTAAAAAATCCAAATAAAATAAAATATTTATTTTAATAAGTGAAATAAATATATTTAATTAGAATAAATAAGGAATAAGTGAAATAAAAGGAATTAAATTAATGCCCATTAAACTAAATAGTAATGGGTTAAATTAAAGATCTAAACCCTATAGGTTGGACCCAAATAAAGAGAGCCCATCATGAGATGGGAAATAATTAAGTAAAATTCGCATTTAAAAATAGCAATAATTAGAAAGGGGTTAAATTAATCATTTAATAACCTAAATCTATCCTAAAAGGAGTCTTAACTTTACCCAAACTTTCTTCCCACGAAATTGGCCTCTCCTCCACCCTAAATAGGAGATAAACACTAGGAAAGGAAGAGATAAAAATGGAAATTTAGAGTTTAATAGAAAGGAAGAGGTTTTTGGAAGGAGGATTCTTATAGCTAGCCATATACCCCAAATTCGTCCCAACCAAAATCCTAGTTCGTGTCTGGAGCCTTGGGAGACGAAGAGGAGGCGATTTGGACTTGGGAGCTTGAAGGAGAAGGGCTTGGAGCTTGGCTTTTCTTCTTCATTTCGTCGTCTTCAACCTTAGTTTCTTGTCAATGCCAAAAAGGTAGGCAATCTCTCAAGCTAAATTCGCGTAAAAATTATCCTAGGTAATCTTCATGATCCCTTTCAAATGTTTCGCCCTTTTTCGTTCTTGCATGAGGGCGAATTAAATGCCCAAATCTCTGTTGACATGTCTTGCATGAACCTTCATGTTTTGCTTGTAACCTTGAATCTATTCATGCTCATGCCTTGCTATAATTACTAAAAATACTACATGTTGTTAGGGTTCTAACGGGCCTAGTTTACCCAAATTCCATTGAGCATGCGTTGCGAATTAAATCATTTCCTAGAACTGTGCATGATTAGGTCAACAAAAAGTAACCTAGTCAAAACACGTTCTATACATGACTGGTTTATAATTGTTCATTTCCAGTGATAGATCTCCATGTCTATTGTTGTTTAAAATTAGTTTCATCATTTTTGGAACTCTGTATGATTTTATATCGAATTTTGAACTGCCTGTATCATGTGCACCCACCACGAAAAAGGGCAAAACCCTTTTCTAGGCTCGGGCAACCTTCTGGTGTCGCGACGGTCCGATCCGCTGCGACCTCATAAGGGGTCGTGATAGGAAGAACTGTCGCGTTCTGAACGCGACGGGTCGACATGTCACGACCTGCCCTCCGGTTCACCTCAGCGTCCGGCTCACAGAACGCGACCGGTCCTGGTGGTGCGACCTGAATACGACCATTGACCCCGTCGCGACCTGACTCTGAACGCGACCTGAACCTATGTCGCGACCTGAACGCGACAGACCCCTACATTGCGATCTTAACAGAACGGCCAGAACCTGCAATTACGCCTATAACCTTGCTATACATGTCAATTAAACCATGTGTAACATTAATTAAGTACTATCAAGATGCATTTCAACTTGTTAATTATTAATGAATATTATTACATGGAATTAACTAATCTAAAAGCCATGTGCACAATCATATTTGTTCTCTTGATTCATCTACACTTGCACTCATTATACCGACATGTTGCCATGAAACCTTGCTAATTTACTTAATAATATATCTGGTAATCAAGTGAAACTAAATACTAAATTTCCCTTTTTAAATAATTACCCTTGTTTATGTTTTATTTGCGCGTATCTTACACCGATACTGTTTCCCTTGGCCTTTGAGCACTTGAGGCACGACGAACTTTAGTTTTACACACTTTCTCTTGACATGGACCACCTCTCCATCGGGAATACTCTCGACTGGGCCAGGGACTCCTTGTCAAGGCCTCTGTAAATCTTCTTGACTTTGGCGCATGTTCTTAGCTGACGAGCTAGTTGTACCTCAAAACCCGTTACACCCTTAGGGATCAGTACGATCCATGGCCTTAGTATGTTCTCTCCTTATCTTGTGATCACGCTGGACCACCAGGATCGTGTTCATGGCACGGCTAGTGGGCGGTTGTGACTTCTACCAGACTGCCTGTGACGACCCTCCTCATACCGGTACGATTATACCAATCCCCATCGATATAAAGAGTATCATCACAGTGGGATAGTAACCCAACACTAAACAATAAGGTTGATATGTCCATGAATAATGAAAGAGTATAGCGGAATTTAAAAGAAATACTTTGCTTTATTCCATCATCATCACACATTCCACGGTCTATATAGTAAAAGAAAGTACTAGAGTCCACATTATTACAATTTGAAAGAAAATACATTGTCTATATGAATGACATTATTCAAGCTATAAAATAAAACAACTTATTGAAAATAAAACTCCTCAAGTACTACTTCTTGTAGCTGGCTCCAATCTTCACTAAACTCCTCAGCTACTAGATAACCTATCACACCTGTACGCCGAAGCAAGTATGAGTCTTACAAGACTCAGTAAGTAATCTAAAACATCAAACTTCTACATATCTCATACACATTAAACTACCAACAATAATGAAACTCATACTATCATACTAGTCACAATAATTCACATAACACGCTTTAATGGTTAACAACACATATGTCTCTCAAACACATTCCAAATTTACACATACTCATATTAGATCATAACAAAATAACATACATCAACACAAGTTCTATACACATGATATATTATATGATACATGGTTTAAATCTTTATCATATCGTTGCACAATTTAATCAAATTTAAACACAAGGTCATGTACAAGATGATAAATACTTTTAGCATGGTATCTAGTCAATTTCTCATACATTCATATCACTTTACCATATATCTAACTTGCTGTTTTAAAGTAAAATTTATCATACCCTTATGTCACCTACACATGTTTTCTAGCAATTTCATAACATGATAGTAATCTTTCTAAACGAGTTAAGTATAATCCAATTAACACATGCATGATATGAACATATGCATTTTAAACCACCTATCATGTAACATGATTTATCGATCTAAACCTTTCCTTTATCATGTAACAACATTACCAATTAGAACATGCAATTATATGTAAAGTAGGTAGAAACCTAACATGATCTCTATTCATTTTTCACATGCACTTTTTCTCATTTATTTACACATTTCATTTGCTGTTTTAACTTAAATAATTCACCATGATATCACCTATATTAAACATGAATTGAAGATCTAAAACATATTCCAAATCGAATGGCAAACATCTACAATTTAAGCATGGAACTACATACTAAACAAGTAGCAATTTTATTATAGAATTTGGACATTGTTTCATGTGATTATCGAGATTATAAACTCATTTAACTTGCTATTTAGATATGAATTAAACTTAATCATATGGATTTACACTCATTCTCATGCTATCTTATTCTTTTGTCAATTTTACATACTCGCTCTTTCACATTGCATTTCTTTACATTTTTACATGCACATATTCATACATACCATCATATGAAAATTATTAAACTATATTACATAACATTAAATATGGTACTAAACATGTTATTACAATCATGATGATATCAACACATGAATGGCATAAATAAATACACATGTAATGGTACATTGGTTTTCACATAAAATTTGTACTTTTGCTATCTTTTACTCTTCCTTACATACCAATTTACACTTCTTTCATTGCACTTACTCTTTCATTCACATTTATCACTTTGTACTAAGGTCACATTTAATCTCTTAAATTGCCGTGACACATAGTCCTAACCACCAAGTAGAGGAAAACGATCACTTTTAGCACTGAGTACTTATCACTTAGCACTTAGCACTCACTTTCACATATTCATCACCTAGGCAATGCGGTGACAAATCTAGGTAATTGCGTAGTATCGGGAGAAGCTCTCTCCACCCTAACCAGCGGTACTTGTCCACCTCCAGGATTTTATCCTAATGCCCTTAGGATTTATCTCATAACGTTGAGCCTCCCATTGGGACTTTTCTATGGTACAACTCTCAGACCCCTATGGTAGCCGTGTTACACTTGGCACACATTTTATCTTAGTCACATTATCATTGTCATCACTTTATTACACATGCATATGTACAAATTTCCATTTCAAATTCTCATTCACTTGCATAATACTCACATTTTCATTTACAGAAACTTTAGATTACTATTAACAGTGGTAAATTGCTCAAATTAAAACATTAACATGCTGCTAATCTCTGATTTACGCATGATTAACTCTAACATACTTAATATGGCTATTTTCACTATTAAACCCATGAAAATACATACTGTTATCAGAACTTCACAAAATTTTATCATGAGTTAAAGACAGTAAACAGAACATATTCTCAATTTTCAGAATTTTCTGAATAGAACCATAATTATAATAATTAAATCAGTGTACATATACATTTATCACCAATTTCTCTTAAACAGAAATTTCAATAAAAATAACCTAATATGACAGTGTCACTGAGTTCATGCAATCACCATAGCATTACAGAAAATTTACCAAATCCAAACTCACAAATATCCTATTTACACAAATTAAACATCCTTATCTTATGCTCATAATTTACTCTCCCGAATTTTCATAGTTAACATAAATCAAGAAAATTTATAAAATCCTCATGACATGACCTATCAATCAACTTTGACCTTACATAAAATTTTCAGGATGCACACATGTCAGAATATCAATTTAAATACATTTAAGAGGATTAAATAGCAATTTTCTGGACACTGAAGAACTTGACTGCATACCCCTGGCCGTCAACTGAGTTAACTGCGACATCTCTTGCCGTCAACTGATGAACTTGACGGCAAGGGATGTTGCCGTCAACTTCAAGACAGCAATCTGCACAGACATACTCACATGTACGGAGAAGTTTGAGGGTCCAGGACGCGAGGAAAAATCCGTAAAAAACATAGGACCTAAGGGACATGTATAGGAAGGATGTACAAAGGTTACTTGCCTCTAATAAAATCCTAGAAGATCAAATCTATGCCGTTGAAGCCCTCCTCGGTCAAAACAAGAGGGTGCTCGGAAACTCCTTGGATCTTCTTCTCCCGTCAACGTAGAATGTTCCTCGGGGTTGGGGATGCTTCTTGGATGGTTGTACTACACTCCAGTCGTGGTAGATCTCCCAGAAAGTCCTCCAATCGCCGGATCAAAGCTTAGGTAAAACAACTTTTCTTGCAGGAAAGAATAGGGTTTCTAAAACACCAAAAGCTTGGTGCGGCCAGAAAATAGGTTTTGATAAAGTTGGATGGGTTGGGTACGCACTAGGGTAGGTTACCAAGGGTTTAGGAAGGGTTTCCTAAACTGGAACAACTCGTAATGCGAGCATTAATGAATCTGGAACTGTTACGCAGGAGGATATTGACGTCAACATCGGTTGTAGTCAACTGCTCAGTTGACGTCAAGGTCTGGCCGCCAGAAGGGGGTTGGCGTCCAGGGGGTGGCCGCCCACTGGGGTTGGCGTCCAGGGGGTGGACGCCAACTGGCCCTCTACATGTTGGCGGCACAGTTCTGGCCGCCAACTGTGCAGACAGCCAAAAATAGTGTTTTCGTCCGATTTAACATAGATTGAGGCTCCAACAATATGGTATGAACATGATTAAATATTTTTACACTAATTACATAAATTACATGCATTACACATTATTTATAAATATAACTTACATTATTTTCGTTTAATGATAATATGCACGAAGTAATAGACACGTATATACATATACACTATAGTTGCATGTATTTAGCATGAACATCAATATAAATGTAATACACACACTATTATCTAGATATCATACAAGTCATAGTCAAGTAATTATTATTTCAATAAGTAAATATCAAATGTACCACATTAGTTTTATACATCTATACGCGTACAAAGTATAATTAAGTACAACATGCATGGTATTTAAATAAGTACATCATTATAAAATTAGCTAATTACTTATATTCACGAAAATAATATACATACACATATATGCACAGGAACAATTTAATAGTTATAGTATGTAATATTTTTAATACGTACACTATATTTATGACATGAAATTATCGCATGCACATTATAAAATGACGAAAAATTTTCGGGTCTCACACTGCCGGTACCTAACCTGGTGCCACGCAACTGTTACTATCGGTGTTACGTTGTTTTACGATATTGTCCCTATCTCGTCTACTATCTATATCCTCTCATCTGTTCACGTTCTCTCTACACTCTCATCTATTTCGTCTACTACTCTCATCTTTTCTTGGTACTCTCTTGGCCATTCGTGTAATTGTCTAAGATAAAGAAATGACTAATGCCAGTGCAATAGGGCCCGATCTGGTCCTGGGAGGAGCGCCCGAAAAGTGCCAGTGCCCATGGGAGTTAAAATGATCAAGGATGTGTACGGCATGCATCCAGTGCCATTATACTATCTAGATTAATCTATAACAATCAAAGTGCTATCAATACAAGTGCAAGCTAGTCAAGTGCTATCGTTATGTGCTATTATCGTTACATGGCCATTCTATCATCATTCACATTGTGCTATTTTCCCTGTACTAGTGCCATCGTTCTCTTGTTATCGTTACATGCTATACATGACTATTCTCTCTAGATATCCTGCCAATCAAAATATTAAATTATTTAAAGCATGCTTGTTCTCATGAGATATTAAGTCCTATTGGGCGTTATTCGCTCATCTTGTGTATTTTTATTTCATGTGTTCAGGTGAGTCGGATGATGACCACACTCATGAGGAGGGGACTGAGGAGGATGCTCAGGAGTGACCCGATCAACTATCTTGGCATAGTAGTTAATTATTATAGTTATGAGTTAGCGAGTCAGTTAGTCCTTATGTAATAGTTTGGTTTTCAATAAAGTACTCTGGGCCCTAGTTTTGGCTCTGATTAGTCATTGTAATAGTTCATGAAACTTGATGAGTTTGTTGGTGGTTGTAATGGAGATTTATGGATTATCAATGAAGTTGGAGTTTATTTGGTATTATTCCATTTGTGCTATGGTTTGTTATTTAATTTTCGCTCTGTACTATTTAATAACTATAATTCCACTCTGATATTACGTGTCAGGACGTTACAGATACTCCCTGAACAAGAATTTGTGGAATGCAAGGAGATTGCCCTTCTGGACTTGGATTCTACCCATGACTCTGGCAAACCATTCGAAAATGATGGGACCCACTGCAGAGACCACTATTAGGGAATGAAGGCTAGGTAGGAATACACTTTCTAGCATCTTCAAAGTAGCAAAATCCACTTGGATAAAAAGTTGACTGGATTTTCTGTTCTGAACAAAGCTAGGGCTCCTCTAAATTGGCCAAGCTAAACCTCTGGCAGATTGTAGAGATATCTATAATCATTGAACATTTGGAAGTCCCGGATGAGCTTTATTTCCTTTTGGATGAATGGTCCCCAGGAATTCTTATGATGAATAACAAACCACTCATTCAGTGTGAGAGGGTGGTCTCTGGGAGGAAATCTGTCAGATCTAGCAAGAATGAATTTCCTGTATAAGGACTGATGGCCCTGAGCCCACTGATCTTCAGTCTTAGACTTAGTCATAGAGAAAATTTTGGACTGATCAACTTTAGATAGGGGAGAAAGAGGGAGAACAAGTATGAGGTGGTCGGTGAGGTTTAGGTGAGGGAGGCCACAAACTGTGGCAAAAGTGCATTTCTGCAGGAATTCAGAATAAATAGATCTCCTTCTATTTTCAATATAAAGAGAGAACCAAAGGGGTGGAAAACGGGGTTCAGAGGAGAGGGCAAGGTCCTTTGAGACTTTCTTCTTTTTAGGAGCAGGACTATAAGAGCATGTCCTGTGAACATGAGAGGAAAGGGAGACGTCTGAGCGAAGAATTGCTTCTTCAAACTCATCTTTGATGTCCTCTATAACCACACCCGAAACTCGAGCACCCTCCGGAATGAGAGTTATGAATGACGGTGGAGTGGGGGGATGAAGAGTAGAATAAGAGGTAGGTGGAGGTGGGACAGATGGTCCAGCAGTGGATGGACCAGATGATGAGGGTCCAGCTGAAGAAGATGATGCTGGAGGTGCCTCAAAAATGGGAGGAGGAGGAATAAAGGTGGAGGAAGTAGGAAAAGAAGAGGAGGTAGTAGGAAATGGTGCAGGTGAGGAGATGTGTTTTGGAAAGGGCTGTTTGAAGGTGTCAGGGGCTGGAGCTGTAGTGGATAAAGAAGGTGGAGAAGGAGGAGCTGGAGTCTTAAGAGGTGAAGAGACAGGAGGCTCTAGGGGCACTACAGAAGCTTCTACTGGATCTTCAACTCTGACTTGCTCTGCTTCGGATTCCACTGGCCCTGATGGCCCAGATTGGCCTAGACTCTTCCACACCATTTGGCCCTGATGGCCGAACTTCTTCTTCATTCCTTGGCCCTGGAGGCCATAAACTACCCTCTAGCATGGGTTGAGTGGGAGCAAGAGGGGCAGGAATAGGCAATTGCACCCTCACAAAATCTGAAAGATCTGAGATTAATTTATTTAGGCTTCCCAGCTCACCCTTCATTTCTTGGGGCTCAGCTTTCACTGCTCCAATCTCCTTGGCTCTTGTGCTTTGGCTGACAAAGATAGAGGATACTTCTGTTTGCAGTGAGCACAAGATCTCCCCATGTGCATCTAATCTGCCTATCACATGCTTGAAGTTTACTCTTAGCTTCTTCTTCTTGGATCTGTGGTGTGCTTTGCTAGTAAGCAATGAAATCTTTGAGGCCACACCCTTGCCTTTAACCGCTGGGCCTCTAACAGGCTCCACAACAACATCATCATCAGAATCAGATGAACTTGCAATGAGACCTTCTTGATATTGATCAACAGGGGCATTCATTGTGGGCTCCCCTTGAATTTCTACTTCCTTTTCAACCACATGCTCCCCCTAAGCTGGAGCATCCTTCATCTGAATATCCACTATGTGGCCGAGTGCCACATCTTCTGAAACAACTGCTCCCTGGCCAACTTCCACACTAGCAATTTCAGCAGGAATATTTGGAGGGATTTCTTCATAAATTTCTTCCTACTCCCCCTGAATACTAGCGATAATTTCCAACACTTCTTCAATTATAGATGCAATAACTGTCGAGGGGGTCTCAACCTCAGATGGCTGCCCAACGGGCTCAATGTGCTCAGGATCAATCTATTCTATTCTTCTAGCACTTGCCACTGCTTCTTCAATTCTGGCTTCTTGTTCCTCTTCTTGGACCACTGGAATTTCTGGGACTATAGGAGCTTCACCTATAATAGCCTCTCTTTCTGCCAAGGAGTTCTTGGTCCAAACACTCCCTACTAGTGAAAAACCACTCTTCTTTAGGTTCCTGGACCTAATAGGTTGGCCCATCTTCTCTATCACTTCTCTATTCAAATCAATATTATAATGCTTGAAAAATCTTGTCAAAAAAATAGCATAAGGGAGAGATACATTCAGCTTGTTTTTCTTATCCCATATCATTTCTGCAGCAATCTCATTCTTTCAACTAACACTTGAGCCATATTAATATCTTGATTTTGAATTGCCCAAAACATCATATCAGAATTAGCTTTAGGGCAAGTTAAAAAAGTGGCACTTCTTGGTACTAGAATCTGGCAGACTATGAAGTGAAGAATCCTATTAAACTCATGTAACTGATTGATATCTATCTTTCCATCCATTTTTTTGTACCTGGTGTGGTGGTTTAGACCCACTCAATCGACATGAAAACCCATGTTCGACTCTCAGAAAATCCCCTGTGGAAGCACCGCTCCCTTGCCTAAATCTTTTATAATTATTATTAATATCCTGAAAACACCTCCAGCGTCGAAACTAAGCCTCGAGACCCTGCCCGCCTGGGTGTGCTTGAGGTGCCCAGCCACTGGCTACCCACGCCGCACAACCTTTCCATCCATTAATTTGTACTCTGTTCTAATAATGCTTAGCCCCTTTGCATGAATATCTACACTGTCTACCCCACAGCGACCAACGGTAGACATACCAAAAAGTCTCTCTAATAGATCATAGGTGATGTGGATAGGTGTACCTTTATTGAGGAGGAGAGGGACCCGTCTTCTTCTACCTTCAGGCATGTGTAGAACGCCTTGACTAGGTCCGGATAGCTTGACTCAGAAACTGTGACCATTCTCGCCCATTTCATCCTTACTATGGCTTCCACGATATTATACATCCCATTCTTCTCTAAATCTGCAATATCTACTGCCTTGTTGCCACACAGCTTGGTCTTTACTGCTGCAAACCTTTCCTACTGCTCTACTGTGAGGAAGGCGACGCTATATCCACCAACAGTGCCGGAACTCCCAGAAGCCACCATGGAAATGAACAATGAAAGTTTCTGGAGGATCGTGGGAAGGAATGGAACATAAGCCCTCAAGAAATCTTGGCGGTAATAGAGAGATTCTTTGAAATCACATAGAGAGAGGTCTGGAATCGATAGGGTTTAATCACTCTAGGCAAGTCGAACAAGAAGAGAGAGAGAGAGATGAAATCGATAATGCATGGATTTCGGGCCTTAACGACAGGGAATAAAGGCACTTTTGAAAGGACAGAGCAATAAATGCGAATAACGACAAAACAGGAGAGGATTACGCAAATAATAAAGAATGTATTCTGAAACGTTATGTCAACTTTATGCTCAAGAAATGAGGAATTTACTTAATTTTCAGTAGGAGGGATAAGTATTATTCTAAAATTTATTATTTCAGTTATGTACAGACATATCTATTACAAATTACACATGCCTAATTCCCTTCTAAGAGACGTAAATCTCTCTGCATGTAAGGCTTTTGCATAGATGTCTGCCAACTGATTTAGAGTATCTATGAAAAAAACATTTATATTTCCATTAGCTACATGATCTCTAATGAAATGATATCTAACCTCTATATGCTTCGTTCTTGAGGCTGAACTGGATTTTTGGTGAGATTTATCGCACTTGTGTTGTCGCATAGCAATGGGATGGTCTTGATGTGCAATCCATAGTCTTCAAGCTGTTGTTTTATCCATAGGAGTTGAGTGCAACAGCTCCCAGCAGCTACGTACTCAGCTTCAGCTGTTGATAGTGCTACTGAATTTTGCTTCCTTGAAGACCATGAAATCAAGCATCCTGCAAGAAATTGACAACTACCACTGGTGCTCTTTCTATCTATCTTAGATCCAATATAGTCAGCATCAGAATATCTAACTAAGCTAGTTTCACATGATTTTAGATACCACAGACCTAGATCATGAGTTTTAGCTAAATATCTAAAAATTCTTTTAACAGAAATTAAGTGGGATTCCTTAGGATCTGCCTGATATCTTGCACACATGCATACACTAAATAAAATATCAGGTCTACTAGCTGTTAAGTATAGCAATGATCCTATCATATCTCTATAAAGTTTTTGATCAGCCTTCTTACCTTCTTTATCACTGTCTAACCCGATGGATGTGCTCATTGGAGTGGACAGTGGTTTTGCATTGTCAAACCCAAATTTCTTCAATAATTCTTTGGTATATTTTGCTTGACAAATATGTGTACCTTCTTTGCCTTGCTTGATTTGTAATCCTAGGAAGTAGTTGAGCTCACCCATCATGCTCATCTCGAATTCACCCTGCATAAGCTTCTCAAAATACTTGCACAAGGATTCATCAGTAGATCCAAATATTACATCATCTACATAAATTTGCACAAGTAATATACTTTTGACTTTTTATTTAATAAACAATGTACTATCTACCTGTCCTCTGATAAAACCATGGTTTAACAAAAATGCACTAAGTCTTTCACACCATGCTCTAGGTGCTTACTTTAAACCATATAATGCTTTATGTAATTTAAAAACATGATTTGGAGAATCTACATCATCAAAGCCAGGAGGTTGTTCTACATAGACTTCCTCCTTTATGTATCCATTTAAAAATGAGATTTTACATTCATTTGAAAAAGTTTTAAATCCAATGCACATGTATAAGCAAGTAAAATTCGAATAGCCTCTAGTCTAGCCACTGGTGCATAGGTTTTATCGAAATCTATGTCTTCCTCTTGGGAATAGCCTTGAGCTACCAGTCTAGCATTGTTTCTAGTGATAACACCAGCTTCATCCAATTTGTTCCTGAACACCCATTTGGTGCCAATCACAAGATGATCTGATGGTCTCGGAACAAGGGACCAAACTTGGTTTCTCTTGAACTGATTAAGTTCATCTTGCATGGCTAGAATCCAAGATTCATTAGACAGTGCTTCATTGACTGTCTTAGGCTCAATTTGAGAAACAAATGCTAAATAATCACACGGGATAACATTACCTCTAGTTCTTATCCCAACCGATGGATCTCCAATGATGTTGTCCTTTGGGTGATCCTTCCTATATCTCCTTTCCTTTGGAAGATCATCATGTATAATTTCCTTTTGTTGTAGTTCTTCCAAGGGTGAATCTTCATTATCCTTGATAGATGTATCTTTCAGTTTCTTGGATAGATTTTGTACATTTTCATCATCACTATCTACTTCCTTTCTCAAGGGAGGGTTAAACTCATCAAAGATAACATGAACAGTTTGTTCAATTAATAAACTTTCTTTATTAAAAACCCTATAGCCTTTGGGTTTAGATGCATACCCCATGAAGACACCTTCATCAGATTTAGAATCCAGCTTACCTATGTCTCTCTTACCATTATTGTGAATGAAGCATGGACATCCAAATGTTCTAAAATGACTGATCTTGGGCTTCCTTCCCTTGTACAATTCATATGAGGTCTTCTTCAGGATTGGCATGATCATAACTCTATTTATAATATAACAAGCTGTGTTGATAGCTTCTGCCCAAAAATATCTTGGAAGGTTGTATTCTGATAGCATTGTTTTGGCCATATCCAACAGTGTTCTATTCTTCTTCTCAGCTACTTCATTTTGCTGAGGTGTCCTTGGTGCTGAGAAGTTGTGCTCTATTCCTTGATCATCACAAAATTCTGCAAACTTATCATTTTGGAATTCTCCTCCATGATTTGAACGAATGCTTATTATGTTGAACTTCTTGTCCTTCTGAACTAACTTACTGAACGTCACAAAGCTTTCGAAAGTATCGTTTTTATGCTCTAAGAAGGATACCCATGTAAATCTTGAATAGTCATCTACTATTACAAATCCAAAATTCTTTCCTCCCAGGCTAGTAGTTCTCATTGGTCCAAATAAATCCATATGAAGTAATTCCAGTGGTTTGGAGGTAGTTACCACTATTTTTTATTTGAAGGAGGATTTCGCATGCTTGCCTTTTGAACATGGTTTACAAACACCTTCTGTTCTTGAGCTTATCTTGGGCAGACCTTCCACTAGATTTTGTTTGATGAGCTTTCTTATTCCATCCAAGTTGCAGTGACCCAATCTCCTGTGCCATAGTTCAGCAGTTTGATCTTTATTTGCTGCTAGATAAACATCTTGATCTTTTAATTCCTCTAGGTGCAGTACATACAAATTCTTTTCTCTGCTGGCTTCGAACACGATTGCACCATCCTTCATTATTAGGCACTTACACTCCTGAAATTTGATTTGGTGACCCTTGTCACAAAGCTAGCTGCTACTTATGAGATTGTGCTTAAATCCTTTGATGCATAAGACATCTTCTATGAGGGTTCTGTCTAGACTCCCAACTGATCCACAACCGATCACTGAACCTTTTCCATTATCTCCATATGTTACTGTTCCTTCTGCATCTTTAATGTATGAAAATAATCTTCTGTTACCAGTCATGTGCCTTGAGCACCCGCTGTCCAGGTACCACTTTGATGCTCTAAGGCTTCCCAACAATGAATCACTTAAGATTTAGGTACCCAAGTTCTTTTGGGTCCTTGCTGGTTAGTTTCCTCATTTTTCCTTTTAGAAATCCACCTTAAGTGTTGCAATGACTACAACATGATATATTATTTACAGTTTTAATTGGTGTGTTTTTAATGTCAGATTTATAGTCAGTATTTTGTTCAGCTACAAACTTAGGCGTTGGATAAATTTTAGGATGAATGATTGTTTCTTCGTTATCTGGTGGAATATATCCTAAACCATGCCTTTTCTTACCAGATCTTCTTGCTCCTTTTAATATTAGAGATGATTTTCATTTGTAAAATTTTCAATTGTTTTAGTTAGATATTTATTATCTTTTGTTAGTGTGTCAACTTCCTTTTTAAATTTACTTAAGGTTTCCTGGCTTTCCAGATTCCTTATTTGTTCATTTTTAATTTTTAGATCTTCACATAACAGTTCATTTCTTCTTTTTATTTCAGAGATTTATTTTTCTAGTTGCTCAGTTTCAAATTTTAAATCTGAGTTTGTGATTTCTAAGCTTGCATGACTTTTCTTATTGGTTTTTAATAACTTACATACATATTTATACTTACTGTATAATTCATTGAATGCGTCTTCTAGGCTATCAGAATCAGAATCATTGCATGAAGTAAAAGATGAATCAGAAGTTACCTTTTCATCTATGTTTGCCATGAAGGCCAGGTTGGCCTTTTCATCTTCTTCTTCGCTGGTGCTTGACTCACTGTCTGAGTCACTCTCATTGTTCTATGCAGCTGCCTTGGCTTTTTTTTATACCTTCTGAACTTCTTTGAGTTGTCCTTCTTTTTGAACTCCGTCTTCTTCAGCTTTGGACACTCTGCCTTGATGTGTCCAGATTTTTTGCATTCGTAGCAAATGGGTTCTGACTTCTTAACATCCTTGGCTTCAGGTTTCTTGAAGTCTTTCCCTTTCTTGAAGTACCTTCTCCCTGACTGATATTTTATCTTGGAAAGAATACGTTATAGTCTTCTAGAGAGAAGAGCTTCCTCATCTTCACTGTCCTCATCACTTCTTTCATTTTCTGATTCTTCTTCGGAGCTGCCTTCTATAGCTTTTAGTGCATTGCTGTGCTTCTTCCTACTGGAGGATTCTCCAAGCTTTTCCATGCTTATCTCATGGGCCATTAGTGACCCAATAAGCTTCTCAAGTGACATTCTTTTAAGGTCATTAGCTTCTTCTATGGCTGTCACTTTTGGAGTCCATGAAGCTGGTAGTGATCTCAGTATCTTTCTCACCATATCTCCAATCTCATAGGTTTTACCAAGCCCAGCCAACCCATTTGTGATGTCCGTAAATCTGCTATACATTTGTGTGATGGACTCTCCTAGTTGCATCTGAAATTTTTCATATTGGGCTACCAAGATGTCTATTCTTGTTTCTCTTACCTTGTCAGTTCCTTCATATGTGATTCTGAGCTTCTCCCACATTTCCATAGCTGATTTACATGTTGAGATCCTGTTGAACTCTTTCTTGCTCAGAGCACATCATAGTATACTTTTGGCTTTGTTGTTTATGGATATTTTCTTTTTATCTTTATCTGTCCAATTTTCCCTACTGTTGAGTACTACAAGGTCTCCTTCTTCGCTAATAGACCAGAGTTGGAAATCGAGACCTAGAAGAAAGAACTCCATTCAAGTCTTCTAGTAGTTGTAGTCTTCACCATCAAATAGAGGGGGTCTGTTGATGAACTGACCTTCTACATATCCTTGAGCTGCCATTTATCATTGCTCTTCAGACCGCGAGATCTTCTTTATTGAAGAGACTTAGCTCTGATACCACTTGTTGCCCAGCTAGCAAGCCCAGAGGGGGGGGGGGTGAATGGATTGCTAAAAATATTTTTAGAATAAAACCTGCAAACAAAAATACTTAACAGAAAAACACTTAGATCGATAGTTAGTGTTTGTGAGAGTGAGGACAAACAAGAAAACACACAACAACAGGAGATTTTTATCCTGGTTCGGACCTCCTATCCCAAGGAGTCCTACGTCCAATCCCCAAGCAACAACTTGGGATTTCACTAACCAAGGGTACTGTCCCCCTTAAGGACTGTTACACATCCAACAGCAACTGGTCTTCTTTTCTAACCTTGAAGAGGAACAAACCACCACTTGTTACACAGGTCTTCCTTCCTCAATGAAGGGAATAACAATCACCTGTTTCCAATAGGTCTTCTCTTCACAATCGAAGAGGAACACACAGAGAATGTGTAAAAGGCGAAAGGCCCCTAGACCAAGCTTACAACAGATTGCTTGATCTCAGGCAATGTCTAAGAGACAAAGATTTACAACAAGAAATCTCTCAAAACTACAAAAGCTCTCCAAAGGCTAAGAAAATGAAAACGGAGAGCTGAGAGCTAACGGATTTTGGAATGAAATGAATGAGCTCTCTCTTTGCTGATGCTCGCAAGTTCTTGGTAGGTTCAAAGTGTATCTCTTTTGTGTGTCTGTGTCGTGTCTTTCCTCATAGGGTCATCAGACTTCTATATATCTTCTCTTGGAAAATATATCCGTTGAGGTGTTCGTTGAAGTGTCTGTTATCTCTAAGTTTGAAGCACGTTAGACTGCATGGTCCGAGGTGTGGAACAGGTAAGCCTGCAGTCATTTAATGCTCTGGAAGACACATACTCAGGGAGAAGATTCATCCAGATATCTTTCACTTCAGATTATTCAACATTGTAAGATTTGGTACTGGCAAAGACCTGCACGTAATAAATGTCAAAACACAGATAGCTAGACTATCTCTAAGCTGTCAGTCAACATTAGAGGACATGCTATAAGAGTTAGCAGCAATAGAGTACGGAGAGAAGCTCCAGGTTTTCTGCTCGCAGCTGCCCTTCTTCCTGGTGGCCCTCTTCTCCCGTTGGGGGGGGGGCAGCCATGGCTGCTCCTGGGTGGGTGGGGGGACCTCCCACCACCACCCCTCTTCCTTCTACACCTTCCTATGCTGCTGAGGAGTGGCCAGCACTCAGATCTATTCCTGGTGCACACTGCTACAGTGCGAACTGCTACAGTGGAGGACGGGGTCATCCACCTGCTGCCAGCCCAGCGCCTATTGCTGCTATTCCTGCTACACCCCGAGCACCTAACACTGCTGCTGATGCACCTGCTCTCACTGTTGGGCCCCCCAACTTCTTGTCTGCCAACAGCCCTGGTTCGTTGGATGGTAGGCCTGCTCACCCCCTTGGCACATCTTCTGATGTGGTTGCTCATCTTGCTAGGCCTTCCACCCATCTGGCCGCCACCAACCCTAGCTTTCTAGCTAGAAGGTATGCATTGTCCGTTGGAACATCTGCTCTACCAGCAGCTCCTCCTCCCCCTGGAGTGTGCCTCCCGCACATAATCCTTCTGCTGCTAGCCCCTCATTTGCTCAAGCACTCCTACAGTCGATCTTGCCTCCTGTCCTTCCCCTGGTTTCTCATGGGCCAGCAGTCACAGATCAAGGGGAACCAGCTGCTTTCTTCACCATGGAGGAGATCAAGGTGTCATGCAAGCCATTGGATTTTGCTGTCATTGCCAGGACACCTCAGGGCTGCCCCCCCTTTCAAGACATCAGATCCCACTTCGCGCAGAGATTCACATTTAAGCAAGACTTCGTCATCAGTGCATTGGATGGCCGCCATCTTCTCATTCGATTCCAGAACATGGAAGACTTCTTACTGGTTCTGCTCAAAGAATCGATGTATGTCCAAGGCAGACTTTTTTATTTTTTCAAGTGGACAATGGACTTCTCTCCTAATAAAGACTGCCCCATTATCCCAATATGGATTGAGTTGCCAACCCTCCCAGCCAACTTCTACAATACTGCCATGACATGCACCATAGCTGGGAGCATCGGCCAAGTGCTCAAGGTGGACAGGAACACAACGTGTTTGATGCGCACACAAGCCGCTCGAGTGAATGTACAGCTGGACGTTTCAAGGAAACTGTCGGAGCTGATCTGGTTAGGCATTGGCGTAGGCGGCTATTGGCAACCGGTAACATACACAGACCTTCCTAAGTTCTGAAATACATGTAATCGCTTGGGCCACAAGGCGTCTAACTGTAAGAAAGGGTCCACTTTCTGTGGTGGAGATGCAGGACATCCGAGTGCCAACCAGAAATCCAAGACGGAAGCTCCCACTCCTCGTCAACCTATTTCTAAACCAGTATGGCAGGCCGTTAAACCTGATAAGACCAATGTTGGCAATGCTGGACAGCCCCCCGGTTTACCTCCTACGGACAAGAGCAAGCAAGCCCACGATGTGTTTGGTGGAATGCCACTTCAGCCCGTGATTAAAGCTTTAGGTAGCACCGCACATATGTGCGAGGCTGTGCCACCCCCTGTTGCTGCTGAGCCAGATGATCCAGTCCCAGTAACTGCCCATGCCATGGCACCTCCTATGGACCCAGATGCACATGCCCCTGCCCCCCAAGAACCTCATGTGGCAGAACCTATGACAGATGCCTCCACAGCTGCCCCGTTCCAGCAGGACCATCAGTCAAGCAGTAGTGATGCAGTACAAGTGTTTGATGGCATGCCATCTCAATCTTCAGATGAACAAGCAAATGCCACATCTTTCACTTCTGCCCAGTCATCTTCTAATGATGCAGCAGCAAAGGCCACTCCTATCATTCTAGATGGAGATGTAAACATGCAAAGGCCTCAACCATCCTGTGTTTTGAATGCAGCCGCCCCTGACTGGAGGCCAGCCCCTAAACCTGAACATGATGAAGATCGTCTCCTTGAAGACCCAGAACAATTCGACCAGTTTCTGGAAGGCTCTGTAGCTGAAACCACACCGTCCATCCATGAGGTTAAGCGCTCTGCACAAATTGGCACCCCGTCCAGAATTGCAGATTCGCCGTCCTCAACAGCCCCTTGAATGTCGTTTTCCGACGCACAGTGCAAGAAAACTAAGAAGGGTGAGATCCGTATGATTACAACAAAGCCTTGCCCCCGAGCTTCACATCTGCAGCGTCTACAGGGGTAGCACCATCCCGTCATCCTTTTGCTGGTCACAGCATGGAGGACAGCACCGATGGCTACTACCTGATATGTCTTCCTGTGCAATACGGCATAAGAAGCATCCCAGGCCTCGAGGGTGAGGACGTGGACCTGTTACAACTCCACAACACTTGGGTATGTCCGGTTGATCCCCCAATATTGCGACCACGTCAACCAAGAGTCAGGACACGCAACACACTACGATGTGTCAACTCAGCTGAGGAGTTAGAGGATTGATCCTGTACTTTTTGACCCCTCTACATAGGGTGTCTTTCTTTTCTTGGTTTCTTGGGCTGATGTGCCATTTACTTTTGACCCCTCTGCGTAGGGCGTCTTTAGCCTGTGCCCCTGTTGCCTATATACTGCTTTCCTTTTAATGTTTTCATATATATAGAAAATCATCTAGTTGATCACAACATCGGAGGCCCACTCCTTTGTCGTATCAACCTAGTTATCGCCGTTTACTTTAAAAAAAAAGTGTACACCAAAATAGAAATGCCATTCTGTCACCCTGAAAAGTGTTCGCTATAGAAACATAGGTGTAGAAAGCACACAAATATGCGACATGTAGAGATGTGTACAATCACAATAAATGTTACATTGTACAATATACAAATATATACGCAGGAAGACTTGAACTCCATAGTGTTTTAGAATATGTTTGAATATCATAGAGAATATATATTTTCAAAATTTTCAGGAATAATAAAAGTGTATGACAATATATTCAAAACGTAATCGTTGTGAAGAGAGTTGATGTAAACGTGAAATCAATGATATATGCATAAATGAAATCCATGGTGAATCGAAATCAATGTGATTCATGTATATAAGGTGAAATCGTTGTTAATGATAAGGAAATCGTTGTGTTGATGAAATCATTGTATGAGTAAATCGTTATTTAAGTGAATGCAAATCATTATTTGAAACCAAATTGTTGTTTAAGTGAAAGCAAATCGTTGTTTGCTATCAAATCGTTATTTAAGTAAAGGCAAATCGTTATTTCGACCAAATCGATCTTTATGTGAGAGCAAATCGTTACAGCGATCAAATCGTTGTTTAACTTAGCGAATCGTTACAGCGATCAAATCAATGTTTGACTTATCGAATCGTTACAGTGATCAAATCGTTGTTTAACTTAACAAATCATTACAGAGATCAAATCGTTGTTTGACTTAACGAATCATTACAGTGATCAAATCGTTGTTTAACTTGATGAATCGTTACAACGATCAAATCGTTGTTTTATTTAACGAATCATTGTAGCGATGGAAATCGTTGTTTTACTTATCAAATCTTTGTAGCGATGGAAATCGTTGTTTTTCTTATCAAATTGTTGTAGCGATGAAAATCGTTGTTTTACTTAGCGAGTCGTAGGAGTGATGGAAATCATTCTTTTACTTATGAAATCGTTATACTATAAAGGAAATCGATGTGTACTTAAAAGAAATGCATGCTCCGAACTTTAAATGACAGTGTGATAATAACATACTGATATCGCTTGATTTGTTTCCTGTGGATGAACTTCAGAAAAACTTGTTAGAAAATATTTGTTAAGGTTTTGTAAATCACCAAAATTGTATATAATAAGTAAAATTATATGGGGATGGACTGATCATCAGGCACAATTGCCTATTCCTACCCCTCCTGCTCCCACTCAACCTATGCCAGAGGGCAGTTCAGGGCCATTAGGGCCAAGAAATGAAGAGGAAGTCCGGCCACTAGGGCCTTCTGAAGCAGCAGCAAGGCCATCAGGGCCCAATGTTGTTGAGGAATCCAGTCAGTTTGAGCTTGCACAGGAAGCATCAGGGCCAACGGTTGCAGAGTCTGGGCCGGCAGGGCCAGTTGTGGAAGAGTCTGGGCCAAAAGGGCAGTGGAATCCAAAGCAATGCAAGTCAGCATTGAAGATCCAGTAGAAGCTACTGTTGTGCCCCCAGAGCCTCCTGTTTCTTCTCCTCTTAAGACTCCAGCTCCTTCTTCTCCACCTTGTTCATCCACTGCACCCCCAGCTCCTGCCACCTTCAAACAACCTCTTCCCAAGCACATCTCCTCACCTACACCTTTTCCTACCTCCTCTTCTTCTCCTACTTCCTCCACCTTTATTCCTCCTCCCCCCACTTTTGAGGAACCTCCAGCATCATCTTTTGGAGCTGGTTCCTCCTCTGGTCCATCATCTTCTGGACCATGAGCACCACCTCCTCCAACCTCTTTCTCTTCTCTTCATCCACCCACTCCTCCCTCATTCATAACTCTCATTCCGGAGAGTGCTCATATTCAGGGTGCCTTTATAGGGAACATTAAAGATGAGTTTGCAGAAGCAATTCTTCGCTCAGTCCTATCAGTTTCCTCTCATATTCACTAGACTGGTTCTCCTAGTCCTGCCTCTAAAAAAAGGAAAATCTCAAAGGACCTTGCTCTCTCTTCTGAACCCCGCTTTCCACCTCTTTGGTTCTCTCTTTCTGTTGAAAATAGCAGGAGATCCCTTTATTGTGAATTCTTGGAGAAATGTACCTTTGCCACCATTTGTGGCCTCCCTCACCTCAACCTTACAAATCACCTCACACTTGTTCTCCCTCTTTCTTCCCTATCTAAAGCTGATCAGTCCAAAAAAATTTCAATGACTGAGTCTAAGGCTGAAGATCAGTGGGCTCGGGGCCATCAGTCTCGATACAGGAAATTCAGTCTTGCCAAGTCTGACCGGTAACCTCCTAAAGACCACCCTCTCACACTGAGTGAGTGGTTTGTTATTCATCATAAAAACACATGGGGTTCATTCATTCAAAAGGAAATCAAGCTGATCAGGCACTTCCAGATGTTCCAAGACTACAGATTTCTCAATAAATTTCCAGAAATTCAGCTTGGGCAGTTCAGGGCAGCCATTGTAGAACTCCAAACTGAAAATCCTGACAACACTACCTTTCAAGTAGATTTTGCTACCTTGAAAATCCCAGACATGGTGTTCCTCCCTAAGCTTCACTCCTTAGTCATGGATTCCACAGTTGGTTCGATCATTTTTGAAAGATTTGCTAAGGTGATGGGCCGAATCACTGTTCAGCAAGCAGCTCCTCTTCCCTTCCACAGATTCTTGTTCAGAGAATATCATCGGGGCTATATCAAGTCAGATGTGCTTGCTACTCTCCAGTCTGAGTGTGAAATACTCTCTCCTTCTGATTGGGAGAAGCACTATCATCATTCTGCTCAGTAGCTAGTTAATCTGAACATTTCATTGTTTCATTCTGGAAAGCCATCCATTTCTGCTGAAGAATTTTTGGATCTCAACTCCATCTATCTTGTTCAAGAACCTTTTGCTATTTGGGTTGAGAGGTACAAGGTCTATGTACCAATGAAATGTTGGGTTCATATTCTGGAAACTAAGTGAATTCACATTCTAAATGATAAATGATAATCAAACAATGTTTTTAATGATGAATGAGTTGAATTGAGGTTTCATACATGTCAATTAACATGATACAATATTTGGTTATCTATTTGTTCATTATACCTGACTATACATGTTTTATCATGTAGGTACAAGTGCTTATAACCAAGCCTTCACAAATCATGAGAAAATGATCACAAGTACATTGTATACATGTACCTGTCGACAGACTCAAAGGCATATGTCGACATATGTCACAGTTGTGATCAGACAGAAAAGTACTAAGTTCAGAAAAAGAGCACCTGTCGACAGATGCTCAGAAACCTGTCGACAGATGTCACAGATAGAAATGCCAGAGTTCTGTGTTTTGGCAAAACTGACTTTGTCTGTCGACAGATGGATGTCGCCTGTCGACAGATGCCATAGGCCAGAACAACCTGAAATCTGTCTATTGCAAATCTGTTGCAATCTGTCGACAGACACTCAATGCCTGTCGACAGACGCAGAGAATCTTCAAATACGGAAACCTTCCTTCATATCCGAGATTGTGTTTTCAAGTCCCACGACTCTCCATATGAAAACACAACTATATAAGCATCCTTTTGAAGAGAATCTCGTACAGAAGCAGCCACAACCAAAAACCCTAAAGCCAAGTCCAAGAGAAAAGAGTTGTTGCTGCTCTGCTTCAAGTCTGCAGTGCAGAGACCGGAAGATCTGTTGATCCTGCAGTACTGAAGATAGATCGTCGTGGATTCAACCTTTTCCATCAATCCAAAGTAGTCAAGTCGAAGTTTGAACTCCATCCAGAAGTTCTCAGAAGAGTTCCACATCAGGATTTACTCCTATACTCTGAACTCTTCCTGTTTCACAATTCTTATCAATCGTGTGTGTGTTTGTGTGATTCAAGCGTCTCTTGTGCTTGAGATCACGTGTGTGTGTTGTTCTGATTGTGGGTGCACATCAGAAAAACACGTGTGTGTGTGAGTTGTAGTCACCGAACTCGCTCATAAGCAGTTTATTCTTTGTGTGTGTGCCGTGGACGTAGGATACACTGTTGTGTACTCCAAACCACGTAAATCTGCGTGTCTCGTGGTTTGATCGTTTCTACGATAGATGTTTGATAGGCACGTTGCATATTCACACGCTAGATAGGTTTCTACTTCATCTACACAGTTTAGATCTTGATACTGTCTTGTTAATCTGTGCTTTAAGAAAAAGAACGTGATAATAGTTTTTAAGAGACAGTAATCTATTCAACCCCCCTTCTAGATTACTATATTGGGAATTCCGCAACCCTTCATGAAAAAGGATCTGAAGCAGCAGCACATCTTCTACCCCATCTCCATTGATCAATTCCTGCAGCATGCCAGCTTTGGAACCTTCAATTCTTACAAGATTTCTCTTGGCAAGGATGAGTATGCAAATTTCATAGAAGCTCAACGGCAACTCCACATCCAGAGAATGACTCTTGTTATGGGGCCTTCCTACACTATTGCCTGGGGTGCTTTCCAACTTCATTTTGAAGAGCAAGAACTCAAGACTTGGTCGATCATTACTCGCCATGCCTCTCTCTTGTCACCTGCCTTCTACATTTCTGTACCTCCTCAGTAATCAAATATAGTGGTTCTGTTGGCTCCCATTTATCTTTCTTCTCTTCTTTCCTTGTCTCTTTATTTTTCTTATTGCTTAATGAAAAAAAGGGGGAGAAAATATTCTGAAAAACATCTCTTAAATTTATCCAAAAAAATTAGTTAAATTACTTTCAGAACTTTATATTTTTTGTGTTTTGTCATCACCGAAAAGGGGGAGATTAATGATCAGTCCACCCTCATATAATTTTACTTATTATATGCAAATTTTGGTGATTAACAAAACCTTAACAAATATTTTCTAACAATCTTTTATGAAGTTCCTCCACAGGAAATAAGTCGAACAAAATCTATAAGTAATTCTAATTCACTATTACTTGAAGTCCAGAGCATAAATTCATTCTATGTACACATCGATTTCCTTGATAGAACATCGATTCGATAAGTTAAACAACGATTTGATCGCTATAACGATTCGATATGTTAAACAACAATTTGATTGCTGTAACGATTTGGTTTCAGTTAAACAACGATTTGATCGCTGTAACGATTCGATAAGTTAAACAACGATTTGATCACTGTAACGATTTGGTTTCACTTCACTTAAAGAACGATTCAATCGCAAACAACAATTTGCCTTCACTAAAACAACGATTTGATCGCAAACAACGATTTGACTTCACTAAAACAATGATTTGATCACAAACAACGATTTGCCTTCACTAAAACAACGATTTGCTTTTAGTCAAACATCGATTTGATCAAACAACGACTTGCTTCGACTTGAACAACGATTTTCTCATACAACGATTTTGCAAGTAGAACAACGATTTCATCAACACAACCATTTCCTTATCATTAACAACGATTTCACCTTATATACATGAATCACATTGATTTCATTTCACTATGGATTTCATTTTTGCATATATCATTGATTTCACATTTACATCAACTCTCTTCACAACGATTATGTTTTGAATGAATTGTCATACACTTTTAATTATCTTTCCAGATAAATTTGAAAATATCTATTCTCTATGATATTCAAACATATTTTCGAACACTGTGGAGTTTAAGTCTTCCCGCGTATATCTTTGTATCTTGCACCATGTAGCATTTATTGTGATTGTACACATCTCTGCATGTCGCATATCTGTGTGCTCTCTACACCTATGTTTCTATAGCAAACACTTTTCAAGGTGACAGAATGACATTTCTATTTTGGTGTACACTCTTATAGCATGTCTTCTAACGTTGACTGACAGCATAAAGACAGTCTAGCTGTCTGTGTTTTGGCATTTATTACATACAGGTCTTTGCCAGTACCAAATCTTACAACGTTGGATAACCTGAAGTGAAAGATATCTGGATGAATCTTCTCCTTGTGTATGTGTCTTCCAGAGCATTAATGACTGCATGCTTACCTGTTCCACACCTCGGACCATGTAGTCTAATGTGCTTCAAACATAGAGACAACGGACACCTCAATGGACACTTCAACGGCTACATTCTCAAGTGAAGATATATATAGAAGACTGATGACTCCATGAAGAATTGTTTTTTAGAGAGAAAAAGCTACGCACACAACTCACCAACAACTTGTGAGCATCAAAAAGAAGAGCTCATTTTGCTTCACTCCACCATTCTTTCAGCTCTTAGCTCTCAGCCTTTCTTGCTTAGTCTTTTGAGAGCTAGTTGTTGTTCTGAGAGATTTTCGTGTTGAAAATTTGTCTCTCTCAGACACTGCCTCAGATCAAGCAAACTTCTATAAGCTTGGTCTAGGGGCCATTCGCCTTTAATCACATTCTTGTGTGTACCTCTTCGTTTGTGAAGAGAAGACCTGTAGGATACAAGTGGTTGTTATTCCCTTCATTGAAGAAGGAAGACCTGTTGCATCAGGTGTTGTGCTTGTTCCTCTTCGGGTTTAGAAGAGAAGGCCAGCTGCTGCTAGATGTGTAAGAGTCCTTAAGGGGACAGTATCCTTGGTTAGTGAAATCCCAAGTTGTTGCTTGGGGACTGGACGTAGAACTCCATAGGATAGGAGGTCCGAACCAGGATAAAATTCTCCTGTGTTTGTGTGTTTGCACGTATGTCTTCATTATCACTAACACTGACTATCGGTCTTAGTATTTTTTCTGTTAAGCATTTTTATTGACAGGTTTTATTCTATGAAGAATTTTAGAAACCCATTCACCCCCCTCTGGGCTTGCTAACTGGGCAACAATTCAGACTTCCATTAGTAAACAACATGCTCTTGCATCATTTAGCGAAGTCCTTGCTTATGATATTACACCGATTGGTTATGATATAGATTTATATATTATTACTTGAGATGACCAAAACTATTTGTAGCATGATTTCAATACATTGAGAAGCAGTGTTCAAATCTTTCATTGAATGGTTTTATAATTATTATTTGAATTTCTTGCTTACTTGAAATTTTAGAACTTGGCGCTCTAATAGCTTGTCTCTCTCTAGTGTACATAAACCCTAACTAGCCTATATTGTCTATGAGAGACGTCAATTAAGTAACATATATGTATGTCACATTTGGCTAAAACTTTAATTAAGATAGAATGAGCCTCCTTCTTTTTGAAATATCATTTATAGGAAAACAAATACCTGGTAGTTGATAAAAGAAGTTGACTGACAATATCTCTAGTACTTTCTCTCTTTGTATCCCAACATTTATTAATTGCATGAAGGTTTCCAGAACTCACATACGTAACAACATTAGACCTGCTAGAAGGGACCTTGGAAGTGCGCACCAACATAAGAAGACTCAACAGACATATTAAAGATTATTTTTCAAGAACCATGTTAAGTAGGGAAGATTGAGAACGTAAGCAAAAAAAAGATTTCAATTCCAACTTTTGCGCAATAGAAACAAGCTCAAGCATTCCTACGCCAGTCTTCTAGATCTTTCTTGTGTTCCTACCAAACATTTTCTTGAGGGAGATAGTATTTTGTCTGAGAATTGCTTCTTTGTACATCTTTTTATCTCATATACTCTCTCAAATAGAGTCTTGCTCTATACCCTTGAGCTGGGTTTAGGGACATTTTTTAGAATCTATATTCTTCAGGATCATGCCTCTTCCTGTGAGAAGAGAAAGCTTGTAGGAGAGTTTACAAGCGATGTTTCCCCTTTGTAGAAGGGAAGACTAGTGTGACCTAGTGTGGGCATTCCACTTCGGGGTGTAAATAGAAGACTAGCAGTGCTGAGTGTTGTAACTATCCTGGAGGGAGACTGTACACTTGGATTAGTGAAATCTCAAGTAGTTGTTTGGGGATTGGATGTAGGACTGAGGAAGAATACAGTGCTAAACCAAGATAAAACCCTTGTGCATGTGTGTGATTTTGTTTGTCTTTATTTCCTCTATTGACTAACTCTAACAATCAAGTTTATGTATTATTTTTGAATTGCCCAAATTTATTTTAGCAACCCATTCACTCTCCACTTGGCATGATAGCTAGACAACACTTTCTTCATGTCATTTCACCAGAAAGTCCTCTTCAGGTCTTGATATGTGACGACCCTCCTCATACCGGTACGATTATACCAATCCCCATCGGTACAAAGAGCATCGTCACAGTGGGATAGTAACCCAACACTAAACAATAAGGTTGATATGTCCATGAATAATGAAAGAGTACAGCGGAATTTAAAAGAAATACTTTGCTTTATTCCATCATCATCACACATTCCACGGTCTATATAGTAAAAGAAAGTACTAGAGTCCACATTATTACAATTTGAAAGAAAATACATTGTCCATATGAATGACATTATTCAAACTATAAAATAAAACAAGTTATTGAAAATAAAACTCCTCAAGTACTACTTCTTGTAGGTGGCTCCAATCTTCACTAAACTCCTCAGCTACTAGATAACCTATCACACCTGTACGCCGAAGCAAGTATGAGTCTTACAAGACTCAGCAAGTAATCTAAAACATCAAACTTATACATATCTCATACACATTAAATTACCAACAATAACAAAACTCCTACTATCCTACTAGTCACAACAGTTCATATAACACAAACTTTTTATGAATAACAGCACATATGTCTCCCAAACACATTCTACATTTAACACATGCTCATATTAGATCATAAAATAACCTACATATACGCAAGATCTCTACACATGATATTTTCTATAATACCTGGTTCAAATCTTTATTATATCATGGCACAATTTAATCAAATTTAAACACAAGGTTATATACAAGATGATGAATACTTTTAGCATGATATTTAGTCAATTTCTCATGCATTCATATCACTTTATCATATTTCTAACTTGCTGTTTTAAAGTAAAATTTATCATACCCTTATGTCACCTACACATGTTTTCTAACAATTCCATAACATGATAGTAATCTTTCTAAACTAGTTAAGTATAATCCAATTAACACATGCATGATATGAACATATGCACTTTTAACCACCTATCATGTAACATGATTTATCGATCTAAACCTTTCCTTTATCATGTAACAACATTACCAATTAGAACAGACAATTATATGTAAAGTAGGTAGCAACCTAACATGATCTCTATTCATTTTTCACATGCACTTTTTCTCATTTATTTACACATTTCATTTGCTGTTTTAACTTAAATAATTCACCATGATATCACCTATATTAAACATGAATTGAAGATCTAAAACATATTCCAAATCGAATGGCAAACATCTACAATTTAAGCATGGAACTACATACTATACAAGTAGCAATTTTATCATAGAATTTGGACATTGTTTCATGTGATTATCAAGATTATAAACTCATTTAACTTGCTGTTTTGACATGAATTAAACTTAATCATATGGATTTACACTCATTCTCATGCTATCTTATTCTTTTGTCAATTTTACATACTCGCTCTTTCACATTGCATTTCTTTACATTTTTACATGCACATATTCATACATACCATCATATGAAAATTATTAAACTATATTACATAACATTAAATATGGTACTAAACATGTTATTACAATCATGATGATATTAACACATGAATGGCATAAATAATACACATTTAATGGTACATTGGTTTTCACATAAAATTTGTACTTTTGCTATCTTTTACTCTTCCTTATATACCAATTTACACTTCTTTCATTGCACTTACTCTTTCATTCACATTTATCGCTTTGTACTAAGATCACAATTAATCTCTTAAATTTCCATGACACATAGTCCTAACCACCAAGTAGAGGAAAACGATCACTTTTAGCACTGAGTACTTATCACTTAGCACTTAGCACTCACTTTCACATATTCATCACCTAGGCAATGCGGTGACAAATCTAGGTAATTGCGCAGAACCGGGAGAAGCACTCTCCACCCTAACCAGCGGTACTTGTCCACCTCCAGGATTTTATCCTAATGCCCTTAGGATTTATCTCATAACGTTGAGCCTCCCATAGGGACTTTTCTATGGTACAGCTCTCAGACCCCTATGGTAGCAGTGTCACACTTGGCACACATTTTATCTTAATCACATTATCATTCTCATCACTTTGTTACTCATGCATATGTACAAATTTCCATTTCAAATTCTCATTCACTTGCATAATACTCACATTTCCATTTTCAGAAACTTCAGATTACTATTAACAGTGGTAAATTGCTCAAATTAAAACAATAACATGCTGCTAACCTCTGATTTACACATGATTAACTCTAACATACTTAATATGGCTATTTTCACTATTAAACCCATGAAAATACGTACTGTTATTAGAACTCCACAAAATTTTTATCATGAGTTAAAGACAGTAAACAGAACATATTCTCAATTTTCCAAAATTTTCTGAATAGAACCATAATTATGACAATTAAATCACTGTACATATACATTTATCACCAATTTCTCTTAAACAGAAATTTCAATAAAATAACCTAATATGACAGTGTCACTGAGTTCATGCAATCACCATAGCATTACAGAAAATTTACCGAATCCAAACTCACAAATATCCTATTTACACAAATTAAACATCCTTATCTTATGCTCATAATTCACTCTCCAGAATTTTCATAATTAACATAAATCAAGAAAATTTATAAAATCCTCATGACATGACTTATCAATCAACTTTGACCTTACATAAAATTTCCAGGATGCACACATGTCAGAATATCAATTTAAATACATTTAAGAGGATTAAATAGCAATTTTCTGGACACTGAAGAACTTGACTGCATACCCCTGGCCGTCAACTGAGTTAACTGTGACATCTCTTGCCATCAACTGATGAACTTGACGGCAAGGGATCTTGCTGTCAACTTCAAGACAGCAATCTGCACAGACATACTCACATGTACGGAGAAGTTTGAAGGTCCAGGATGCGAGGAAAAATTTACAAAAATTCTAGGACCTAAGGGACATGTATAGGAAGGATGTACAAAGGTTACTTGCCTCTAATAAAATCCTAGAAGATCAAATCTATGCCATTGAAGCCCTCCTCGGTCAAAACAAGAGGGTGCTCGGAAACTCCTTGGATCTTCTTCTCCCGTCGATGTAGAACGTTCCTCGGGGTTGGGGATGCTTCTTGGATGGTTGTACTACGCTCCAGTCGTGGTAGATCTCCCAGAAAGTCCTCCAATCGCCTGATCAAAGCTCAGGAAAAATAGCTTTTCTTGCAGGAAAGAATAGGGTTTCTCAAAACACCAAAAAGCTTGGTGCGGCCAGAAAATAGGTTTTTATAAAGTTGGATGGGTTGGGTACGCACTAGGGTAGGTTACCAAGGGTTTAGGAAGGGTTTCCTAAACTGGAACAACTCGTAATGCGAGCATTAATGAATCTGGAACCGTTACGCAGGAGGATATTGACGTCAACATCGGTTGTAGTCAACTGCTCAGTTGACGTCAAGGTCTGGCCGCCAGAAGGGGGTTGGCGTCAGGGGTGGCCGCCCACTGGCCCTCTGCATGTTGGCGGACAGTTCTGGCCGCCAACTGTGCCAGACAGCCAAAAATAGTGTTTTCGTCCGATTTAACATAGATTGAGGCTCCAACAATAAGGTATGAACATGATTAAATATTTTACACTAATTACATAAATTACATGCATTACACATTATTTATAAATATAACTTACATTATTTTCAATTAATGATAATATGCACGAAGTAATAGACACGTATATACATATACACTATAGTTGCATGTATTTAGCACGAACATCAATATAAATGTAATACACACACTATTATCTAGATATCATACAAGTCATAGTCAAGTAATTATTATTTCAATAAGTAAATATCAAATGTACCACATTAGTTTTATACATCTATACGCGTACAAAGTATAATTAAGTACAACATGCATGGTATTTAAATAAGTACATCATTATAAAACTAGCTAATTACTTATATTCACAAAATAATATACATACACATATATGCACATGAACAATTAATAGTTATAGTATGTAATATTTTTAATACGTACACTATATTTATGACATGAAATTATCGCATGCACATTATAAAATGACGAAAAATTTTGGAGTCTCACACTCTCCCCCCCTAGAAAAAGATCTTCGTCCTCGAAGATCGCATCGCGTACCTCTGGTGACGTCCTCGGTGCCATCTCCAGAAAAAGAATGAAATCCTCATTCTTCCTGGCTGGTGCTTGCAGTTCTGTTGTTTGCTCCTTTGATGTCGATGTTGTAGTACCTCGGGGATCAAACTTCTTCAACCTCGGACATTCTTTAATCCGATGGTCCTTACTGCCGCATTTGAGGCACCTTCCTTCCTTTGCCCAACACTGATTTCCGCCATGGGGTTTATTGCAGTGCATACACATGGGTTTCCCGCTAGCTGTAGAGGTCGCAAACTTTGCCGTACTAAGAAAGGGATCGCATTCCAAAAGTCTCGCTCTCACTACTGGTCTAAGTCTCATTAAGAAGTTTCTCACCTTGCGTTTCTCTTCATGCTCCCTAGCCTCACGCTTTCCTTGACTCACCATTATCTGCAAAATAATTCAATCTAGTTACAGTCTAACTTATTAAATCCTATCTACCTTTCTTACTATCTTTCATTCATTATTATTACTTTCTACACATATGGACAAATTCCTATAAAGACTTTGCAATATTGTGAGATGATGGTTTATTCATGTACAGTCTCAACCTTGATGCTCTGATACCAATCTCTGTGACGACCCTCCTCATACCGGTACGATTATACCAATCCCCATCGGTACAAAGAGCATCGTCACAGTGGGATAGTAACCCAACACTAAACAATAAGGTTGATATGTCCATGAATAATGAAAGAGTACAGCGAAATTTAAAAGAAATACTTTGCTTTATTCCATCATCATCACACATTCCACGGTCTATATAGTAAAAGAAAGTACTAGAGTCCACATTATTACAATTTGAAAGAAAATACATTGTCCTTTACATTGTCCATATGAATGACATTATTCAAGCTATAAAATAAAACAACTTATTGAAAATAAAACTCCTCAAGTACTACTTCTTGTAGGTGGCTCCAATCTTCACTAAACTCCTCAGCTACTGGATAACCTGTCACACCTGTACGCCGAAGCAAGTATGAGTCTTACAAGACTCAGCAAGTAATCTAAAACATCAAACTTATACATATCTCATACACATTAAATTACCAACAATAACAAAACTCCTACTATCCTACTAGTCACAACAGTTCATATAACACAAGCTTTTTATGAATAACAACACGTATGTCTCCCAAACACATTCTACATTTAACACATGCTCATATTAGATCATAAAATAACCTACATATACGCAAGATCTCTACACATGATATTTTCTATAATACCTGGTTCAAATCTTTATTATATCATGGCACAATTTAATCAAATTTAAACACAAGGTTATATACATGATGATGAATACTTTTAGCATGATATTTAGTCAATTTCTCATGCATTTATATCACTTTATCATATTTCTAACTTGTTGTTTTAAAGTAAAATTTATCATACCCTTATGTCACCTACACATGTTTTCTAACAATTCCATAACATGATAGTAATCTTTCTAAACTAGTTAAGTATAATCCAATTAACACATGCATGATATGAACATATGCACTTTTAACCACCTATCATGTAACATGATTTATCGATCTAAACCTTTCCTTTATCATGTAACAACATTACCAATTAGAACAGGCAATTATATGTAAAGTAGGTAGCAACCTAACATGATCTCTATTCATTTTTCACATGCACTTTTTCTCATTTATTTACACATTTCATTTGCTGTTTTAACTTAAATAATTCACCATGATATCACCTATATTAAACATGAATTGAAGATCTAAAACATATTCCAAATCGAATGGCAAACATCTACAATTTAAGCATGGAACTACATACTATACAAGTAGCAATTTTATCATAGAATTTGGACATTGTTTCATGTGATTATCAAGATTATAAACTCATTTAACTTGCTGTTTTGACATGAATTAAACTTAATCATATGGATTTACACTCATTCTCATGTTATCTTATTCTTTTGTCAATTTTACATACTCGCTCTTTCACATTGCATTTCTTTGCATTTTTACATGCACATATTCATACAAAAATTATTAAACTATATTACATAACATTAAATATGGTACTAAACATGTTATTACAATCATGATGATATTAACACATGAATGGCATAAATAAATACACATTTAATGGTACATTGGGTTTCACATAAAATTTGTACTTTTGCTATCTTTTACTCTTCCTTACATACCAATTTACACTTCTTTCATTGCACTTACTCTTTCATTCACATTTATCACTTTGTACTAAGATCACAATTAATCTCTTAAATTGCCGTGACACATAGTCCTAACCACCAAGTAGAGGAAAACGATCACTTTTAGCACTGAGTACTTATCACTTAGCACTCACTTTCACATATTCATCACCTAGGCAATGCGGTGACAAATCTAGGTAACTGCGCAGAACCGGGAGAAGCACTCTCCACCCTAACCAGCGGTACTTGTCCACCTCCAGGATTTTATCCTAATGCCCTTAGGATTTATCTCATAACGTTGAGCCTCCCATAGGGACTTTTCTATGGTACAGCTCTCAGACCCCTATGGTAGCAGTGTCACACTTGGCACACATTTTATCTTAATCACATTATCATTCTCATCACTTTATTACTCATGCATATGTACAAATTTCCATTTCAAATTCTCATTCACTTGCATAATACTCACATTTCCATTTTCAGAAACTTCAGATTACTATTAATAGTGGTAAATTGCTCAAATTAAAACATTAACATGCTGCTAACCTCTGATTTACACATGATTAACTCTAACATACTTAATATGGCTATTTTCACTATTAAACCCATGAAAATACGTACTGTTATCAGAACTTCACAAAATTTTTATCATGAGTTAAAGACAGTAAACAGAACATATTCTCAATTTTCCAAAATTTTCTGAATATAACCATAATTATGACAATTAAATCACTGTACATATACATTTATCACCAATTTCTCTTAAACAGAAATTTCAATAAAATAACCTAATATGACAGTGTCACTGAGTTCATGCAATCACCATAGCATTACAGAAAATTTACCGAATCCAAACTCACAAATATCCTATTTACACAAATTAAACATCCTTATCTTATGCTCATAATTCACTCTCCAGAATTTTCATAATTAACATAAATCAAGAAAATTTATAAAATCCTCATGACATGACTTATCAATCAACTTTGACCTTACATAAAATTTCCAAGATGCACACATGTCAGAATATCAATTTAAATACATTTAAGAGGATTAAATAGCAATTTTCTGGACACTGAAGAACTTGATTGCATACCCCTGGCCGTCAACTGAGTTAACTGCGACATCTCTTGCCGTCAACTGATGAACTTGACGGCAAGGGATGTTGCCGTCAACTTCAAGACAGCAATCTGCACAGACATACTCACATGTACGGAGAAGTTTGAGGGTCTAGGACGCGAGGAAAAATTTACAAAAATTCTAGGACCTAAGGGACATGTATAGGAAGGATGTACAAAGGTTACTTGCCTCTAATAAAATCCTAGAAGATCAAATCTATGCCATTGAAGCCCTCCTCGGTCAAAACAAGAGGACTCGAAAACTCCTTGGATCTTCTTCTCCCGTCGATGTAGAACGTTCCTCGGGGTTGGGGATGCTTCTTGGATGGTTGTACTACGCTCCAGTCGTGGTAGATCTCCCAGAAAGTCCTCCAATCGCCGGATCTAAGCTCAGGAAAAATAGCTTTTCTTGCAGGAAAGAATAGGGTTTCTCAAAACACCAAAAAGCTTGGTGCGGCCAGAAAATAGGTTTTTATAAAGTTGGATGGGTTGGGTACGCACTAGGGTAGGTTACCAAGGGTTTAGGAAAGGTTTCCTAAACTGGAACAATTCGTAATGCAGACATTAATGAATCTGGAACCGTTACGTAGGAGGATATTGACGTCAACATCGGTTGTAGTCAACTGCTCAGTTGACATCAAGGTCTGGACGCCTGAAGGGGGTTGGCGTCCAGGGGGTGGCCGCCCACTGGCCCTCTGCATGTTGGCGGGACAGTTCTTGCCGCCAACTGTGCCAGACAGCCAAAAATAGTGTTTTCATCCGATTTAACATAGATTGAGGCTCCAACAATAAGGTATGAACATGATTAAATATTTTTACACTAATTACATGCATTACACATTATTTATAAATATAACTTACATTATTTTCAATTAATGATAATATGCACGAAGTAATAGACACATATATACATATACACTATAGTTGCATGTATTTAGCACGAACATCAATATAAATGTAATACACACACTATTATCTAGATATCATACAAGTCATAGTCAAGTAATTATTATTTCAATAAGTAAATATCAAATGTACCACATTAGTTTTATACATCTATACGCGTACAAAGTATAATTAAGTACAACATGCATGGTATTTAAATAAGTACATCATTATAAAACTAGCTAATTACTTATATTCACGAAAATAATATACATACACATATATGCACATGAACAATTAATAGTTATAGTATGTAATATTTTTAATACGTACACTATATTTATGACATGAAATTATCGCATGCACATTATAAAATGACGAAAAATTTTGGGGTCTCACATGATATATCTTATTGCCCGATCTATGTCCTTCTTCCAGTATTTCCTTCTTTAATTTTGCATCATCTACTACACAAACTCTATGTTGAAATCTAATCACATCATCCTCATCATGGGAATATCAGGCTTCCCTACCATTTCATGTAACTGTGGGTCATTCTTTTGCCTATCTACTACTTTATCTAATACCACTGACCTGATAATTAATTGAGCCATGAATGCCTAGCATAACTGAAGCTCAATTAATGTTATCATAGAACATGTTGCATTCTCAATCATTTTCCAATCTTCTTGCATCTTTAACTTCTTTCTACTGAGAGCATCGGCAACAACATTTACCTTTCATGGATGATAAGTCAACCTAAAGTCATAGTCTTTCAAAAATTCAATCCATCTCCCTTGTCTCAAATTCAGCTCCTTTTTAGAGAAAAGATATTTGAGACTCTGATGATATGTGAACATTTCAAAACTCACCCCATATAAGTAATGTCTCCAAATCTTCAAAGCATGAACTACAACTGCGAATTCCAAATCATGAGTGAAATAATTCCTCTCATGATCCTTCAATTGTCTAGAAACATAAGCAACTATCCTATCATTCTGCATGATAATTCATCTCATGCTCGATTGATTCACTCTTGATGTACGGGACATGGAATGTGTATTATTGTTGTAATTAACTTGTTATATGGTTAATCAGTAGTTATGTTCACATTGATATATGGATCTTTACTCATTACAAGAGTATTTCTTGTTATTTCTTAATTTTGCGATGCGAGGATAGTGTTACTTTATGAGAGCCACCTTTTAAGTCTAAAAGAAACAAAGTGATATGTAGTCGGAGCCACCTCTTACGCCAAATATTGGCCATCTCTATAATCTTTTTCTAACTTTCCTTGACTATAATTCTATCCTTACTAATTGACTCTCTTGATACATCAGATTATTGAGCACATTGCTTTATATCGAAGCATGCATCATAATAGCAGTCTCTTTTATGTTAATACGTTAATTACTTAAAAATTCTCAAATTTAGAGATATAAATCCTACTGAACATTCACTCACCCTAAGTTTCTAGATAATTTTCAAGTTATATCAAGGTTAGTGGAAATGGGCAAATGTGTTGGAGCTCTATGATGTCACAGTAATCCCTCAACATTTAGCTTAGATTGAGATAGTTTTGAAATTTTTTATTGGAATAGTTATCAATCGTATATTTGGGATGGTATTGTAAATTGAAGTTTTGTACATTATACGAGAGGTGTTTTCCTTTAAATCTGATTATTGTCTCAGATTTTAGTATTGCGTGAGTGTGGGTTTTCTCCCGTCACATTCCGATTTTCCATACTCTACAGGTATGACATTTTAAAACTTTGAAACAGTTCTGCGCTAGTCCTAACTATTATGAATGATAATTAACGTAAAAGATGTTGTTTACACTACAACAAAATTGGGTTTCACTTATGTCAGAAAACCATAAGTGTAATTGCCAAAACCGTAAGAAAAGGCGTATACTTACGAAACATCCTACGGTTCGTTTTCGTAACTACAGCAAGCGTGGCTATAGCCTTACTTACGGTTACAATACGTAATAAATACATTCATTTATAAACCGTAATAATATAAACTTGGCCTACTTTTATAAAGCGTAAGTATACATATGAAAGACCGTAAGAAATAACACAATAGAAGATGACCTTCAAAAATTAACCACTACGTTAGAAACCGTAGCTATTATCTATAGTTACGCATTGCTGAACCGTAAGAATAAAACCTACATTATTCGACTAAAAATATAACCTACATATTTACATGCATACACACACATAGCACACAACCTGCATATTTACATACATACACAGCACACACATTTTTTACACATCACCAATGTATGACATTTAATACAACCAACTTTCTCAAATTTACATTACACAACATACACTGTTTGAAAAGAAACATTCACATAATTACACTGCCAAAAAAAGTGCATATAGCACTGATTTATATCGCACCACAAATCTACAACATAAAATTTAAACATCACATACACATCATTGTTTGTCCCGAAGATAAGACAATCATAATTGTTTTGGTCATAACATAAATCCAATGACCATAATTGTTTCATAAGGTGAGTGTGGTCAATGTTAGTCCTCTGCATAAGGGAGGAGAGCTGTTCTGTTAGCACAATAAAAACTTTATGTGTCATCTAACTCAACCTGCAAAATAATAAAAATTCAATTACTATACATGAATATATGAAAGATACACTGAAAGAATTATTTGGATCAGAAACTTACAAAGTCTCTAAACCACACAATGTGACTTCCAACAACATCTTGGATGGTTTTTCATTCATTATCTTTCACAAATAGAGGTGCATTGGGTTTGTATCCAAACAAAATAGCTACCTCATAATACTCCTCACCCAAACTCTTACCCATAACCATCTAGATTTATCTAACGACATGATTATGGCATTGGCTACCGAGTGTCCCTCCATATCACACAACTTCACTTTCTTGCCCAACATCAAACTATGTTATTCATTTATAGATCACACATCAAGAGACAATTGAGTTTCTAATGAGAATATAGAACATAATGAGATATGAACATATTTACCTCTTTTCCTTTAGGTACTATTACACTTGCAGATGATTGCACACATCTTTCCATATTGAGGGTACTTTCTACCTGTTTTGACTGTCAATAAAGAACACTAGTAAGAAAAAAATATTTCACAAAGAAGACTTCATAAGCACAAGCCTACAGTTTATTTCTACTACTGCTAGCCTCAGTTAGATTTTGTGACTTTAGTTTCATATGTTATGATGGTTGAAAAAAAAGATGCAATTATATAAGTGGAGAAGATTATAATCTCTAAGACATATGCAAGTGGAGAAGATTATAATCTCCAGGACAGCAGTATAATTTGAAAGTTGTGACAATTGTATTAGTGTTAAATGAGTGAGTGCTGCAAATGTATGTGTTACATAACTAGTCTCCTTCACTTCCAGCATGGTGCCAAAAACACTTCCAGCATGAACCAACAGGCACACAATGTTTGTAGGAGAACAACTTCAACATCTCTCAAAAAGTAGGATTGTAGACTTAGGCTTTTTACTTTTCATCACCTTCCATCAGTGAAACCCAATATACAAACCAATCTGAAGCTGATCATAGTACTGTTTTGCCAATGCCAGAAAGCCAACTGAAAAAGTATTATACAAATCCATCTAAAGTACTTTCTAATCACATTTTACATAGATGAAATGAAAAAATTTTAGAATTACCTCAACAACGATAGACTCAACTTTACCCAATCTCTTTGCCAATTCTTTAACCATTGCATTGAGATGAGCATCAAGTTTCACTCCATTTTTTACAAACTAGAAGACAAATTGTAGACCACTAATGAGAATGGTTGTTAGAAACAAATGAGAACAGAAAACAAGTGTTAGCCAAAAAATGGGTTTGGATTACCTCCTCCTCATTGATGTCTGCATATTTCCAAGACCTCCACTTTTGATCCAAGTCCTTCATCACCCACTCTTTCAAATATGCTGGAATATCATATTTTCTCTACAACACATATTCATATAATTAATATATAATAGATTAAACATAGAAAAGAAACATATGTATTAATCTAGGGTAAGTGAAATCACCTGGACATACTCTCACACATCATCCTTATGGGTGATAGACATTGCCCTCCATGTTGGAGCATCAATTGGCATTTTATCATCGAGACGGGCAATTGTTCCTAAAATAATTTCAAAGAATGGCCACCCTCTCCAACTGGTTGTCCAAGTTCATTTATCTGGACAATAATTCGTTTGCCATTATCCAAACCATGCACATAAGTTAGTTTTGTTGGTCCTCTAACCTTCTTTTTAGAAACTTTCACCACCACCTCTTACACCTCTATTTTTCTTAAGATTAAGTCATCTACAAATTTCTCAAATTCCACTCTACTGAACCAATCACATGTAAGTTGAAAATTACACTCCATTAGTATGTTTGATCAAAAATCAAGACACGTAATTTGAGAGAGGAACATAACTTACAAAAGATGGGTAATCATCGAAGAAAAAATGAGGGTGGATCATTCTGTATGAGTTGGCAGATGTAGTATAATACAAAAAATCCACACTTAGTGTCATTGGTTTGCTGTGGAACCTATCAAAAAAAGAATGACGTATAAACAAGTTCCAAGAACATAAAATAGCAGTTAGATCATGTAGTATATATGTCTCTAATCATTTACCGATGGAACTGAAATATCTATAGAAGATATTGCATCAACAATCACTGTCTTGTTCTTTGTAGCATATATATCCTTCAAAAATCTAAAAAAAAATGTCAATATTTTAGAGATAGGGAACCAATATATTACCTATGAATCATAGAGCTAATGTAGCACCAATATATTACACAGAACTTTAACAATTATAATCTGCTAATTCAGAAACTGGCAAGTTTAATTAAAGTATTTTGTGCAAGTTTCTATTTAACTTTTCACATTACTTAATAGATAGCAAGATTCACTTACTTGTCGTTCCACTCAATAAAATGAGTAGATTTTCATTTTTGAAGTTTCTGTTATACCTTTTTTGGGGAAGAAGGTTGTTCTCTTCTTGAAAATCAGCACATGTGTACACTAAAATCAAATAGGAAGGAGACAAATTTAGTACAATATGTTTATTTCTACCATAGTCCTACAATTGTCCTGTAGGAAGTGGGCACATTCTAGTCAAGAGTTGCTCATGATCCATCTCAATTCTTGAACCTACAAAGAACAGAGGAAACATAGCAATAAAGAAAGATCATCAAGTGGTCAAGAGGATAGAAACGTCTAGCTCTTCCTGTAAAAACATAGCAATAAAGAAAGATCATCAAGTGGTCAAGAGGAAAGAATCTAACCATTGAAGTCTGACAAAATAACATTCTCCCCTCCATTCCATATGACTCTAGTACTAACATTATCAGCTGAAGTCTTCTGATCAATTAAGGGTTCAATGAAGTCCTTATCATTTAATATCTCTCTTACTGGTTCTTTGAGCCCCTCGCCACCTTCCTAAACAAGAACAACTAGAACCATCACACAGACAGGCCAACTTGAAACATTTGTGAAACATCAGATGCGGCCACACTTTATCAATTGAGAAAAACCAACCTGCCCCATCGAGTTAAGCTAAAAGGTGTCAGAATAGTGCTTCTGCATTCACAAACAAGCAGCACTCGGAATCAGCCCCAGAACAAACAAACACAATAATCAAAGTTCATCATCAAGAAAAAAAAGATAAAATAAAATGACACACAATAGAAGAGAGAATAGAGAAGCACTTACGAGTCCAGGGATATCCTCGAACTCCTTCCGATCTGCACCAACAACACAAACCACACGTCAAAAAATAGGCGGTTACTCCAGACAATAAACAAAACACACAACAAATTCTCCAGATAGCACACAAAAAGTTGGAGGAAAAAAAAACACAAGGATAGGAGGATCCAAAAGCAGATTTGGGCGAAATGAACGCAAACAGGGAGACCGCACTGGACGAAGGCGAGACGCTCCCAAGCCTAGAGGAGAGGAAGGCGATGGGGACGAGGACCGAGAGGGAGAGCAGCGAGAGGATCAGGATCCTCTGGCATCTGAGGCCTTGCTTTATCTAAAACCACCCGCGGCATCGGCGGCCTCCCTCGTCGCTGTAGTTGCTGCTCCCCCTACCCATGGCGGGAGAACGCATTGGCGGGGGGCCTCCGCAGCCACCGATCGAGCTCGAGTGGGCCACAGCCTCGCTCTCCCCTTCCCTCCTGGTCCCGTTGGAGCAGCCCGAGAAGGAAAGCACGAGAGAGAGAGAGACGTGAATGCTGGAGGAAGAAGACGGAAGGGGAGGGGGAAAAGTCGACAACGTCTCACCGGAAGAGATGCACCTCGATCTCGCAGACGGGGATGCCCTCAATCTCGCCTATTGCGCAGAAGAATAGTGGGAGAGATGAAGAATGACAGAGCGCGGGGGAGGAGGGTTTTGTTTTGAGAGAGAGAGATGGACTATAGCGGAGGAGGGTTTTTTGAGTTTTATTTTGAGAGAGAGAAATGCTGAGAAGAGGCGGGATTTGTGTGAGAGAATCTCGCCAACAAACTTTTTAGTTTATTCTTACGGTTCTTCAAGTTTTTACGCAGTAGTCAATATTTATTTTCTTACGGTGTACTATACGGTGATGGAGATGTAAGATTAAAAATTAATAGATTTTCTACACCGTAAGTATATATATTAATATCCATACGAAATAGAAACCATAACCAACTTTCCATAAATGTTGCCCACTTTTGTTGTAGTGTTACAAATATAAAGTCGGTATAAATTTACATACAGTTTATACACTATTAATGATCGCAGTAGCGAAAGTCCACGCAGTCTGCGCTATCTTCCATCCACCTCGCCTGCCTTCTCGTGTCTTAGATGATGCTTCATAAATGTAACGGTCACCGAAGTCCTAACCTCTCATAATTGGCCACTTACTATAAACAGCATCCCCTGCCCCGACCTGGATAGGTTGGGTTGGGGCCAAACTGCAGTCTCATTCCTACGTCTCTCAGAGATGGAAAGCTACAACGGCGGCCTGAGAGGGTTCTGGAACAGGAAGCAATACCAGCGGCTCGGCAGGGGCGGAGACGGAGGTGGAGGAGCAAAGACGTGGAGGAGGAGGAGGCACAACCACCACCCGCGCGTTGAGCTCACCGCTGCAGCAGGTCGAGGGGCGAGAACGACAGGCACCAAGGGCAGGAGGTTCTGGAGAATAAACTTAGCACCGAGGCTGGGGCTCCTGCGCCGGGTGGTCTCACCCCGGCGGTTCTTGGTCGCGATCAGGGACGCCTACGTGCGCATGATGCTGGGCGTCGCCAGCACCAAGGCGCTCAGCGGCGGGGACATGGCGGCCGTGGACTTCGCGCGGCCGACCATGAAGGAGTACGACGAGAAGATGATCGTGGAGATATACAAGTCGGTGATGGCGCAGAGACAGGTGATGGCAGCCGCAGACGGGGATGGTGGAACGCGAGCGGCGCAGATGGTGGTACGACATCGTGGGTAGACCGGATGCCGCGCTTCCCAAGCTGGCCACGAACGGCATGCATGGCACTCTTCGTTCGTGTTACTTCCTTCAAGTCTTTTAGGCTTCTTCGTTTCTTCATGTTTTGCTTCAGCTAAAAAACTAAATGGTCATCTGGTTGTTCTCCTTCTGCGCATATATACCAACTCTTGTGGGTGCGTTAATTTGTTACCGTAGAAGATCTCAATGTGTCTCCTTTGATCATATTGTCCTCCTCTGTTAATTACAAACCAGTCAGAACCATGAACATGATAATTGATATGGCCTCTGAGTTCCGACTCATCATTGCATACTGCAAAGATAATGTCTGTTTAAACTTCCTTCTTCATTAAAAGAAGAATACGTACGTGGTAGTAGTAGTGAGGGAAGTTTATTAAAATATCATGTTGATGCATCAATTGGGTCTGTTCGGAGTCTCTGGTCAGCCAAAGAAGTCCGAGACTACCATTTATAATCTTCTTCATTGATCACTACTTAGATTGACATTATGTTATTTATAATCTCGACAAAAGCGTCGCCCTGATGCTTCTTGAGATCATGATCCCTTGCCCACCACGTCTAATTATTGTACATTAATTACAAATATTTATCTGTTACTTGTTTGTTGAAATTCTTCTTTCGTATGAGATATATATGGATCTCTATTTGCTAGACTGCTGACCTTTAATTAAATTCCATTACGTTTTGTGTGATGTCATAATTCAAGAAAAAATGATAAAATAACTTAGTTTTCGTAAAATAATAATAATAACTGAGTTAAATATAATGTCTAATTGGAGCTCTATAGCTTAGGTCATCCTTGAATTTCATCAAAAATTTTAATTCTTAAATGGGTTAAATTAAAACCCAATAAAATTAATTATAGCCAATGGACTTAACAAATGGTCCATAATGGAATTAATAGGCCAAAATAGGGGTTACAATAATGAAATTATTATAAAATTCATAATGCTCATTATCCCATTAGATAAATAGGACTAAATTAGCTTAAATATACTAGATAATGATAAACATTTGTGCCTAAGATCTATCCTAATTTGAAAGTAAGTTTTCAACCTAATCTAACTATAATTAGAGATTGGAAGGCTATAAATATGAGAAATTCGAAGTTAAGAGGAATTAGAGTTGTATTAGGAAAAAAAAAAAAGGGGGACAATCTCTATAAATACACCCCAAATCTCTTTATGGCCGACTCTATTGCTACTTTGAGTCTTTCAAGCACGTAAAGAGAAGGCCATAGGAGGATAAATTCATAGAGAGGAGGAGCACAATGTGTTCTTCAACTAGTTCATCATGTTTGCCCTAGTTTCACAAATTTGTCCAAAGGTAGACATTCTCCCAAGTAAAACTTAATTAAATCACTTTGTAGGCTCATCTTCAGGCTAGAAACATGATCCGCACATTTTCCATAGTATTTATCGTGCATATTGCGAATACTTTGCCCTTCAAGTTCATGCATCTTCCTGTACTCGACCCTTTGTTCTTCTTGTTAAAATTGTTGAATCCATGTCTTCATGACAAATTTCTTATCTCTACACATTTCTAAACGTGTTAGCTTTGATTTAAGAACAGTTTGACAATTTTTCATGCACTACTAGATTTAAGTGTTTCTTTGCCCCTATGTCACAAACATATTTTTTGTGTTTAAATGTGGTGGCCCTGATTACTGCGACCAGAAAACGACAACCTAATACAATATGTTCTGATTGCAACACACTAACCCATTGTGTTCACTTAAGAGAATTGTGTTGCGCACCTAGACCTCATTTTTAACGTGAATGTTCACCCCATCGCCTTCTAACTGTCTGTTCTGACTACTGTTTTAACTTGTGCACAATGCATTTAACATATATTTAGACTCATGAAATTATTGTTCAACCCATTAAAATTTGATCTATGTTGAAACAATATGTTAATTAAGTTTTAATCATTCTCTCAATCTCCTCATAATACCATTGATCTTATCTCATGATTGTCATACAAAATTACACTCATACCCTTAAAACTTAAATATATCTTAAAATACTTCATAAATTATCTAGTTAATATATCAAAATGTTGTACATAAACCCCTAATGATTAAAGGACTTGTTTTCGATTCTTTCACTATTTTGGAGTACCGTACCACCACTCTAGTATTCTAGAAGTCCTCTGGAATATCGAGCAATTGATTCAAGCCCTTCTTGACGTTATGAGAACCCTCCATTGGTATTCTTCCTGCTAGACTGGAACTCGCTCGCCAAGGCCTGCATAAGTCTCCGTGAGCCTAGAAATCTTTTAAGACGTCAAGCTGGTTGTACCATTAACATCTTAACACCTCTAGAGACCATGCTAGACCAATACAACATTTCCAACAAACCAAGATTGTCTCACTGTGAATGCGCCCTACCTGGTGTCTGCCTTCATAACGTGGTGCACAGGCAGATCATGTCTTCTCTAGACATCGTGTCTGACCCCACGACCACATTCTTGTCACAGCCAAGAGATTGACCACGTTTTCCCTATCCCTGCCAATACTCAAGAGTACTGTTCAGTAGTGTTTTCTAGTGTGTTTATCGATTTGTTTTACGTGTATGGTCTCAGTATATCTCTGGATAATCAGAAACCACTTGTTCTCTTCTCTCTTTCTTCCATGAATACTCTCATCCACTCATCTATATTGTTTTCTTTTTGTTAGACCTCACTTGGTCATTTAAAGTGATTGTCTGGATAAAACACATGACACAATGTCTATGCATATAGGACTCAGTGTGGTCCTAGGAGGACCCGAAGATACTTGTGCTTGTAGGAGTAAATTGACATAGTATGGCATTGCATCAAAGTGCTATATTATCTTGATTAATCTATGGCAATCAACTTATGACATGATATTACTCGACTTGACTTGCACATGTTGCCCCGATGGGTATTTACTAGTGATATGACCAATTCTCTCTCTTGTTATACATGTTACTTGTTATAACTCTACACTTGGACGTTTTGTTCATTATTCCTTGCTAATGTAGGATCGAATTCAGAGTATGAACAGATCTAGAAGGGGGGGGTTGAATAGATCTAACACCAATTATGTAGAAGCTTAAGCAATTCAAAGAACACTTCGATTTATAGATCTATTCAACAGAAACTATTACTTATCTGATGTGTGTAAGTGTGGATTGTGGGAATAAAATGTGTGAAGCAGTTGTACAAGTAGTGATAGCGAAATCCTATGCAAACATCTAGCACAAGATACATATCAAACCATTGCACAAAGGATTTTTAGGTGGTTCGGAAATCACACCCAGTGATTCCTACATCCACCCCTTGCACAGTGAGGCCACACTACTCAAAAAGAGTACAACACACACTGGAGCACGGCGACGCCAAACCCCTTGAGCTCGACAGCTCAACACACAACTGTGACTACGACGACTCACAATCTGAGCACAAAAGCTCAAACACACAGTGAGTGCGATGACTCACAAACTAGAGCGCGACGGGTCACAACACACAGCGAGTACGACGACTCACACATTGAGCACGACGGCTCAAACACAACCAAAGCACGACGACTCCAAACTGAGCACGATGGCTCAACACAAGCTAGATCAAAAACATTAGAGATCAGATCCTCTAGCAATAATCTGATTCACTGACTCAATCGTACACATAAATCTGCACAGAACTTCATGTATAGATCTCACAGACCAAAATGAGATGAACACTCCAAGAAATAATTAAAATGGACGTGGGTTGGATGTTCCTTGGTGAAGAAGTCCTGTAGAAGCTTGAATTGAAGAGCCCTGAAGAAATTCGATGGAGATCCTCTTCAATTCCCAATGCTCTGCTCCAGTGGCATTTGAATTGCCAATACTTCTTCTTCTACTACTTCCTGCTCGATCTGCTCCCTTTCTCAGCACATCACAGCTTGGCCTTGATCACCACGTCCCTTTGGATCTAATTTTTGGAAGACTGGAGGCTTGCGGGCTCTGGATTGCTGGGTGGGCGCTTGTTAGCTTTAGAACAGAGATCAGAGCTTTTATAGCCTCCGTGTAGTCCCTTTTTACATGAAGGGAATGTGCACAGAAACCTAGAAAGCATCCTAGGCTGCCACGTGTCCAAAAGGTCTTCATCACATTGCCACTTGGATGAAAGGGCAATTTAGTAATTATAGCATCTCCCATAAGGACCTCAGAACGAAATCACAGCCATCGGATTCATCCTCTGCACTATTCTAGGTTTGCACAGCAAGAGAGAGAGTCGACCTCACTCTTCAAGAGAGTCGACCTATAGACCAATCGTCAATTCAGGGCTTACTGTCAGAACACTAGTGTCGACCTGACAGACACTTAGTGTCGACCTGATCAATAGGTAGAGTCGACCTCCTGTGAATTTCACCAAATCAAGTTCACTGGATGGATGCTAGTGTCGACCTCATCTCCAAATAGAGTCGACACTATTGACCAATTTCTCTTCAGAACTTACTGAGCAGATTATGTGTCGACCTATCTGTCAAATGGAGTCGACACTACTGTGACTTTTTCTTCGGGAGTTTACTGGGCAGTCTTGTAGAGTCGACCTATCTGTCAACTAGAGTCGACCTACTTTTACAAAAACTTTGTAAACCTGTACAAATAAAGAGTAGACCATCAAAACATGTCATAAATAGTAAGATATGAGATATTAAGTATCAAGAACATGTTGTTTGAGCATTATTATAATATATTCAATATGTTTATTATGTCATCATCAAAATCAAAATGTAAGTGATGTTAATTGGTCATCATTAAAAAAATCATCAGTAAGAAATTTCAATACACACTCAACACAACATTGTCCCCCTTTTTGATGATGACAAAACAAATACTCAAATTTGGTCACTTCATGCTCCCCTTGACTGCAATTTCTCCTGAACCTGCATTTTCTCCAATTTCTCATACCAATGTATCAATTTCTCCATATTTCTCCCCCAATGCAATTCATAACAATTTTATACCAAATTTTATTTCTCCCCCTTTTTAACCAATGGTACTTCTCCCCCTTTTTGACAGCATAAAAAAGATAGACATGAACACTAAGAAGGTAGGAGTTCATGAACTGAAGTTGTGAAAAAGGGAATGTTGAAGAATGATCAAAATAAATGAGGCAGAGTGATATTAATATATGAGGGAGATTATTATGTTTGTTATTGTGCATGACAGTTTAATCACAAGGACACACTCAACACAAAGTATAGCAAAATATAATGATCTGAATGTAGTTAAAATAATGATGCAAATGTGAGTTAAAGTGACCTATGTGAGTGAGCAGAAGTATTCAACAAGGAAGTTGGAAGCTTTACATGTAACACAATGTAGAAAAATAATTCTAAACTCAGTAACATGAACTTTAGTAAGGTCTTAAGCTTTTCTATCCTGTCATTTGAATTTCCTTTCATTTTTAGCTGGGAAAGAATATAGAATAATTAGTTAAATCTGACTTTTCAGTGCAAGAGATCACATTGATCAGATGCAAGACATCCTGATTACTCAGTGATTTAACTTCCATTATCTTATACAGAGTTGAAAAATTTTGATTTCCACTTTTTGATGCGAAACAAATCACTTTTTAGGTGAAATGGCCCGGTTACTCAGTGCTTCAAGAATTTGCATTGCTCTGTTTGCATCTTTCCAGTTTGTTGTTCATTTTCTTTTAATGTTCTGTAGGATTTTATTTTCTTTGACTAGAAAAGTCATGGATATGAATGTAGAGAAATTATCCTTAACATGTGGCAAAAGTAAAACTTAAACTTGAATATGTTAAATATTAATGCCACTCAAGTGCCTATAAGTGTTTTGCAAATCATTTTAAAGACATTCATTATTAAGATAGCACAACTTTGATATGAAAATGAATCTTTGAGAGTAAACTAAATGCACAATCAGTTTATTGTCAATGTCTTAAGTCTCTCATATGAAATAGCACCAAGACTCAAAATTTTGATTATTTGGGGCTCAAGATTGACAACCAGTGTCAAGAATTATGGTACCAGATAATGAAGAATTTACAAAGGGCACAATTTCTAATATCAAATGACTCCCATTGTGATGAATCTCCCCCTGACATGGTGACCATGAAAATTATTGAAGAAGATGGATTCAATGAAGTGAAAGTAAATATCTGATACCAAAGTGAGAGTAGAATTAACAGGAGTGTTTTATTGAAAAGCAAAGCTCCCCCTTAACAATTGCACATATAGGCTCTTGATACTTGGCAGAGACATATACTCACGCATAGTGAGAGTGTCCAAACAAGCTTGACTTGCCTTTCTTCAAATCATATTTGATATACCAAGCATGCCAATGCAATGTGAGAAGTGGGATTTATTTGCAAGAGCAGAAGGCTTTTATTTGATAAACTCAAAGATATTATTTTCGAACAACAAGATGGAAAGATCAATGATGTGGAAGTTTGCACAAACCAGCTCTCTCCTTAAGGATGAAATCTGTTTTCTGGAAGAGGCTTAGTGAAAATATCAGTAATCTATTTTTCAATTTCAATGAAGTGAAGCTCAAAAGATTCTTAGCAACCTCATCCCTTAGAAATGGTGCCTTATTTCAATGTGTTTTGTTTGTGAATGCCGAATTGGGTTTTAGACAAATTAATAGCACTAGTGTTATCACACAAAATAGGAATACACCCCAAGTTGTGATTATACTCTAAGAGCTGGTGTTTCATCCAAAGTACTTGAGTGCCACAACAACCAGCTGCAACATATTTAGCCTCTGTAGTGGATAGACTTACTGAATGTTGCTTTTTAGAAGCCCAAGAAATTAGGCATCCACCTAGATATAAACACAAACCAGTAGTACTTTTTCTATCAACCTTACAACCAGCATAATCAGCATCACAATAAGCAATTAAGTCTAATTTGCAGCTAGCAGGATACCATATTCCATGTTCACATGTTCTAACAAGATATTTAAAAATTCTTTTGACAGCTAACATGTGACTTTCTTTAGGATTTGCTTCAAATCTAGCACACATGCACACACTAAATTGAATGTCAGGTCTAGAGGTTGTGAGATACAATAGAGAATTGATCATACCTCTGTAGGTCTTTGGATCTACTGACTTACCAAATGAATCTTTCTTTAACTTTAGATTTATTGCCATGGGTGTGCTTGAGGTGCTGAAAGTCAAACCTCTTCATTAGTTATTTCACATTTTTTTTTTTGACTTATGAAGATCCCTTCACTTGTTTGATGTACCTGCAATCTCAAAAAGAATTGTAAGTCACCCATCAAACTCATTGTAAATTCAGTTTTCATAAGATCAGCAATATCAGTGCACAGAGCTTTGTTTGTAAATCCAAAAAAAATGTCATCATCATAGATTTGGACAACAATAATATGATTATTGACAATTCTTGTAAATAAAGTTTTGTCTACATTACCACTTTTGTAACCTTTATTCACAAAAATGAGCTCAAGCGATCATACCAAACTCTTGGAGCTTACTTAAGACCATAAAGAGCCTTATTAAGTTTGAAAATATGATCAGGATATTTTTCATTTTCAAAACCAGGAGGTTGTTCTACAAAAATATTTTCTTTGATCTATCAATTCAAGAAAGCACTTTTTATATCCATTTGATAGACTTTAAATTTCAAGGATGATGTAAAGGAAGAAATATTCTCACAGCTTCTAGTCTAGGTACATATGATTCTTCAAAGTCAATGCCAAACTCTTGATTGTACCCCTTGCCAACTAGTCTAGCTTTTTATTCCTAACACTTGTCCATTTTCATTCATTCATTTTTTTTGAATACCCATCTAGTGCCAATCACAGATTGATCACTAGGTCTAGGTACTAATTCCCACACTTGATTTCTGTCAAATTGATGAGTTCATCATGCATTGCATTTGATCCAATCCTCACTAGTTAGAGCTTCATCAATGGACTTAGGTTCAATTGAGAAATTAGTGCTAGTGGGTCTTCATTTATTACATTCAAAAAGATGATCTACTTCTAACTCTATCATGCACATTACCAACTGCATTCTCAATTGGATGATCTCTTAAAAGTCTATTTTTCCGGGAATTACCTCTTGGGTTCATTCAGTTCTGGAACAATATTACCTAATCCACATGTGGTAGGTGATTGATTGTCCAGATTTTCAAATGGATCTCCAATCCTCTTCAACAGTTGGTGAAGATTCGACAATGAAGTCATCTCTTCATTACTTTGAGGAACCCTGCAAGAGTAGAGTCATCAGTTTGATATGAATTTTGTCAGCAAAAACTATATTAGAGATTCTTCCATTGTTTTATTTTCTTGAGAATGTAAAACTCTATAAAGCTCTAGAAATTTCTAATTAACCAAGGAAAATGGCTTCAAGACTTTTGGCATCAAATTTATCAAGATTCTTCTTTATTGTTCTTATGTACAAAGCACCTTGCAACCAACCAAAACATTTAAAGTAGGAGAAAGTTGCTTTTTGTTTTTCAAAAATTCCTAGGGGGGTTTTTATAATTTTTTGTCTGACCAATGCTCTGTTCAAGATGTGATTTGATGTGTTCATAGCTTCAGCCCAGAAGGAATTGGGTAATTTACTTTCCAGGAGCATGGATCTAGCCATTTCCACAAGGGTTCTATTCTTCCTTTCCACAACTCCATTTTGTTCTAGAGTTCTTGGAGAAGAGAATCTGTAGAAGATGTTCAGTTCAGCACATAAATCAGAAAAAGCTTTGTTCTCAATTTCTCCCCGATGATCAGTCAAAATGGATTTGATTTTATGTGAAAACCCCTTAAGGCAGTGGTATAAAATTTCCTAAATCTAGACAAGTGTCACTTTTGTGGGATAGAAAAATGACCCAGGTGTATCTAGTAAAATCATCATGATGATAAATCCATATCTTTTGCCACTAAGACTGAGAATTCTTGTTGGCCCAAAAAGGCTCATATGAAGTAATTCTAGTGGCTTAGAAGTGAGTACATCATTGAAAATTTTAAAAGATTTTCTGGTTTTTTCCTTAAGCACATATCCCACAAAGTTGATTTTCAATATTTGGAAAGGATTTAGGAAGTCCTTTAACCAGATTTAGCCTTAAGAGTTTATTTATTGTGTTGAAACTTGCAGGACTAAGTTGTTGGGTTCACATGTGTGATGTTTGTATTACATATTTTTGATGATGAACAATATAAATTGATGTTGTGTGAGGGTTGTAACATGAGGACATTGACAAGTCAAGCAACATATCAAACCATGCTTCAAATTGATCATCTACATATTTATTATATCTCTCTAATAATGTTCTTTAATGTAGGTGAATGCATGAAAGACAAGCATCAAAATCAAGAGCAAAAGCTCAAAGAAAAACACATTCAAGCAAGTGCTTGTTGATAGCCCAAAAGATGCTTGTCGACAGCTAGACACAGGGAAGAAAGATACCTTTCAGGAAACACAAGTTGAAGTGTACCTGTCGACAGCCACAAATCGCCTGTCGATAGCTACACATAGGAAAACACTTCCCGGAAGACCAATGCTCTGGAAATTGCAAATCTGTCAGTACTTGTCGACAGATGAATAGTCACCTGTCGACAAACGAAGAGAAACTTCAATTCTGAGATTTGGATATGTTCTGTATTTCAGTGTTTCCTTTTACCACGTCTCTCCTAACTTGGACACCCATATATATAGAACATAAAGAGGTAATTTCATAGCAAGAAGCAACCAAACCAAACCCTAAGCAAAATCCAAGAGAAAAAGCTTCTTCCTGCTACTCTGCTTCAACCCTCCGTCCAGAGCAAAGAAGATTCATCCTCCAAGCGGAGTTGAAGCCGGTTCGTCCACAGTTCAAGCTTCTCCATCAAGTGTTCAACATCTAGATGAAGCTTGGAGATCTTCTGGACGACCATCTTGAATAGTTCTATCTCAGGATTTGATTCTACAACTCTGAACTCTTCTCTCTTACCACTTTTCATACTATGTGTGTGTGGTAATGGGTCAAGCGTCTCTTGTGCTTGATCTGCGTGTGTGGTGTTGTTCTGATTGCTTGTTTACATCAGAAAATGTGGTGTGTGTGTGTTGTAGTGATTGAACTCGCTTATAAGCAGTCTTTCTGCGTGTGTGTGTGGACGGTCGACGTAGGATATACAAGTTGTGTACTCTAAACCACCTTAAATCTTCGTGTCCTGTGGTTTGCTACATCTTCACGGTAGATGATTGGTAGGCACATTGGTTCTACACACACTAGATAGGTTCTCTCTGTTTTATTCACAACAAAGACACACATCTTGGTTTGAATTTAATTCAACTCTATTTGAGATATTGACAAGTATGTGTCTCCATTAAAAAGAAGGTCATAGTGTTTTTAATTGACAGTAATCTATTCAACCCCCCCCTTCTAGATTACCATAATAGATAATTCCATGCATCTTTCAATTGGTATCAGAGCGAGGTTTCTCCGATTTACTATTTTAACTATTTGATCTTACGATCAGGAGATTCTCGATCTCATGGAATCTAACAAGGGGTTATTGGCTGAGGGACATTCAGTGTCCAGGCCACCTTTCTTTGATGGCACTGACTATTCGTATGGGAAAAATCGTATGCAGGTTTTTCTAAGAGCTCAAAACTTTGAGCTATGGAAGATCGTCAGCAAAGGAGCATATGTGCTGCCCGAGGATGAAGATACTTGGACAAAGGACCAAATTGCTAAGGGAACTCTCAATTGGAGCACATTGAACATGATGCAGTGCGCTGTGCATCCCAAGGAGTATTCAAGAGTCTCCACATACACCTCAGCAAAAGAAATGTGTGACAAGCTTGAACTCATCTATGAAGGGCATATGAGAGGAGAATGCCTGGAGCTCAAGAAGAAACTGAAGAAAGAAAAATTCACCTTCAAGAAAGCCAAGGCAATGTAGGCAACTTGGAGTGATGAAGACGAAGACGACGACGCACAAGCAAGCTCAGGGGATGAAGAAATTCACTGTTTAATGGCAAGGAGTGAGGACTCCACTGAGGTAAACTCTTCCTTTGAAAATTATACTGTAGATGAATGGGAAGGGGCTTATACATTGCTCTTTGAGAAATTTTGTGAGTTCAAGTCTGAAAATAAAGCACTCAAAAAGAAAATCAACTCATTCGTTCATAGCACACCTAATGATGAACATATTGCAGTCCTAAATAAAGAGATTGAAATGATGAAAATTGATGAGGAAGCTCACTGTGAAGAAATGGATTGCATAAAAGTAAAATTGCAAGGGAGTGAAAAATAAAAACAAGGCCTAATCAATTCCCTTGAAACTCTTCAAAATGAAAATCAAGAGATTAAGAAAAAGTTGGAAAAAGCTAAAAATGATCTTAAAGGAAAATCTGAAGATCTTACAAGATTTGTAAAAGGAAAGCAAAATCTTGATGCAATTCTGGGATCAAATACTTTTGTTGCAAAGCATGGGATTGGGTATCAACCTGTAAAACAAAAGAAAATTGGAGAGACATTAATTACATCTTTTGTTGATTGTGGTCCAAGCACAAGCAAACAGGTTCCTCCTAAGAACAAGAAAACTCAAGGAAAGGGTAAGCAACAACAACCCAAACAAAAGTCTTCAGTTGTTCAAAAAATTAAGAAGTTTGTCGACAGACCCAAAGAGAGCTGTCAACAGGCCTAGAAGTATGCTGCCAAGGGACAGCCATCCAGGCAACATAAAGGGAAAATACAAATGGATGTTCAACAAAATAATAAAACAAATATTTTGATAAAATCTTCATCATGTAATTTCTATAAGAAACTTGGGCACAATGAAAAACAGTGTTGGAACAATTCAAACAACTTTGGATTCCAAAGCACTTACTTTTTTGTATGAATGAAACATTTGGACCCAAAGTAATTTGGGTTCCAAAATCTCTTGTATGATCCATCTATGCAAGAATGCCTAGAAGCCCAAAATCAAAATAAATGGTACTTGGATAGTGGCTGCTCGAGGCACATGACGGGCGACAAAGATAAATTTTGTTTGCTAGTGGAGAAAGACAGAGGTCAAGTTGTCTTTGGAGGTAACAACAAGGGCCAAATCATTGGCACAAGTAAGGTTGGTAAGTATGCCTCTAACTCAATAGACAACGTGTTGTTAGTTGATGGTCTTAATCACAATCTGCTTAGCATAAGCCAACTATGTGATAAAGGTCATAAAGTTATTTTTGAATCAAAAGCATGCCAAATTGTTGATAAAGAAACATGAAGTCTTAAGTTTTCTGGAAAGAGAGTGAATAACATCTATCTAGTTGATTTAGATGAACCAGAAAACAAAAACTTGTGTCTTGTTGCAAATAAACAGGATGAGTTGACTTTGTGGCATCGTAGGCTTAGTCATGCGAGCTATAATGTATTGCATAAGATCATGAGGCTGAAGTTGGTAAGTAGACTTCCTGACATTTCCTTTAATAAAAATGAGAGTTTTTGTGATGCATGTGCACAGGGAAAACAAAACCCGGAAGTCTTTCAAATCTAAAGCACCGGTAATCACTTTAAAACCTTATGAACTGTTGCACATGGACCTTTTTGGACGTACTAGAACGCTAAGTCTCAATGGCAAATGCTTTGGGTTTGTTATTGTGGATGCTTTTTCGAGGTTCACTTGGGTCAAATTCTTGGGTCACAAAAATGAAGCACTTAAAGTCTTTGAAGAATTCTTTAATAAGATTGAGCATGGGAACGTTCATAAGATATGCTCAATCTGCACTGATCATAGGGGAGAGTTTGATAATAACTCTTTTTCTAACTTTTGCAGGCACCATAGGATAGATCACAAGTTCTCCTCTCCAAGAACTTCGAAGCAAAATGGCGTAGTGGAGAGAAAGAACAGAACCATGGTGGAAATGGCTTGCACTCTTCTGGTCGAGAGCCAACTCTCAAGGAGCTTTTGGGTAGAAGCGGTGAACATTTCATGCTATATTCTCAACAGAGCCATGGTCAGACCTGTGATGAAGAAAACCCCCTATGAACTGTTAAAAGGTAAGAAACCCAGTATTGGGTATTTCAGGGTCTTTGGCTTCAAAGTGTTTATACATAACAATGATAAAGTTGATTTAGACAAGTTTGAAGCCGAAAGTGATCCAGGTATTTTTCTGGGATACTCAGAACACTCTAGAGCATATAGAGTGTTTAATAATAAAAATCGAACTGTGGAAGAAACTCCACATGTTGTTTTTGATGAGTATCATGCAAAGACTAATAGTTCAAATTTACATAGGTATGATGATGGAGATGAAGTAACAATACTTGGCAAACAACATGAAAAAGAAAAAGAAAATTCTCAAGTAGCAACAAAAATTAACAGTGGATACTTTCGTAGGTACAATGATGATGATCATGAAATACTTTTCAAAAAGCAAGATGATGCATCTAAAGAAGATCCACAAGAGGAAGAGCCTCAAGGTGAAACTCCTCAAGCAAACCCTCCTCAAGAAAAACCTCCACAAGATCACCTTCCTCAAGTCCAAGATCAACCTGGTCCTTCAACAATCACAAATGTGAGGTACTCCAAAGATCACCCACTTGTTAATGTAATTGGAAATGTAAATGATAAAGTTCAAACTAGGTCTCAGGTTAGACAAATAGTTGAACAAGATCATTTAGCCTTTGTCTCTCAAGTGGAACCTATAAATGTTGAAGAGGCTCTAAAAAAAAAAATCATGGATTGATGCTATGCATGCGGAACTTGGTCAGTTTCAAAGAAATAATGTTTGGAGTGTAGTTCCTAGATCCCCTGAAATTTCTGTCATTGGCACAAGATGGGTGTTTAGGAATAAACTAAATGAAGAGGGTAAAGTGGTAAGAAACAAAGCTAGTCTAGTAGCAAAGGGATATAACCAAGAATTTGGGATAAATTTTGAAGAATCTTTTGCACCTGTAGCTAGACTTGAAGTAGTAAGGATCTTGTTAGCATATGCATGTTCAAATAAGTTCAAACTTTTTCAAATGGATGTTAAAACTGCTTTCTTGAATGGCTACATCAAAGAGGAAGTCTATGTTTCTCAACCACCCGGTTTTGAGGATAATGAAAAGGCTAACATGTTTATAAGTTGCATAAAGCTCTTTACGGTTTAAAGAAGGCACCCCGAGCTTCGTACGACAGACTAAGCAATTTTCTGGTGAGTAAAAACTACTCAAGAGGTAAAGTGGACCAAACCTTTTCACTAAGAAAGTTCACAATCACATAATTGTTGTTCAAGTCTATGTGGATGCTATCATCTTTGGTTCCACTAACCCATCCCTATGTGAAGGGTTCTCTAAACACATGCACAGTGAATTTGAGATGAGTTTAATGGGGGAGCTTCAATTTTTTCTGGTTTGCAGGTAAAACAACATGAAGATGGCTTCTTCATTTATCAAGAAAAATATGTAAATGAGCTACTGAAACGTTTTCAGTTTGAACAAGCCAAGCCTGCCACAACACCCATGAGCACAATATAAAATTGGAAAATGATGAAAAAGGTAAAAAGGTAGATGCAAAGCAATTCCGAGGTATGATTGGCTCTCTCATTTACCTTACTGCAAGTAGACCAGATCTACAATTTAGTGTTTGTCTTTGTGCTAGATACCAATCTAGTCCAAAGGAAAGCCATTTGGTTGCAGTTAAAATGATTTTCCGATATCTCTCAAGTACATATGATTTGGGTCTTTGGTATCGAGCAGGGAGTAGCTTTAACTTGATTTCATATTCTGATGCTGACTATGCTGGGTGTAAAATTGATAGAAAAAGCACTAGTGGGTATTGTCAATTCCTTGGTGGTTGCATGGTTTCGTGGGCATCCAAGAAGCAACACTCGGTTGCACTTTCCACTACAGAGGCATAATATGTTGCTGCAGGGAGTTGTACGGCCCAAGTGTTGTGGATAAAAAGTCAATTGCATGATTACAACATTGACATTGGATGCACACCTATCTTATGTGACAACACTAGTGCTATCAACCTTTCAAAGAACCCAATTCAACACTCAAGAACCAAACACATTGAGATTAGACATCACTTCTTGAGAGATGAGGTAGCCAACAAATCTTTGGAGCTTAGTTTCATACCCACTGAAAAGCAACTGGCTGACATTTTCACAAAACCCTTGTCTGAAGATAGATTCACTACACTAAGGAGAGAATTGGGCTTGTGTAAAATGCAATGAAACCTATACCGAATTTTAGAATATATGCTCTTTGTGTGTAAGGACTATGTGGTATATCAAATGGTTACATGTGAAAGAACAAGTCTTGCTTGTTTGGAAACTATCATTATGCATGAGGAAATATTCTCCGCCACGTATCCATAGTCAAGTTGCATATAAAGGTCATCCACTTCAAATAGGGTATATAGTTTTTTTTTTTAAATTTGCCCACTCATTTTCGTAAACAAATGAATTTATGTGCTCATGTGCTTATGAATGATCTTTGGTGTGCGAATGATTGCCATGCATATGAAAATCTTGCTTGCCTTGCTTGAATGTTTGAGTCCTCAAATGCACATACTATGGGGGAGTAAGTTAAGGTTTGATGAGTGAATTCATGAGGGACAAGCTCTATTCTTCATAAGTTCTCATTTCCTCAACCTAAAGTTCCAATTTTTCTCTCATCTCAGCCTTTAAATTATTTTGTCAAAGTTCCTGTCGACAGCCCCCAACAGCCTGTCGACAGCTATGCCTTCACAGAACCCAGAAATTGAACCCTGTGTGTGTCTGTCGACAGCCACTTCTACTAATGTCGACAGCCAGGCACAGTTTCTATCTCCCCGAACTCCACCTTTTCTGTCTTTGTGTATCTGTCGACAGCCAGGACCCCTGCTATCGACAGCTACACCCTGCCTGAACCCAGTTCTTCACCACTGTCTGCATTTGTCGACAGGCTCTCATTAGCTGTCGACAGCTACCCACTTCATCTTTAAATCTTCATCTTTTCTTAACATCCTTTATGAGCATGTTCATACATTCAATGTAAGGTGAAAATTGGCTACTTACTAATGTTATAATCTTTCATATCCACCTAATACCAAAGATATTGTCTGAACCACAATGATTTTAACATACTATTCTTGTATGAGTCTAGGTTATATCATTCAAAGTACATTGCACAAAACTAATGGGTTTAATCTAACTCACTTGAATAACTCCCTTGTGGATAATAATTTTTCCCATGTAACTTGATAAGTCCGACAGTCATTGAACCTTGTGTCTTGCATTAGTTTTTAACCATAAATACTCCTTGACCCCAATTTTCAAAACACACAAATATTAATAATGGCGAAAAGCTACCTATTTCTCACACTAAAAAGTGTGTGAACAAAAATAATGGGACAACGACAGAGCAATGATGTGTATTACTGAGTAACCAGGGAAATGGGCATCACAAATGTCTGTCTTCGTGTCAAAAAGCTTATTCATTATCTCTATACAATGGTATGATGGTCACTCTCACTAAGTAACGTCAAAAGGTGACAGTGATCCTAATTACTACTTTTCCCACATTCAATTGACAAAAGAAATAATGCAAAGAAGAAATAGAGTGGAGCCTCCATTTTTCTCAAATCACAGGCATTTTGTTGTTTATGGTTAACTCCTCATGTGGACATCTTTCTAATATACCATCTGACCATCACCCACTAGGAAATATGCTTCTCTACAATGGTCTTGTTCATAGGGGTTATCTTATTTTCCTATGCTTATGTATGATGTCTTCTTAATGCTCCAACTTGAGACTCCTAGGGTATTATGTTACAACCATTGAAGAGTTATGACGTGTCTTAATATTAGTGGGTATGACATTTTATAATATGTCTATACCTATTTTCCACCTTATATACTCTTTGGACGCTCATTGCTTCACAAAAATTCTGTCAAAACTAAGATCTGGCAATTTCTGAGTGTGCCTGTCGACAGATGAACAATCACCTGTCGACAGCTGACGGCCAGGGCCGTTAAGACGCCCAACCGGCACGCCTTTTGGGCCAGATTTAGTAGGTCCCTTCCCTTTCAAACTCTTACCCACTCTCTTTAAAAGGGAACCCATGCCTCCTATTCCTCTCCCTCATTCCAAAACACCTTCTCCTTTCTCTCTTAACCCCAACCTTCCTTCTCTAGGGTGCCAGACCTAGATTTCGGTCTTTCTTGGCTTCTCTTGTCTTCTTGTCTCCTTCTCTTTTCTGCGTTCGTCTCCACTCCGCCCTCTTCCTCATGGCTCCCAAGGGGAAATGCCCTGCTTCTCGTCGCCGTCCCCTCTCTCCAGAAGCCAGCGAGGGCTTCGGAGCTCTTGTCGAGCACCGCACAGAGCATCGGGATGATCAGTTGCCAGAACTCATCATCCCTCAGAATCTTCAACTGATCAAAGTTCAAGGCACCTTCACCAAGTTTGTTCAACCTCACTATGTTGACTTTGTCTTGCTGGAAGATATGTTCCCCGATTTGCAGCCCCTCTTCGACATCTAGGGCTGGACTTCCTTCTGTTACTCCCACATTCAGTATTCTCCCACCGCTGTGACGGAGTTCTACAACAATCTGGGGATCACAGATTCTAGTAACCTCTACACCTCAGTCAAAGGCACTCCCTTCTAAATCATCCCTAATCTTCTCACTCGTGCCTTTTAAATCCCCAATTCTGGAGTTCATGTCTTACAAAATCATCCTTCTGCATCCGAGTATTACACTCTTATCACTTTGCAGCCATACGATTCCACCAAAGATCGTTAGAAGCTGAATGCAAATTCTTTTCCTCCTCTTCATCGTCTTATTCATCATATTTTCACCACCATTATTGTTCCCAAGGATGGCAGCAAGGAACCTCTGACCAAAGTTCACAAATCCCTGTTCTACTCCTTTCTTAATGGTGACCAAGTCAATCTGCCTCTTCTTATAATTGACCTAATCAGGCAATACTTCAGGAACTCCACAAGGTCGATGCCCTATGCTTGCCCCATTACCTCTCTCCTTCGGTTCATTGGCATCCATATTCCAAAAGGGGAGTTGGTTGATCTTAAATCATGAAGTTCCTTTGATCTTACTGCCGCACATCGGATGGGCTATAAGCTTGTTGATGGCGACAAGGGATCTCAAGGGCAAGGAGCAGGCAGCTGATGAAGATGATCTGGTTGATGATGAAGCTAATGAAGACTCCCAAGCAGAGCACATGGATGCTCTGGGAGATGATGTTGAAGCTACCTGCAGAGCAGCCTCTTAGAGAGTTCATCTCTGCTTAGTTGACCCAAATGCAGCAACAAATGACCACTGGATTTGCTCAGCTTAATGTTCGGTTTGATCATGTTGAGACTAGGATGGATGCATTGGATGACACCCATGTACAGATTCAGTACCAGCTCACCAGGCTCTCTACTGAGTTTTGCGAGTTCCGTCATCCCCCTGCATCTGGGAATGACGATGTATAGATAGTCTAGGAGTTCATTATCTAGTGTTCTCTTTTGTTTGATCAGGGTCTTGTCACTGATATGTTAGTTTGTTATGTCCGTCATATTATTTCCTTCTTTCGCAAATCCTTTCAGTCGTGTCATGAACAACTTTTGTAACTGTGTGTGCTGAATGCTTATTCAATGGAATTCACAGTTGTTTGCCTACTTTATTCATGAGTCCTTGACTTGTCTTTTTAGATGTTGCCAAAAGGGGGAGAACCATTCATTATGCATAAATTGAAATTTTGTCATCATCAAAAAGGGGGAGAATGTTGGATTCACATGTGTGATGTTTGTGATTACATGTTTTTTATGATGAACAATATAAATTGATGTTGTGTGATGGTTGTAACATAAGGACATTGACAAGTCAAGCAACATATCAAACCATGCATCAAATTGATCATCTACATATTTATTATATCTCTCTAATAATGTTCTTTAATGTAGGTGTGAATGCATGCAAGACAAGCATCAAAATCAAGAGCAAAAGCTCAAAGAAAAACACATCAAGCAAGTGCCTGTCGACAGCCCGAAAGATGCTTGTCGACAGCTAGACACCGGGAAGAAAGATACCTTTCAGGAAACACAAGTTGAAGTGTACCTGTCGACGCCACAAATCGCCTATCGACAGCTACACACAGGAAAACACTTCCCGGATGACCAGTGCCCTGGAAATTGCAAATCTGTTAGTACCTGTCGATAGATGAACAGTGACCTGTCGACAGACGAAGAGAAACTTCAATTCCGAGATTCGGATATGTTCCGTATTTGGGTGTTTTCTTTTACCACGTCTCTCCTAACTTGGACACCCATATATATAGAACATAAAGAGCTAAGTTCACAGAAAGAAGCAACCAAACCAAACCCTAAGCAAAATCCAAGAGAAAAAGCTTCTTCCTGCTACTCTGGTTCAACCCTCCGTCCAGAGCGAAAAAGATTCATCTTCCAAGCAGAGTTGAAGCCGATTCATCCACGGTTCAAGCTTCTCCATCAAGTGTTCAACATCCAGATGAAGCTTGGAGTTCTTCTGGATGACCATCTTGAAGAGTTCTATCTCAGGATTTGATTATACAACTATGAACTCTTCTCTCTTACCACTTTTATACTATGTGTGTGTGGTAGTGGGTCAAGCGTCTCTTGTGCTTGATCTGCATGTGTGGTGTTGTTCTGATTGCTTGTTTACATCAGACAACATGGTGTGTGTGTATGTGTTGTAGTGATTGAACTCGTTTATAAGTAGTCTTTCTGCGTGTGTGTGTGGACGGTGGACGTAGGATACACAAGTTGTGTACTTCGAACCACCTTAAATCTTCGTATCCTTGGTTTGCTATGTCTTCACGGTAGATGATTGGTAGACACGTTGGTTCTACACACGCTAGATAGGTTGTCTCTGTTTTATTCACAACAAACAAACACATCTTGGTTAGAATTTAATTCAACTTGTTTGAGATATCGACAAGCCTGTGTCTCCATTAAAAAGAAGGTCATAGTGTTTTTAATTGACAGTAATCTATTCAACCCCCCCCCCCCTTCTAGATTACCATAATAGATAATTCCGCGCATCTATCACAAGTCTCTTGTGCCATGTCTATGCAATTTCACTTTTATTAGCAACCAAACAGATGTTTTCAGCAAAGTTTTTATCAAGATTGATCATGTAGACATTCTTTTCTCTTTTTCCAAAGAATTTTATTTTTTTACATGAAGAATCAAGTATTTTGCAAAAGTTTGATTCAAAAACAACTTTGTGACCCTTGTCACACATTTGGCTAATGCTCAAAAGATTATAATCCAAACCATCAACTAACAGAACATTTTCAATTGTGTTTGAGGAGGACTTACCAACCTTTCCAGATCCAATTATTTTTCTTTTATTTTTACCTCAAAAGTAATAGATCCTCCTCCCTTTTCAATCAAAAATGAAAACTTGTTCTGTCTCCAATCATGTGTCGTGAACACCCACTATCAAGAAACCACACATTGGAGCTGGTGTGCACGACCTTCTTGCACAAATCATATCAGAGAAGAAAAGATTTTGGTACCCAAACATTATTGGGACCATCAATTTGTTTGAGCAAAAATAATAAGTTTTTTCTATTCCATACTTGAGTTGTTTTTTATTTTTGTTTTGTCTCTGAAATGATTTCCCTTTTCGGTATTTTAACATTCTGATTTGGAATGAAAATACCAGTGTTTTTCCTTTCATAAGCAGGGAAATTATGCATTTTGAAATGATTGTTCATGTATGGAAATCCAGACAAAAATTTTGTTGATATCTTGGATACTTTGAATAGAAAGATTGTGAATGGTACGAATGAGGATTGTAATACCATTGATTCCAAGAATTGATCCAATTGGATTGATATGATGTCCTAGATCTCCAATAATCATCATGAAAGTGTGTTTTTATGTTTTTATAATTTTTCAGATTTTTATTTGAATTTTTGTGAAACCTCCTGTTGTTGTTCAGAAGTGGATAGGTCGACCTATGATTAGGTAGTTCGACTCAGTGGCCACAGATTTCAACTTATGGTCAAGTGGTGTCGACCTATCTACAACATGTGTCGACCTATTTTGTTTCTTCTGATTAGACATTTTCTTTTTATTTTGATTTTTGATTATTTCAGATGTTTTCTTTAACCCTTGTTTATTTTTATTTTCTGGACTAGTGCTTTTGACAAATTTTATCAAAGGAATTTTTGAAGGTTTTTCTTTCTTTTCAACAGGTTTATTTTTCAATGATTTTTCTATGGTGAATCCTAGTCCATGTTTTTCAACATTCATTCTAAGTCCCAACAAGGCATCAAGGTTTTCTTTTCCATTTGTGAAATTTTTTAATACTTGATCCTTTTCAGCCAACAACTTCTTAAGTTTCTGAATTTCATCAAAAGCATGTTGTTTTTCACTTGTTGCAATTTTATTCTTTCAGAAAGATTTTCAAAATCACTGTTGGCCTTTTGAGATGCAATCTTAAATTTATCCATTTCATTCAGAAGTTCTTCCTTTTCATCATTAAGTTCAGATATTTCATTTTCAAGTTCAGATATTCTTCTATTTAAGGAAGTATCATGCATGGCATTTTCAATTTTCTTTTTCAAACATTTGTTTTCTTTTGTTATTTCAGAATATTTTTCAACCAAAGCAGCATATGCATCTTCCCAATCTTCAATAGTATATTGTTCAAAAGAAGAACTTACCTTTCCATCATTGTTGTTAGCCATAAAGCATAACTCCTCATTTTCTGAGCTTGAAGAGTTCTCTCCTTTATCCTCACTTTGGTCTTCATCCGACCAAGTTGCTATCATTGCTTTTGGCTTCTTCATTATGTTGTTCTTCTTGTATTTGTCTTTTTTGACCTCAGGACACTCACCCTTCATGTGTCCTGCCTTGTTGCACCTGTAGCAAATAACACCTTCATCAGCTTTTTGATTACTGCCAGCATTAATGTTTGAAGAAGAAGTATTCTTTTTACTAGAAGAATATTTTTTCTTTCTATTGAATTTCCCCTTCTTGATTTTCAAAATTTTCTAAATTGCCTAGTCATGAGGGCAAGTTCATCCTCATCAAACTCAGACACTTCAAAACTTGATTTTTCTTGACTTTTCTTTTTGTTGCTTGATGAAGCCTTAAGTGCTACTGGTTTAGCTTTAAGCATATGTTCTTCAGTTCTTTTCAGATTTATTTCATAAGTCATTAAAGATCCTATGAGTTCATCCAAAGAAATTTTAGATCAATCCTTAGAATCTTCAATCACTGTAGGCTTTGTGTGCCAGATAGATGATAGAGAGCGCAAGATTTTTCTTACCAGATCAACATCAGTGTACTCTTTACCTAGTGCCTTCAGTCCATTGACAATTTTCATAAACCTAGCAAATATTTCAGAAATTGACTAATCAATTTTCATCATAAACAGTTCATTTTCAGAAACAACTATGTTTGCTTTGGTTTCCCTAACTTGAGATGTTCCTTCATACATTAATTCAAGTTTATCCCACATTTCCTTAGCAGATTTGCACATGGATATTCTTGAATATTCTTTAGGGTAAACTGCACATTGAAGCATATTCAGGGCACTGTAATTAAGAGTGGTTTTCCTAATATGCTCTCTAGTCCAATTCTCCTCATCTCCATGGTTTTCATAAGGACCCTTGTCAACTATTTTCCAGATTTCATAGTTTTGTGCCTTTAGAAAACTTGCATGCGATTTTTCCAGTAGGAGTAATCAGACCATAAAAAATGGTGGTCCATTAATGGAATGGCCATTAGCCACAAATTCTCGAGAATCCATTAATCAAAATAAGAGACAGTGAAAGGGCAAGCAAGCAATTCAAGCAAACAGAACACACAGATCAAACAGAAGCAATCAAATCAGATCAGAAACAGATATTAACCTACTCTGATACCAATTGTAGGATCGAATTCGGAGTATGAACTAATCTAGAGGGGGGGGTTGAATAGATCTAACACCAATTATGCGGAAGCTTAAGCAATTCAAAGAACACTTCGATTTATAGATCTATTCAACAGAAACTATTACTGATCTGATGTGTGTTAGTGTGGATTGTGTGAATAAAATGTGTGAAGCAGTTGTACAAGTAGTGATAGCGAAATCCTATGCAAACATCTAGTGCAAGATACAGATCAAACCATTGCACAAAGGATTTTTAGGTGGTTCAGAAATCACAACAGTGATTCCTACATTCACCCCTCACACAATGAGGCCACACTACTAAAAAAGAGTACAACACACACTGGAGCATGACGACTCCAAACACCCTTGAGCTCGATAGCTCAACACACAACCGTGAGTATGACGACTCACAATTTGAGCACGACAGCTCAAACACACAGTGAGTGTGACGACTCACAAACCAGAGCGCGACGGCTTACAACACACAGTGAGTACGATGACTCACACACTGAGCACGACGGCTCAAACACAACCACGGCATGACAACTCCAAACTGAGCCTGATGGCTCAACACAAGCTAGATCAAAAACATAAGAGATCAGATCCTGGGTAATGATCTGATTCACTGACTCAATCGTACATAGAAATCTGCACAGAACTTCATGTACAGATCTCGCAGACGAAAATGAGATGAACACTCCAAGAATTAATTAAAATGGATGTGGGCTGGATGTTCCTCGGTGAAGAAGTCTTGCAGAAGCTTGAATTGAAGAGCCTTGAAGGAATTCGATGAAGATCTTCTTCAATTCCCGATGCTCTGCTCCAGTGGCATCTGAATTTCTAGTACTTATTCTTCTTATGCTTCTCCTGCTCGATCTATTCCCTTTCTCAGCACATCACAGCTTGGCCTTGACCACCAAGTCCCTTTGGATGTAATTGCTGGAAGGCTGGAGGCTTGCAAGCTCTGGATTGCTCGTTGGGTGCTTGTTAGCTTTAGAACAGAGATAAGAGCTTTTATAGCCTCCGTGCAGTCCCTTTTTACATGAAGGGAATGTGCACAGAAACCTAGAAAGCATCCCGGGTTGCCACTTATTCAAAAGGTCCTCATCACATTGCCACTTGGATGAAAGGGTAATTTAGTAATTATAGCATCTCCCATAAGGACCTTAGAACGAAATCACAGCCATCAGATTCATCCTCTGCACTATTCTAGGTTTGCACAGCAAGAGAGACGGTCGACCTCATTCTTCAAGAGAGTCGACCTATTGACCAACATCAATTTAGGACTTACTGTTAGAACACTAGTGTCGACCTTACAGACACTTATTGTCGACTTGATCAACGGGTAGAGTCGACCTCCTGTGAATTTCATCAAATCAGGTTCACTGGATGGATGCTAGTGTCGACCTCATCTCCAAATAGAGTCGACACTATTGACCAATTTATCTTCAGAAACTTGCTTAGCAGATTGTGTGTGTCGACCTATCTGTCAAATGGAGTCGACACTGCTGTGACTTTTTCTTCAGGAGTTTGCTAGGCAGTCTTGTAGAGTCGACCTATCTGTCAACTAGAGTCTACCTACTTTTACAAAAACTCTGTAAACCTGTACAAATAATGAGTAGACCATCAAAACATGTCATAAATAGTAGGATATGAGATATTAAGTATCATGAACATGTTGTTTGAGTATTATTGTAATATATCAATATGTTCATTGTGTCATTATCAAAATTAAAATGTGAGTGATGTTAATTGGTCATCATTAAAAAAAATCATCTTTAAGAAATTTCAATACACACTCAACACAACAGCTAACACCATGCTTTTGCTTCGTATCATGACTCATCATGCATCATGTAGTTATTCTACATGTTAACACGATAATCACTTAAAGCATAGTCTGGTTCATGAGATATAATTTTACTGAGCATTCACTCATCAAGTGTTTTCTTAATATTTTTCAGGTAAGTCAAATGACAACACACATGATAATAGGGATGGACAAGAGTGATGAGGGACCTGGCGTCAATGTGGTATAAAAGGGTTACCTTATCGTCATAATAGAGTCTCAGTGAAGTCTAGTTACTTTTAGTTTCGTTCCAATGTAAAGGTGTGAATGGGCCCTAAGTATTGGCTCTGAATTAGTGATTGTAATAGACTTAGTGATTTGATTATCAATAAAAATGAAGACTTTTTATTATCCAATTGTTGTCTTTAGTTTCTCTCAATTACTTGACTGCTTGATATATCATGTATCTGCTCACTTTTCTGGTTTATTCTACTACTAAATTAGGGGTGTGACAAGTTTTGTGAACTCATTGTAGGCTTAAATTTAGACACCAGTTCCCTAAGAGCAAGGTCATGGAAGAGTATCTATTATAGAGTTGTTCAAGACAATGACTCCACCTTCTTTTAAGGGTGAGAGTCAGCCTTTGGTGGCACTATTAGATGAAAGCGATTGAGAAGATTTTTCGAGCTATCCAATGTGCATGAGAGGATAAGACTAGTTCAGTCATCTACATTCTTTAGGTAATTGGGAAGTTTTACAATTTAATGTAGGTCACTAGATCATTATTAAGCAGTGCATGACATGGTTGTATCTTATTTTAGAAGAGAGCTTATGTATGGTGGATCTCAATTTTGTGCAACCATTTCAAGGGGCGAGAACAAGATGTTACATGGGCTAAATTCACCAACTTATTTAGTGAAAAGTTTTTTCAGAAGCATATTCAAGATGATATAAAGCAAGAATTTCTTGCATTGACTCAGGGATCCATGTCAATTATGGAGTATGAGGTAAAGTTTGTGGAGCTATCTAGGTATGCACCCTATACTGTGGCGGACATGAAAAGGAAAATGAAGAAGTTCATAATGAGGCTTAAGCCATCTCTCAGGACCAGGTTGGTGGCCCTCTTGATCACAAAACTATGGAGGAATCTCTCAATGTTCCATGTTATTAGGAAAGTGAGATGGAGCTATAATTGGAGGAAAAGTAGGCTACTTTGAAGAGACTATTGATACCATTTCACATGCAGAACAAGAAGAAGAAAATGATGGCTGCTAGACAATGAGATTTAGTGTCTCCCAAGATAGCGTTCCAATCAAGAGGGTCTAAGGCAAATGACAAGCCAGAATGTGCTCAGTATGGCAAGGGGCATGGAAGGGTTGTGCTGGATTGCCATCGGTAGGTGTCGCAGGTATGGAGCTAAGGCCGCATGATTCGAGATTGTTTGATTGCAAATCACTCCAATAGTGGCAGCAGCTCCAGGGCAGCAAGACCAATAGGAAGACCTCAGGTTCAGGTCGGGTGTTTGCACTCACCAGGGAGGACATTGAGTAGGCAGAGAATGTCACTATAGATACTATATCTATCAAGAACAATTATGCTAGTGTTGTTTGATATAGGTGCTACACATACTCTTATTTCTAAGAAGTTTTCCAAGCAACACGTGATGCTTTGGTCATAGCTACTATAGACCCAAATGAATAACTTTTATTGCACACCAACAGGAGAAATACCTACTCAGAGGAGTATTCCATCATTATTGGTGAGCATTAAGGGGAGAGATCTATATGGATGCTTCTACATGTGGACATGAAGGATTATGAAGTGAGATTAGACTGACTACAGAAGTATTAAGCATTGTTGGATTGCCGCATGAAGAGGATCATATTCTGCATTCCTAGAAAGAAAGAGTTCTTCCACCCTTTTCCTAAGAATTCTACAGGGAAGTTCATGATTTCAGCAATAAAGGTTGTCAGGATGCTGAGTAAGGGCTTAGTGCATATTTGGCTAGTGTGGTTACAATGTCTAAGACTAGTCAGGTATCAATTATAGCAAAAATTAAGGTGTTTAGGAAGTTCAAAGAAGTGCTTCCCGAGGATTTGTTAGGGTTACCACTGGCCAGAGAGATCGAGTTCACCATCCAAGACACCATACAAGATGTCACTGGCAGATCTAGTAGAATTAAGGAAGAAACTTCTAGATCTTGTGAATAAGGGCTAATGTTGACCCAGTGGTTTACTGTGGGGAGTTTGATGATCCCTTGCAATTATGCTTTTTCGTTGAGCATGTTATTTTTGGATTTTCTTATTTTTTTATTTAAAACCCATATTGTTTTTGCTATTTTGGTTCTTTGATTGGAGGATATTGATGGAAGTTCGGACCACCGTCAATATGCTCTCGACGACAAGATAGAGTGCCATCAAACTGAACCTCATGGTAGTCAATCTTGTCATTTACCTTGTATGGAAAACAACCTATATTGTCATTGAGTTCATGTTCCGTTTCCTATTAGCATTCCATAGATAGAGGCTTGGGGGAGTTGTTTCACTATCTTTATCTCTAGAAATCATGATCCAAGTAGGACTCCTACCCTGTGGGTTGGTTAGCCTCTATAAATAGGTGTCTTTAATCTGTAGATATGATCTTTTGTTCAACTTGAGAGTTTTCCCGCGAGAGGAGAGACAGAGGCTCTTTTGGAAGAGGAGATCAATGTCTTCAGTCTTGTTTGTGGTGATCCATGAGGAGGTTTTTCTTCTTCGACTCTAGAAGGTTTTTCTATGTGAGGGAATCGACCAGAGGAGTGCTTATAGAAGAGATCTCATGAAGGGTTAAATCTGTGGCTTGGTTTAGCTTTTTCCCATTTGATTCATCATGGCTAGAGTGTAATCCTGGCAAATAAATTTGGATAGTGTGTTTTGAACAGATTTTTATATGGCTAAACTAAGCAAAGTTTGGCTTTTGAAATCACCAGATTGAGACTGTGCCTTTTGTATGCTAGAACATGATGACAGACCTTACTGCCATCAAGATCCATGCGCGATAGAATACTATGTCATCAAGTTTGTCTCGACAACATAGGATTATGCCATCAACTTCTTCTAAATGTCGATCAATCCCTAGTTTAGTTCTTGCCCCAGACTTCCTATTTTATAAATGTGTGTTTTAATTAAAGTTAGATGTGTACAGTATCTTGGCACATGAAATAAGTTGTTTTAATGTTAATATGTCATCATGAAATAGATAGAGGTTTCTGAATATTTTGAATATATTTAGTTTATTTTGGTTCATGAAAAATAGATAAGAGGTAGAGATAAATTATTTTTGCTTTGACCCTATCGAGTTAAATTACAAGGTTTTATGTACTTACTCCTATTAGTTGTGTAATGCCATGGTTCTGATCTGAGGATTTTTTATGTTTTATAAGTGATACGGGTCGTCTTTAATGACGTAGAGGTCGCCTTTAGCCGACGTATGGGTCGTCTCTAGTCGATGTCAGTTGCCCGAGCTCGTGTTTGATCCTCCTGACGTCATTTGTCGTTCCTCGAAGCGTCACTTGGTCTACCCAATTCTCGGCCGAACAAGTGCCACGGAAGGCGGTTGCCCGCGGCGAGGGCCTAGTTAAGCGCTGAATGTTACGACCACGAGTGCTAGTTGGCCTCGCATGATCTTAGGTCCGTTAACGGTAGGTGTAGCAACCTGAATTTTTGCGAAAAAATAAAAAATTAAATAAAGAATTAAAACCTAGCTAAATGGATATTTAAATAGAGCATTAAATAAAACCATTAAATGGAAAAGAGTAATGGGCTTTGCTTAATGGATCTTCTAGAATTTATTGGGGCAAAAATATGAATTTGCAAGGGGAGAATAATAAGAAATACCCTAAATTCGGAGTTTAATTATATCATAATTGGAAAGGGATATTTAATGCATTAAATAAGCAATTAGAGTAGGAGTTGGATTCCTAAACCTACCCCATATGGTTTAGCACGAATTTAGATATCTTCCTAGCCTAAATAGGGATTGGAAAGCAAGGAAGGAAGGTTAGAGTTAGGAAATCTCGGAATTTAGAGGAATTAGAGTAGTAGTAGGAATAGAAATACATACTTGCATAAATACACCTCTTAAACTCTCTTGGGCAACCCTAGCTCGTTGCCAAGAGTTGCTGGACGTGGAGAAGAGGCTAAGGAGGAGAGGATTTCATGGAGAGAAGAAGTGCTTGAAGCTTCTTCCCTTGTTCTTCAAGTTCTAAGCCCTAGCAGACAAACCGAGTCAAAGGTAGGCATTCTCACAAGCTAAAATTCTGAAATTTCGTCTGTAGGTTCTTCCTACCCTCTTGAACGAAACCCCCAAGTTTCATATTTTTCCATCCATCCTATCTTTTGTTCTTAATTTATGAAGATCTGCAAACATGATAACCCCGAGACATCATGTTAAATCCATATCTCCTTGTATACTTGATCCCATGCTATGAAATTTTTATTGTAAATACTTGATCTTGTTAGGGATCTTTTGACCCCAAAAGCCCTAATTTCTGTTGAGCATATTACTCGAATTAAATCCATCTTGCTCCCTGTGTCATGTTCTATGTTACTCGTTCTTGTTCATTCACAAACCATGTTCAAACCATGCTCTCTCTCGAATCCCTATTCACTGGAAGTACTCTCGCATGTCTAGTTTCATTTGCCACTGATTTCATGATTTTTCATCGCATATATATTTAGTTATGATTTTCTGAACGACCCTATATCATAATTTGAATATTCTGGTCCGCAATCCAATGTCTGGTCTGACTCCTGTCAGAGTTAGGCACAGACCACCAGATCGTGACTGCTCGATATGTCGCTTTCTGGGCTCCGATTGCGACAGCCTACCTGTCGCATTCAAGAAGGCGACAGGTGAACCGTCGCATTCTCAGAACCCGATCTGCAAGCCATGTCGCGACCCTTTTTAGGCCCTGTCGCGTTCTGCCCTGACCCTATCGCGACCCGTACAGGGGTATGTCGCCTTCACAGAGATTTTGGTGAAAAACCCATAAAAACCTTGCTTAAAAATGGAGCAAAATTTGAATAATTTTAAATGCATCTTCACGACTTAATTCTATCTATGATTTCTCTTACACATGCACACACATGAACCATCCATTTATGGATGAAATCTTGCAGAAAACATCTCATAATGCATCTGGTAATTTATTGCAATAAAGCATAATAATTGCCCTATTTTAAAGGACTTGTATTCGTTTCTCGCGTTGTTTATACACCGATATCGACGCTCCACCGTTCTAGAATTCCTCTAGAACGTCGAGCACTTGTTTTATATACACATTTTTCTTGGCTTGTGGTGAACTCTCCGTCGGATATTCCTTTCGCCGGACTAGTGAACCCTTGCACAAGGCCTCCGTAAGTCTCCTCTGATCATGGATTCCCACATGGTCGACGAGCCGGTTGTACCCCAACACCCATTACCCCTTTAGGGATCGATATGATCTAAACGGCTATTAGAAGTTCACTCTTACCTTGAATCATGCCGGACCTCTGGGCTTGTGCATAACATGGCCAGCGGGAAGATCGTGAATTCCACCTGACTGCCAATACGACATGCGCGTGTTGTGCAACTGTTACTATCGCCTGTTTACTCGTCGTGTTATGCGCAATTGTCCACTAGCTCTCACCTATTCACGTTCACTCTACTATCTCATCTATTCATCTAGTGCTCTTATCTATTTCTTGGTACTCTCAAATTGGCCATTAATTGATTGTCTAAAGATAAACAATATAACCAATGCCAGCGCAATAGGGCCCGATCAGGTCCTGGGAGGAGCGCCCAAAAGTGTCATTTGCCCGCGGGAGTTAAATGATCAGGATGTCGGCATTACATCCAAGTGTCATACTATCAAGATTAATCTAAGACAATCAACACAAAGTGCTATATTCTCTCGTTGTCTTTTGACAAACAAGTGCTATACTCTCTCCCGGCTATCTTCGGATAACCAAAGTGCAATTACTATCTCGATTGACAAAAGTTAATCAAAAGTGCTAGACTATTTCGATTGATAAGAATCAATCAAAGTGCAATTTACTCTCTATATGGCGAACTACTTTCTCTCTCCTTGCTATACATGTTGCTTGTTATTGCTTGATGTTGACGTTATTTGCCATCGTGTTGTTGCTTTATATCGTGACTCGATCTTATTTGTTGTACTATACTTGATTCATCTGTTATTTGAACCATGTTACTTATGCTCTTACTTTCTCGACTTTACATAACTCTCTCTATCTTTAGTTACTCTTCCATTTAATGCACTAATTATTTAAAGCCTGCTTGAGCCTGAGACTTAAGTCCTACTGGGCGTTATCGCTCACCCTACGTTATTTGATGTTGTGTTCTCAGGTGAGACCGAGGATGACACATACACTCACGAGGAAGGGAATGATCAAGAGTGAAGCCAGGAGTACCCTTGAGTCATTATGTTATCTTAGAGTTGTAGTTAGTTATTTCCTTTTATTGCAATGTAATTGGGCCCTGTAGAATGGCTCTGATATTAGTGGTTATAACTAGACATTTGGAAAATTATTAATGAGAAAGATTTGCTTTAGTATTATTCAGTGTGCAATGGTTTGATGTCTAGTATACGCACTATACCATTTCTTGCAACTGCCTTCGCGCTCCGATATTCCGCGTTGGGGCGTGACAGTAGGTCCCAAAGATCACAGCTGCAGGTCGCACGCGCTTCGCTGGCCCAGAACATCCGGAACCTATCCAGTCATACCTTTCGTCCATAACCTCGGACTGCGGAAGTTGTGGGGGGGATCGTGGGCGTCGTGTGCGAGTCATGTCCGATAATTTAGCAACCGGAACCCCTATATAAGATAGAGAGATCCCTTAAGAGAAAGGTATGCGATATCTAGCCCTAAAACTCTCTCTTGCTCTGACCTCCCAAACTGACTTGATCGTCGGAGTTTTGACCCACCGAGGTCCCTCGGTGGTCCTGTAGGTCGGAGCTCGGATTCACCATCCTCGTCACGCTATCATCGTCCCTTGGGTTCTCGGACATCGGCTCAGGCCGACCTCACTTACTCAAGCAACAACATTTGGCGTCGTCTGTGGGAAGTTTGTTCAAAAGCTTCCTTTCATGGCACCCAAATGAAAGACAATAGCTCGTTCGTCTGGCGATGAGGTCGCCCCCACTACGGTCGTTGAGGAAATCGCCATTGGAGGTTTCGACACGGGAGAGCAAGATTTGAACACCTCCTCCCGCCTAGACCGCGTCGAGCAGATGCTCATCAGCCTTCAGCAAGTATTAGCTCAATGGAACACAACCAGCAAGCACCGCAGGCCCAGGAGGCCATCGTCCATCCGATTGCCCTAGTTGCGGAGGTTCCAGGAGATGTCGGGATGACCGGCCCCCAAGCAGTGCCTCCGGCAATGTCAGCGAGCCACGCCGACGTCCATAGGTTGCCCCCGCAGTTTTGGCACCGGTACCACCGCAGATCATCATGCATCCTGTAGCCCTGGCAGCAGCAGCAGAGTATGGGGCAAGGACCGAGCTCGGCGACCACTTTTCAGCGTAATCCATGCCGGCCTCGGCAAGCGTCCTCCCTGCGGATCCTCAATGGAGGAGCAACCTGCAGGAGATGAATTGAAAGATTGAATACTTGCAACGCGGTACCCGAGCCCCTTTGGTAGCGACGCTCTTGGCCACCACGCCGTTCGTTGAGGAGATAACCTCGGCGCCTATCCCAGCAAAGCTACAGCTCCCCAAATTCCAGCGCTACAATGGAACGACCAACCCAGTGCACCACCTTGACCATTTCCAAGGGCAGGTCGAGATGGTAAATATCACTGACGCTTTGAAATGTCGTGCTTTCATGTCTGCATTGGACGACACATCATTGCAGTGGTTCAAAGCACTCCCTGCTTGCTCGATTGTCGGCTTCCCGATCTGGCGCAGCAATTCTTGGACCACTTCTACAATATGGTGCAACATTCCTTGTGCACCGACAATTTATGGTTCATCGCACAGAAGGAAGGTGAGTTGTTCCATGATTACGCCAAGCAGTTCCAACTTGAAGTGATGAAGGTGGTAGATCTAGACTTGAGGATGACCGTCAACATCCTGACAAGGGTTTGCTCCAACGCACAGTTTGTGGCTTCCATCACCAAGAAACCGCCTGTGAGTATCTCCGACCTTCTCTCTAGAATGCAGAAGTACGTGAGGCTGGAGTCTACCCTCGGCGCTGTCGGAAGGCTCGGGCGCCCTTCCGAGCATGGAACCACAAGGGTGGAGCCAACCCAAAAGAAGATGAGGAGAGAGGAGACGACACGTGGAGAAAGGCGACCTGACTCAGACCGACGTTCCGACTCGGACCACCGACCAGACGAGTCTCGGTGCATCAGGGACCTTCCCCGCTTTGGGAGATTGCCATCCGAGATTCTCCCCATCATCAAAAGCTACTGGAGTTTCGGCGCCCTGAGCCGATGGCGAGGCCTCCGTCCGGACGAGGAGCTCAACTATACTGTGAGTACCACAAGGAGTTCAGGCACCTCACCAACCAGTGTCGAAGCCTCAAGATGGAGATCTCGGAGATGCTACGACGAGGAATCATTGGGAAGGATGTAGTGGACGGAAGGCCGAATGTGCGCACCTCGGAAGACGAGCACCCAGCAAACGAGGGAAAGGGATGTTGAGTTCTCATATGATGAATGCTTAATGAGAATGCTAAGCTAACAAGTCATATCTTTATTTTTTATGATGATCATTTCATGGACAAAATTGATGAATGTTAAATGATGAAACATGATGACAATGACTCTTGGATGCAAATGAAACATACATTTTTTATATGTCATTATATCACCCTAACTAAGTTCTTTAATGTAGGTGAGATTCTATTCAAGACATGTACCAAAAACAAGGTTCAAAAGATCAAGAAAAATATGAAAAACATGTACTTATCGACAGCCAGAAAGGTCCCTGTCGACAGATACAAACAGGCCAGCAAGACATACTTCAGGACAGGAGTGCCTGTCGACAGAAGCAGTCTATCGACAGCCACTGACAGGAAAAGGTTTTTCGAACTCCCTGTCTTCTGCCTGTTAGCACTGTCGATAGGAGCACTTAGTGCTGTCGACAGATGCAGAAAACCTTCAGATTCGGAAAGTCTATAAGTTGCCAAACATGGCGTTTCCAACTACCACATCTCTCCATATGTAAACACCACTATATAAGCAACCATTTGAAGGTAATCTCGTACAGAAGCAGCCACCATCATCACCCTAAAGAAAACCTAAGGAGAAGAGGTGTTGCTGCTGCTCTGCTTCACCCTGCTATTCAGAGAAGAGAAAGAACCGTTATTGCAGCAGAGTTGAAGATAGTACGTCGTGGATTCAAGCTTCTACATCAACCCAAGGCTATCAAGACGAAGTTTGAACTCCATCCAGACGTTCTCCAGAAGAGTTCTCAATCAGGATTCATTCGTTCCACTCAGAACTCTTACAGTTTTCACTTTTCTATTATCTGTGTGTGTGTGATTGTGTTTCAAGTGGCCTTGTGCTTGAATCACGTGGTTTTGAGTTGTTCTGATCGTGGTTGCACATCAGACATCTCTTGTGTGTGTGTTTTCGTCGCGAACTAGTTGAAAGCAGTCGTTTCTACGTGTGTGTGTGGACCGTGGACGTAGGATACACAAGTTGTGTACTCCGAACCACGTTAAAAATCCGTGTCCTATGGTTTGCACGTTTCTACTATAGATGTTTGGTAGGCATGTTGTCTCTACGCACGTTTGATAGATTGTTACTTCATCTATTGTCAGTTCACACATGTCAAAGTTTAGTTCAAAGTTTGTTACAATTTCTACAGTCTGTGTCTTCGCAAAAAGAAGGTGATAAGAATTTTTTTAATTGGCAGTAATATATTCAACCCCCCCCCCCTTTCTAGATTACCATATAGGGAATTCCACAACCTTTCAGTTGGTATCAGAGCGAGGTTTCTCCGATTTACTGTTATAGTTGTTTGATCTTATGATCAGGAGAACTTCGATCGCATGGAATCTAACAAGGGGTACGTGGCCGAGGGACACTCAGTGACCAGGCCACCCTTCTTTGATGGCACTGACTATCCATACTGGAAAAACCGTATGCAGGTATTCCTGAGAGCACAAAACTTCGAGCTTTGGAAGATCGTCAGCAAAGGAGCATACACCCTTCCTGAGGATGAAGATACCTGGACAAAGGACCACATTGCAAAGGGGACACTCAACTAGAGCGCCCTCAACATGATGCAGTGCGCGGTCCACCCAAAGGAATATTCAAGAGTCTCCACGTGCACCTCAGCAAAAGAGATGTGGGACAAACTTGAATTGATCTACGAAGGTACGTCCGAGGTAAGGGAATCAAAGCAAGCATGTTAGTTTCTGAATATGAAATGTTTAAAATGAACAATGATGAAACTATCTCTGACATGTTTGCAAGATTCATGCTAATTATAAATGGTCTGAAAGGTCTTAAGAAGGAATACTCAGAGAGTGATTTGGTGAGGAAGATACTTCGGTCTCTTCCATCCTCATGGAACACCAAAGCCACTGACATTGAGGATTCTAAAGATCTCTCAAAAATGAAATTGGATGAACTGAGTGGCTCTCTAATGACTTACGAAATAAATGTGAAAAGAAAGAAAACTGAAGAAAATCCTAGAAAGTTAATTGCTTTAAATGCTTCCAAGAAAAGTTCTTCAGGTTCCAAAAAGGACGCACCTCAGGAAAGTGAAGAGTTTGAATCATCTGGTGAGAGTGAGGATGATGAAATGGCCATGCTCACTAGACAATTCAAAAAGTTCCTAAAATTCAAAAAGAGAGGGTTAGGTAACTCTAACCTTTCCAAAAGAAAGATTTTGCTAATAAATTTAAGACTAATAAGAAATCTGAGATTGTGTGCTATGAGTGCAAGAAGCAAGGGCACATGAGAGGAGAGTGCCCTGAGTTTAAGAAGAAGTTGAAGAAGGAGAAATTCACCTTCAAGAAAGCCAAGTCAATGATGGCTACTTGGAGTGATGAGGACGAAGATGAGAATGCTAAAGCAACATCTGGAGATGATGAAGTTCAGTGTCTTATGGCAAGAAGTAATGACTTCAACGAGGTAAACTCTTCTTTTGAAACTTATTCTATTGTTGAATGGGAAGAAGCTTATACTGTTTTGTTTGAAAAATTCTGTGAATATAAGTCAGAAAATAAAGCACTCAAAAAGAAAATCAATTCCCTTGTTCATGACACCAACCATAATGAATAAATTGCATCCTTGAATAAAGAAATTGAAATGATGAGAATTGATGAACAAGCACACAGTGAGGAAATGGATGGCATGAAACTGAAACTCCAAGATGTTCAAAAAGAAAAATATGATCTAAGCAACTCCCTTGAAACTCTCCAAGTTGAACTTACTGAAGTAAAAGAAAAGTTGAAAAAGGCTGAAGAGCATCTTAAGGAAAAATCTGAAGATCTAACTAAGTTTGTCAAAGGTAAACAAAATCTTGATGCAATCTTGGGATCTAATATGTTTGTTGCAAAACATGGGATTGGATATCAACTTGTTAAACCAAAAGTAATTGGTAAAAATCTGTTGACATCTTTTGTTGATTCCAACCCAAGCACAAGCAAACAAATCCCGTCAATGAACAATAAAAGTCAAGCCAAGGGCAAGAAACAGGAACCCAAGAACACCAAATTTGTTGCTAACAAAACTGCAAAACCTGTCAACAGCCCCAATGAGGGTTGTCGACAGGACTGGAAACCAGCTTCTAAAGGAAAGCTGACTAGGCAACAAAAAGGTAAAATGCCCATGCATGTTCCTCAAAACAAAAAGCCCATTGTCATGAAAAATACTTCATCATGCAATTTCTGTAAGAAAGTTGGACACAATGAAAAACAATGCTGGAATAGCCCAAATAAATAGAAACTCAAACAAGTTTGGATTCCAAAGCATTTACTGTTTGGCATGAATGATACATTGGGACCCAAAGTGATTTGGGTAACAAAACCTCTTGTCTGATCCACATGTGCAGGAATGCCTAGCAGCCCAAAATCAAAACAAGTGGTACTTGGACTACGGCTGCTGAGGCATATGACGGGCGACAGAGAAAAATTCTATCTGCTGGTGGAGAGAGACGGAGGTCAAGTAGTTTTCGGAGGCAACAATAAAGGCCATATTATCAGGGTAGGTAAGATTGGTAAGTATGCCTCTAACTCTATGGACAATGTATTTCTTGTAGATGGCCTTCATCACAATTTGCTTAGTATAAGCCAACTGTGTGATAAAGGTCATAAAGTTGTCTTTGAATCCAACTCATGTCAAATCATTGATAAGGAAACATAAAGTCTAAAGTTTTCTGTAAAAATGGTGAATAATATCTATTTGGTTGACTTAGATGATCTAGAAAATGATAACTTGTGTCTTGTAGCAAACAAACAGGATGAGCTTACACTGTGGCATCATAGGCTTGGCCATGCAAGCTACAATGTCTTGCACAAGATCATGAAGCTGAAGTTGGTAAGTGGACTCCTTGACATTTCCTTTAATAAAAATGAAAGTTTTTGTGATGCATGTGCACAGGGAAAACAAACAAGGAAATCCTTCAAATCAAAAGCACCGGTAAGCACTTCTAAACATATACAAAGTCAAAAATACCAAAAAGAATTTTCATAGTTTGTCCCCTCACATGAATGGTGTGCTATTGAATTATGTGAAACTCTTGCTTGAATTGTTTTTGAATTGCTTGAATGATGAGTCTTCACATGCACACACTATGGGGGAGTTATGCTAAGGTAGGTGAGTGAAATTTTAGAGGGAAACATCTCTTTGGCCATAGCCTTATTTCCCTTGAATGAACATTCCATCATTTCTCTCATCTCTGCCTTTAAAAACCAATTTTCTGAAGTCCCTGTCGACAGCCCCCAAGCTGCTGTTGACAGACACTCGCAGGTTTCATCCAACAGAACTCAGAAGTTGTCTGTTTGTCAGTACCTGTCGACAGCCGCCCTTGCATCTGTCGACAGGAACACCCTCCCAGAACACAATGTTTCAATCTGTCAGCAACTGTCGACAAGCCCCTTATTGTTGTTGACAGATGGACCTATTTCTTCAAATATTTCTCTTTTTGGTCCAACATTCTTCATGAGCATACTTCTTGAAAGTATTTAAGGAGCAATTTGGTAAATGCCTACATTATAATCTTTCCTATTCACATGATATCAAAGATATTGTCTAAATCACAATGATTTTTGACATACTATTCTTTATGAGTCTAAGTTGCATTAACATGAGCACATCAAACAAAACACATGAAGCTTAAATTAACTCACTTGAATAACTAATTTGTAGAATATCCTTTTTCAAAGTCATGTGATTAGTCACTAGGTCATTGAGGGTTATGTCTTTCATTGGTTTTTAAACTCCTCCTACTTCTTGACCTTGATTTTAAAACCAAAAAAAATCAAAATTAAGGGAGACAAGCTACCTATTTCAAAAATACAAATTGCTCAATACAAAGGGAGGGAAAAGGCACAGCAATGTTGAGTATTGCTAAGTAACCGGGGATGTGGGCATCACAAATGTCTATCTTCGCGTCATACGGCTTACTCATTATCTCTGTATAATGGTTTGATGGTCACTCAACCGAGTAACTGGGGATACGGGCATCACAAATGTCTATCTTCATGTAAAAAGATCAAGTGATCCTAATTACCACTGTTTCTCTTACGCTTAAAAAAAAAAGGGAAATAGAGTGTAGCCTCCCCAAATTTGTCTTGACAAGGCCATTATGTGGTTTCTGTTTAACTACCCATGTAGACATCCTCCTCATAAATTTTGTGACAGTCACCCACTAAGAAAAATGGTCTCTTACAAATGACCTTATTCAAGAGGGTCTTTTTATCATCACATGTTTTTTGTTTTAATGCATTCTCGTTGTTGTCACTTGAGAATCGGAGAATATTATTTCACAACCATTGTCGATTCTTGACGTGTCCTAAATATTTGTGGCTATGACATTTTATAATATGACTTTACCTATTTTTCGTCTTACATACACATTTCATGCTCATGGCCTTGAAAATCTGCTAAAAACCCTTCACTGGCACAATTCTGCAAGTGCCTGTCGACAGGGCCCAGTTCTCCTGTCGACAACCACGGCAGACTGTCTTTTGGAAACCCGACGGACACCCTTTTAGGGCAGATTTCGTGGGACCCAGACCTTTCAAATCATCACAAACCTTCTTTATAAGGTCCCCACGAACCCTTCCTCCCTTTCTCACTTCCAAAAGCCTCTCTTCCTTTTCTTCTCCCCAAATCCTTCCTTCTCCAGGGCGACAGAGGAGATCTTGCTACTCTCTGTGTCTCCTTCCTCCCTCACATCTCCCTCTACTTCGAGATACACCATCTGATGGCTCCACCGGCCAAGAAGATGGTCTCCCGTCATCGTCCTCAGTCTCCCGAAGCCGGAAAGGGCTCCAGGGCACCCGCCGAGCGCCGCACGAAGCACTGGGAAGACCGTCTGCTGGAGCTCATCATCCCTCACAACCTTCAACTACTTGAAGTCCATGGCACCTTCATGAAGTTCGTGCAACCCCGCTACGTCGACTTCGTGTCTTTGGAACACCTTTTTCCCGGGTTACAGCCTCTCTTCGACATCCAGAGTTGGTCTCCATTCTGCTATAATCACAGGCGGTACTCACCCACCGCTGTGATGGAGTTCTTCAACAATCTCCGACAGACTACTGCAGGTGATCTCTATTCCAGAGTCAAGGGGACTTCCTTCCGAATTTCCCCTAATCTATGTTCTGTTGCCTTGCAAATCCCTAACACTGGGATAGATATCATGTCCCATCATCCCACTGCAGAAAACTTCCATACCCTCATAACTTTGCAGTCTTACGACCCTACGGGTCATAAGCAACTGAATGCTAACTCTTTCCCTCCACTTCATTGTCTCATCCACCACATCTTCACAACCATCATCGTTCCTAAGGATGGTAGTCGCGAACTTGTGACTTCCATTCACAAGTCCTTGCTCCATAAATTCTTGAACTATGAACCCATCAATCTACCACTCCTCATGGTCTCCATCCTCCGCAGTTGCCTTCGTACCTCCAAGAGGTCTATGTCATATGCATGCCAGCTCACTTCCCTCTTCTTATTCATTGATATCTAAATTCCAGACGCTGAGATGACTCCTCTGAAGTCTCGTAGCTCCTATGACCTTACTGCTGCTCATCGGATGGGCTACTTGATGGTAGATGGCATTGTGACCCGTGACCTCAAGGGTAAGGGACCAGCTATAGTTGTGGGTGATGGTGAAGATGAAGAAGATAAAGATGAAGAAGATGAAGTTGAAGACTCCCAATCTAAGCTTGTAGATGCTTCAGGAGATGGTGATAGCATTGCTGCTGATGACACCGCTACTGAGCCTTCCATCAGAGATCTCATAGCTCAGTTGCAAATTCAGATGTCCACCGGCTTTGCTAACTTGAATGAATGATTGGACACAGTAGACACTAGTCTTGCAGCACTGGCTAACTCTCAAGTTCAGATCTAGCTCAGGCTTACTAGGCTCTCCACCCATGTTCAAGAGAATCGTCAAGCTCCTACCTCACCTGGTCCTGATGATGCTTAGAGGGTCTAGGTGTCTTAGATGTTTTGGTCATAGTCTTACTATTGTCGTTTGCTTTCCAGAGTCATGTTGTTTAATTTCCTTGCAATTAGTCATGTTGTCATTTAATGCAAAGCACAATTTCTCTTCCTATTGATCTATGCATGGAATGCCTTTTTTGGATGTTGTCAAAAGGGGGAGAAATAAATTGAAAAATAATTTGTGGCTCAATTTGAAAATTTTGTCATCATCAAAAAGGGGGAGAATGTTGAGTTCTCATATGATGAATGCTTAATGAGAATGCTAAGCTAACAAGTCACATCTTTATTTTTGATGATGATCATTTCATGGACAAAATTGATGAATGTTAAATGATGAAACATGATGACAATGACTCATGGATGCAAATGAAACATACATTTTTTATATGTCATTATATCTCCCTAACTATGTTCTTTAATGTAGGTGAGTTCTATTCAAGACATGTACCAAAAATAAGGTTCAAAAGATCAAGAAAAACAAGAAAAGCATGTACCTGTCGACAACCAGAAAGGTCCCTGTCGACAGATACAAACAGGCCAGCAAGACATACTTCAGGATAGGAGTGCCATGTCGACAGCAGTAGTGTTGCCTATCGACAGCCATTGATAGGAAATGGTTTTCCGAACTCCCTGTCTTCTGCCTGTTAGCACCTGTCGACAAGAGCACTTAGTGCTGTCGACAGACGCAGAAAACCTTAAGATTCGGAAAGTCTATAAGTTGCCAAACTTGGTGTTTCCAACTACCACATCTCTCCATATGTAAACACCACTATATAAGCAAGCATTTGAAGGTAATGTCGTACAAAAGTAGCCACCATCATCAACCCTAAAGAAAACCTAAGGAGAAGAGGTCTTGCTGCTGCTCTGCTTCACCCTACTGTTCTGAGAAGAGAAAGAACCGTTATTCCAGTAGAGTTGAAGACAGTACGCCGTGGATTCAAGCTTCTCCATCAACCCAAGGCTATCAAGATGAAGTTTCAACTCCATCCAGACGTTCTCCAGAAGAGTTCTCAATCAGGATTCATTCTTTCCACTCAGAACTCTTCCAGTTTTCACTTTTCTATTATCTCTGTGTGTGTGATTGTGTTTCAAGTGGCCTTGTGCTTGAATCACGTGGTTTTGAGTTGTTCTGATCATGGTTGCACATCAGACATCTCGTGTGTGTGTGTTGTAGTCGCAAACTAGTTGAAAGCAGTCGTTTCTGCATGTGTGTGTAGACCGTGGACGTAGGATACACAAGTTGTGTACTTTGAACCACGTTAAAAATCCGTGTCCTATGGTTTGCACGTTTCTACGATAGATGTTTGGTAGGCACATTGTCTCTACGCACGTTTGATAGATTGTTACTTCATCTATTGTCAGTTCACACATGTCAAAGTTTAGTTCAAAGTTTGTTACAGTTTCTACAGTATGTGTGTTCGCAACAAGAAGGTGATAAGAATTTTTTTAATCGGAAGTAATCTATTCAACCCCCCCTTTCTAGATTACCATATAGGGAATTCCGCAACCTTTCAAGGGAGCTGTCCTGGTGCTCGCTAGCGGCTCGGCCAGCGGAGGCGACAGCAGAAGGCGTACGTGTCGGCTGCAAGCTCTGGCTCCAATCGACCGGTGCCGGGGGCCTAAGGAGTTATCACCTTCTCCGAGGAAGATGTGGTCGACCTGAGTCTTCCCCACAATGACACGTTGGTCATCCACACCGACGTCGATGGGTATGATGTACATCGTATTCTGGTTGATAATGGAGCTGCACCCGACGTGCTTTTTTATGACTATTTTGCCAAGATGACCAATTTAAGCACCGAGCTCAAACCGGTCGCTACTCCACTTTTTGGGTTTAGCGGGACGCCTGTGAATGCCAAGGGGTCTATCAAATTAAAAGTAACTCTAGGCACTCGACTCTGCCATGTAATGGTTGAGGTCGACTTTCTTGTTGTAAAAGTAAAGTCGGTTTACAACGCGATTTTCGTTCGAGGCCTGTTAGGGAAGTTAGGAGGATTCCCCTCAACTTACCATCAAAAGTTGAAGTTTCCGACCCCTGAGGGGATAGGCGAAGTCGTGGGGAATCAAGTCGAGGCCCAGCAATGCTATGTAAATTCTATTAAAGCAAATCAACCAGCAGTTCCTGAGTACGAGCCTATTCTTGAGGACAGTCCGGAGAGGCACGAGCCAGCCGAGCAAACAAGGCAAATAAAAGTAGAAAATGGATCTCTGGTGGTCGGCGCAGAGCTCAAGGAGATGGAGGAAGGAATAGTTGATTTCCTTAAAAAAAATGGTGATGTCTTCACCTGGTCGGAAGGCGACCATCCGAGGGTTGACCCAGAAGTTATTCAGCATCACCTGAACGTGGATCCCAAGGCCCGTCCGGTGTGTCAGAAGAAGCAGCCCTTGTTGGCTGACCGATAGGAGGCGGTGGACGACAACTTGGCAAAGTACCTGCGTGCTGGAACTGTCCGAGATGCCTTCTACCCCGAATGGGTAGCGAATGTCGTCCTCGTGCGTAAGGCGAATGGGAAATGGAGCATGTGTGTGGACTTCACCGACCTGAACAAAAGCATGCCAAAAGGATAGCTTCCCCCTCCCGCGCATCGATCAGCTCATCGACTCTACCGCTGGCCATGAGCTCATGAGCTTCCTCAATGCCGACTCTGGATACCACTAGATCAGGATGGCCCTGGGAGATGAGGAAAAGACGTCATTCACTATGGAGAAAGGTCTGTATTGTTTTACTAGAATGCCTTTTGGACTGAAGAATGCAGGGGCGACGTACCAAAGGCTCGTCAACATGATGTTCGAGCAGAAGATCGGGAAGACAATGGAGATATACATAGATGACATGCTGGTAAAAAGCCAACAAGCTGAGGACCATGATCGGGACCTGACCGAGACGTTTGATGTGCTGCGATGATACGGGATGAAGCTAAATCTCGAGAAATGCATCTTCGGCATTCGAGCTGGAAAATTCCTCAACTATCTTGTCTCCAGTTGAGGAATCGACGTCAACCCCGACAAAGTGCAGGTGATTGTCGACATGACAGCTCCGAGACCGTTAAGGAGGTGTAGAGGCTCAACGGCAGGATAACCGCCCTCAGCAGGTTCATGTCATGATCAGAGGAACGTTGCAGACCCTTCTTTGAAGTGCTGCGGAAGGGGCGGTTCGAGTGGACCGAGGAGTGCCATAGGGCTTTCGATGAGCTGAAGGCGCACCTGGCCCATGTACCTACTCTCAGTAAACCAAAGGCCGGGGAGAAGCTGCTGATGTATCTCTCTACAATCGCCTACTCCATCTGCTCAGTGCTCGTTCGAGAGGAAAATCAGAATCACTTGCCGATATATTACACAAGTAAAGCCCTGCGAGGAGCCGAACAGCGCTATTCTGACCTGGAGAAGGTAGGGTACATTCTAGTGATGGCCGCGCGGCCGATGCGACCATATTTCTAGGCACACAAAATCGTCATCCTTACCGATGTTCCGATCAGACAAGTGTTGTGTCATCCTGAGGCTTCGGGAAGGTTGGCGAAGTGGGCTATCGAGCTCGGGGAATTCAAAATTACGTACAAGCCTCGGATCGCCATCAAAGCTCAGGCCCATGCCGACTTCATCTCTAAAGGAATGACGAGGACACCTGAGTTGGAAGAAGAAAATAGAGGATGGAAAGTCTTTGTGGATGGAGCGTCCAACTCATAGGGTAGTGGGGTAAGCATCGTCTTTCGTTGTCCTGACGGTCTCATCTTAAGGTACGCCATTTGATTCGGCTTTAGTGCTTCTAACAATATTGCCGAATACGAGGTGGTAATCTCAGGACTCAGGATGGCTACATCGCTCGGAGCAACGAGGATCCTCATCTACAACAACTCTCAGTTAGTCGTGAGCCAAGTGTCCGAGGAGTTTGAGGTAAGAGAGGCCAAACTCACGTCATATAAGGCCGAGGTCCAAAGGTTAATGAAATAGTTTGAATATGCCGAGCTGCAGAAGATCCCAAGGGCTGAGAACTCCCAAGCAGACGCCCTATCCAAATACGCGTCATCCTCGAACGACTCGGAGTCCTCGGTATTGGTTGAAGAGCTCTGCGAGCCCTCCGTAGGATCCACAAATGTTCTATCTACTGAAGCCGAACCGACGTGGATGACCCCGCTTGTGGAGTTCATTAGGAGCGGGCTACTGCCAGAGGACTGAGAAGAAGCTGCGAAGACGAGGAGGTGAGCAACGAGATTCTTCATGATTGGCGACGACCTGTACCGAAGAGGGTTTAGCTACCCACTGATAACTACATGATTTTTCGTGTTAAATTTCATGCACTTAGTTAAATTTAGACATCTTTTATCTATAAAGAACGTGCAGTTTGACTTTAATTTTCATTCTATTCATATGTAGTTTGTTTGGATAATAGGTTAGACTACACATGTTAGATTTTGATTTAATAAGTCATCTCTTACAAATTGACTAATTAGGTCACTTTGAAAAAAAAAATTGTAAATAGATAATGTATATAAATAATTTTGTCATAATAACATTTTTGTAAATAGTCTTTAGTAGTAAATAAATAAATAAGATTTAATAATAATAATAATAATAATAATAAATAATTAAATCACCCCCACCAATACCATCATACCTTTTTCTCTCATCTCACTATAACTGGCCATACCCCCTTAAGTCCATTGCGCCATTCCCCTCCCATCTAACCTAAATGGGCCACACACATTTTTTTAAGTTGTTCTCTCTTCCTAACAGGTGGAAGGAGGTGGAAGGCGGTGGAAGCTGCTGGAAGCAGCTCTGGTTCTAGCAGCAGAGGAGCTCTGCTGGGCGGCCAGCAATGGGTGTGCTGTGCGCGGCTGGGCTGGGTGCGCCTGGTGCTGTGAACAGCGATGCAGGGAGAAGGCGCAGGGCGGCTGGGCCTGCTGAGGAGGCGACCGGATCTGTGTGCAGATGAAGGGCTTGGGGTGCGGCGGCCAGCTGGGCTGGGCTGTGCGATTGGGTGTAGCCGGGGCGTACGAGGCTTGGTCGGATCCTGGCGCTGGCGCAGGCGGGCCGCGATGGGGTTGCAGCAGCTGTGCGTGGCGGATCTGCTGGGCTGGAAGCGCCCGTACAGAGCAGCTCAGGTGGCGCCCGGGCATGCAGTTGGCGTGCTGAGGTACCGGGTTCGTGCTAGCGGTGTGCTGTAGCAGTGCGATAGCGGCCAGTTCAGGGTTGCGGTGCGATGGAGGCTAGGCACGATGCTGAGGTGGCGGCGGCCTGCTGAGCTGGGGCAGAGCAGATGAGGCAGATGCTGGCGTGGCGGTCTCCTGGGCGTGATGGAGGCGGTGCACTATGGATCTGGCCAGATGAGGCTAGTGTGGCGATCCGGGTGCAGAGCTGAGGCGGCATCCATGAAGCGGGAAGAAGCTGTGCAGAGGGCCTTGAGGCCTATAAAAGGACCCCAGAGTCCTCTTCTCCGGGAGTTCCCTAGTTAGAATTTTTAAAAAAAAATTTAGTTTATTTTCCTGTATTTCCTGTTCTTCCAGTTCTTAGGAGGGGACTTCGCCAGTGGAATTTTAAAAACTTCATGCGATTTCTTCTTGTATTTTTTTTATTTTAGCAGAGCAGGGGTTAGAGATTTGGTGATTCGCCAATATGGCACTTGGGGATTTTCGTAGTTCCTGTTCTTTTCTGTTCTTCAGAGATCAGAGCAGGAGAGGGAGTTTATTTGGCATTTGTCTTTGTACCTTCTTTCCCTTAGCATCTGTGTAGATAGCAGACAGTTCTTTCTTTCTAAGCAATCTTCTGAGTTCAACAGTTTTCTTTAGTTTGTTGTGTACAATTTCTTTTTGAATTTGATAGTTCTCTACTTCCTCATGTGCAATGTGTTGAGAGTTCGATCCATTGGAGCTTGTTTTGTCCATTTCCGTTTGTGCAATTGCTTGTCCCTTTTCTTCTATGTTTACATGGCTTGATCTAGTGCAAAATTGTTATTTCATTTCTTCTTATTTCAGATATTCGAATGCTTCTTTCTTCCAATCTCCTGTTCATGCTGTGAGAGATTTCTGAGAGAGGGGAGATCGGTTTTATAATTTTCTTTGGATTTTCTTCTTCGTTGTTGTTGGCTATTGTTTGGAGGGAGTCGGTGGTTTAAGCGGAGTTGAAGTTTTTTTTCAGGAACTAATGCCATTTCGGCCTCTGTCCCTGCCTCCCCTTGTGAGAGAAGAACTGGACTATGGGTTTTGGGGTTTTCCGGTTGTTTATCGTATGGATTAGGATTTTCTGGTTGCTCATCGGTGATCTTGTGGGCATTTCTGAGAGGTAGCTGTGGGTTCTGGTTCATGTCTGTTGTTGTTCTTAAATCCGTGGAGAGTTCCTGTGCATCTCTGCTGTTGTTCTCTAGTCCGTGCAGGAACAGAAGTTGGGAGCACGAAGTTAAATTTTCTTCAACTGTAATACTTATCAGTCTAAGGCGTAAAAGACGGCAGTGGTTTCCTCTTGTACTTCACTCGGTGGCGTCCAAAACACTTCTGGAAGTAGCAGTGATCATTCAGAATTTGATAGATTAAGGAGCTCGGCCCCTCTTCTGATTTTAGTGCTTTTAATTTTTTTTTATTTTATTTCGTTGGTGTGCTTAATCCTCCCTGTGGACAGATTTTGAGTTTAGCATTGCAATTTATATTTCTGTTGCTATTTTCTTACTAAGTCGCTAGACTGTGAGTAAGACGAGATCCAATGCATTCCCCTCACTGTTCTGAAGCTAATTGCATCTTATTTCTTATTTGTTCTTCATCCCTCGAGCTATGAGGGTACAGTGTTTTGGAATGTTCTTTTGAGAATTCATGTTCCGTCATCTTTCCGAAACAATTCAGATTTAGAGGTGTATCCGTTTGTGCCTAGTTTAGATCCCTCTCGATTTGTTTGATCCCTCGAGTTGTGAGGGTACAATGATACCAAGTTTCTTTTCATTTCAATTCCACGTGTTCTCTCATTAAGTTTGATCTGTCAAGATTGTGTGGGATTTGATCGGTGTTGTTTACACATTCACTTTTAATGCATTGTCGTTAGAATGATTTCAAGTTAAAGTAGTTTAAATCAAGTTCTATTTAGCCTCTCCATGGATATGACATGTTCTCACCACCACGCTAGTTCATCTTTGTTGTTTTAATTTTGTGAGACAGTTTAGAGGAAGTGCGCTTATTGATCTGTGCAATGAACTTTGAACAACGAAAATGCACAGTCAACAATGCCGCGCGCTTCATCTTGGCGCCGTTGCCGGGGAGGCATTAGAGTTTGATTTAATTCTGCTTTTGATTTGATTTCATTTGCATTGGGCTTTTTATTGACTTGTTGTTGGGCTTTCATTTCAGATTTGCACAAGGAGAGGAACTTGGATATTGGGCTTGACCTTTGAAGCCCTTTGGAGGAGGAGCTTGCTGATTTTTTTTTAATTGCTTTTAATTCTGAATTTTAGATAGAAAGAGTGTGAGTGAACTTTGTAGTGAGGCTTTGATGTATTCTCTGTGCATGTACAGAGATTTCTTTCACGTTGGCATGTAATAATTGGCCTCTTGGTGGTTTGATTGGTTTGAGAATTAGTTTATAGTATCATCTTATATTTTCTTAGTTAGATTTTATGTCATTTAATTCAAAAAATTAAATAAAAATTAAAAAATCTAAAATCTAATTTTTTTTTTCCAAATCGCTCTTTCATGTTAGCCGTTTGTTTGTAAATAAAAATTTCATTTTTCAAGATTAGAATCTCATGTTTTAGGACATTCATCATCTTAATTGTCATCTCTTTTCTTGCATTGAAGAGTGCGGGGGAAAGGTAAGATTTCTAACTCTTGTTTCATGCACTAGACTTAGCATTAGAAAATCCATTGTTCAAATTTGTTTGTTGCACTTCACATTTTTAAATGGGACTGCTTAAGGGCTTCACCCATTAGAATAAAAGATAAGGTGAGGGATTTCATCACCCTTTCCTTTGCCCAAAAATCACAAAAAAAAAAATTCCACATTTTTTGCATTTACCTCAGCTTTTAATAAAAACCAGTAGACTTGGCCCTAGGGTTCATAATTAGATTTGTTCTTTCTTAATTCTAAGACTTCTCTTTTAGTCTGGTGTCTAGGATTAGAGGTTAAAAAGCTTACGCTTAAGTGAGTTAGAGGTTATTTAATTTGGTCCTTGCGAAAGCAAGGGGGGCCTCCCTCTACTCCACCTCTTACCTGGCCAGAACATGAAGAGTTAGAATTGGATTTAAGCAAGCATAAATCTGATTTTGAGAAAAATAACATAAGTCCAAGGAACACTTAGTGGTAGGTTAATTTGATTTGAAAGTGTTTGTTTGTTTGTGTTTGTTTAAAAATTTATCAAAAATCAATAAAAATCTTAAAAATTCAAAAATCATAAATAGAAGGCTTTTCATCTGTGCATGCTTGGTAGACGCTCCCAGGACTTAGATTTGGTTCAACCTATAGACGAGATTGAAAGATTCTTTCATAGGATGGCCAATCAAAACCATAACCAAATTGATAGGAATATGGAGGAGGCTACACCCAGACAGATGAAGGAATACTTTATTCCTTCTAACTATCAACCTGCTACTTGTATCAGGCCGAAAATTCCGGCAAATCATTTTGAGATCAAACCTGGAACCATTCAAATGTTACCATCCTTCTATGGCAATCCCAATGAAGATCCTTATAGGCATATAGATGAGTTCCTAGAGATCTGTTCCACTGTAAGGATCCAAAACTTCACTGAAAATGCCTTAAGGTTGACCCTATTTCCATTCTCCTTAAAAGACAAGGCTAAACATTGGTTGGGAACCATAGGGAGAACTATCACAACATGGCCAGAAATGCAGCAGGAATTTTTAAAGAAATTTTACCCGATTGGCCGAACAAATACAATGAGAAGAGCAATCACTGAATTCTCCCAACACCCGAGAGAATTAATGCACGAATCATGGGAGAGATTGAAGGAGTTGCTTAGAAAATGCCCCATCATGGTTTGTCGAGGTGGCAAATAGTTCAAGATTTTTATGAAGGTTTAACTGAATCGAATAGGCAAATGGTTGATGCTTCGTGTGGGGGAGCATTTATGACTAAGAGCGAGGATGAGGCATATGATCTGTTTGAAACATTGAGTGAGAATTCTATCAATCATGCCTCACTCTACTCTTATGAGAGAGCATTAGGACCTGTAAAGAAGGCAGGGATGTATGAAGTAAAAGGGAGAGGAGAATCAGATTCTAGGGTAGAAGATCTGATAGCTAGACTTGACCAAAGATTGGAGCAGAAGTTGGAACAAAATTTCGATCAATTATTATCTTTGACTGGGCAAACCACACCCAAAATTTCTCAACAACCTGAGACTTGTGCTATGTGTGCTAGCCCAGCTCATCCCACCGATGCTTGTCCCACTACTGCCCAATTACCTCCTTTCATTTAGGAACAAGTCCAAGCTGCTCAAGGCTTCTACAAACCCTCCTATGATCCATACTCTAACACCTACAACCCTGGTTGGAGAAACCATCCAAACTTTTCATGGAAAAATCAATCTGAACAAGTTTCCCAACCTACCTTCAAGCAATCCATGTACGGTCAATCCTATCCCAATCAGAATTCGGGATTTGGCCAATCTTCTAACTCAAAACCTCCACAATTCTAAGGAAGTCAAAATTCCAATCAATTCGCTCATACAAATTTCCAACAACCTCCATATCAACCACCGCCTCCTCAACCTAATTGGGATGATAAAATGAATCAACTCCAGAACATGATGGCGACTCTGTGCCAAACTGTGCAAGAACAACAAACTCAATATCAAACTCAAACTCAAAATTTTCAACAAAATTTGGCAAGGATAGAATCCCAAATTGTTGATGTATGTCAAAAGAGGGAAACCGGTCAGTTACCAAGTCAAACCATAGCGAACCCAAGGAACAACCCTCCCGGATTCTATCAGAACCAGCAATACCATCAGGCTCAGGTGTACAGACCACCACCTGTTAGACAAAATGCACCTCCACCACAAAACACACAACAAGCTTTTGTCGAGAACATTCCTGCACCACAAAATCAAAATCAACCTATACAACAGGATCATCCTCCTGCCCAAGCTAGGGGCCCGCAAGTAGAGAATGCAAAAATTGTCTACCTTAAGAAGTGGAAGAATTAGAACAAATCCTCACCCACACATGTCAAATGAGGATAAAGAAAATGAAAATGAAATTGAAATTGAGGAAGAGATTGAAGAAAATGTTGCAAAAGAAAAATCCAAGGGAAAAGAGAAAATAATTGAAGAACCCCTAGACAAAACCAAGACAAGTAAAGACCCAAGCTGTTACATCCCAAGAGTTCCTTTTCCTGAAGCTTTAAAACCAAAATCCAAAAACAAATCCACTGGCAATGAAGAACTCTTGGAGCTATTTAAACAAGTTCACATCATCATTCCTCTCCTTGATGCCATCAAGCATGTCCCGACCTATGCCAAATTTCTAAAAGAAATGTGTACTCCAAAACGAGAAGTGAGAAATAAAACTGAAACCATCATTCTTCCAGAAATTGTGAGTACCATTGTCTTAAACCAACTCCCTAAAAAGCTCAAAGATCCAGGCACTCCACTAATTCCTTGTACCATCGGTGGAGTCACTTTTGAGAGCGGCCTTTTAGATTTGGGAGCCAGTGTCAATCTCCTACCTTCTGCCATTTTTGAGAAATTCAAGCTAGGAGAGTTGAAACCCACTTCTGTTGTCCTCCAACTAGCCGATCGTTCTGTCACCACTCCTAAGGGCTTAGTTAAGGACGTGATTGTAAAAATCAATGATTGTTACTTCCCTCCCGATTTCATCATTTTGGACATGAACACTCCCCAAGATTTGACTCAGTCCACCATTATCCTTGGTAGACCTTTTTTGGCCACAGCTAGAGCCAATATTAACTGTGCTACCGGGATGATGGATATATCATTTGGAGATAGACGGGTTAGTATCAACATTTTTAGGGCATCTAGGCACCATGACCAAGGAGAAAGTTGTCTAGTGGTAGATACCTTGGAAGAATCTTGCGTGGAAGAAATGGTAGACCAACCATGTGCTCTAGGGTTTGAGGGAGAAGAAGGACAATGCAGTTCCATGTTGCATAATAATGAGCCATCATTTTATTTAGAGTGTCCTCCTAAGGTTGAGCTAAAACCACTCCCTGCTAATTTAAAGTACATCTTTCTTGGAGAGAATGAGACTTGGCCCGTTATAATTGCTAGTGATCTTGAGGAAGGGCAGGAGAAGAAATTGATTGAAATTTTGAAGAGTCATAAGAAAGCTATAGGTTGGACAATTGATGATTTGAGAGGAATAAGCCCTTCAGTGTGCACACATCGCATATACTTGGAAGAAAATGCTAAAAGTTCAATAGAAATGCAAAGAAGGCTTAATCCCAACATGAAAGAAGTTGTTAAGAAAGAGATTGTTAAATGGCTGGATGCAGAATTCATTTATCCCATCTCTGATAGCCAGTGGGTTAGTCCAACTCAAGTTGTGCCTAAAAAAACTGGACTAACTGTAATTCAAACTGAAAAGGGTGAGCTCATTCCCACTAGGCTGGCTACAGGATGGAGAGTGTGCATTGACTATCGCAAATTGAATGCGATGACCAAGAAAGATCATTTCCCCTTGCCTTTCATTGACCAAATCTTAGATAAACTTGCTGGCCAAAAATTCTTTTGTTTCCTTGATGGATATTCAGGGTATAACCAAGTGGCTATTCACCCTGAGGACCAAGAAAAGACCACTTTCACATGTCCATTTGGAACCTTTGCCTTTAGACGCATGACCTTCGGGCTGTGCAATGCCCCCGCAACTTTTCAACGTTGCATGCTGTCTATTTTCTCAGACATGGTTGGGGATTACTTAGAAGTCTTCATGGATGATTTCTCGATTTTGGAAATGACTTTGATTCGTGCCTCAACCATTTGATGAAGTGCTCAAAAGATGCATTAATGCTAATCTAGTCTTAAGTTGGGAAAAGAGCCACTTCATGGTTAAGGAGGGGATTGTCTTAGGATATATTGTCTCAGAGAGGGATAGAGGTAGATAAGGCCAAGGTAAATCTCATTTCCGAATTGCCTCCTCCCAACTCTGTCAAACAAATTAGATCCTTCCTTGGTCATGCTGGATTCTATAGGAGGTTCATCAAGGATTTTTCCAAAATTGCAAGGCCATTGACTTCTTTGTTGAAAGACACTCCTTTCATCTTTGACGAAGCTTGTCATAAAGCATTTGAGGACTTAAAAGACATTTTAACCAGAGCTCCAATTCTACAATATCCAGACTGGTCATTACCATTTGAGATAATGTGTGATGCTTCAGACTTTGCTGTAGGTGCTATTTTGGGCCAGAAAACTGATAAAGGATCTGTAGTGATTTATTATGCAAGCAAAACATTGAATGACACTCAGATTCGATACACAACCACTGAGAAAGAGCTCCTAGCTGTTGTCTTTGCCTTAGTGAAGTTCAGATCTTACCTTTTAGGAGCCAAAATTATTATTTTCACTGACCATGCTGCATTAAGGCATTTGCTTGCCAAAAAGGATGCCAAGCCTAGGTTGATCAGTTGGATCCTTTTATTACAGGAGTTTGATCTAGAAATTCATGATAAGAAAGGGTCCAAGAATGTGGTAGCTGACCATTTGTCTAGAATTGTTGCCCCGGACTCTATGCCTATTAGAGATGCTTTCCCGGATGAGCACATTTTAGCTGTCTCTAATGTTTCATCTCCATGGTATGCACACATTGTGAATTATAAGGTCATTGGACGAGTACCTGGAGATTGGACCAAAAATGAAAGAGAGAGATTCTTTGCTAGGGACAAGTACTATATTTTGGAGGACCCGGAGCTATTTTTTATTGGACCAGACCAAGTGATAAGAAGATGCGTCCCTGAGAGTGAGCATCAAAGTGTCCTCAAGTTTTGCCACTCTCTTGCTTGTGGAGGGCATTTTTCAAGAAAGAAGACCGCTGCTAAGGTCTTAGACTCTGGTTTCTATTGGCCTACGTTGTTTAAGGATGCTCACCAATTTTGTAAGGCATGTCCTAGATGTCAAACCATGGGAAATATTTCTAAGAAGGATATGATGCCTCTTAATCCCATTTTGGTTGTGGAAATTTTTATGTATGGGGGATAGATTTTATGGGACCTTTTCCACCGTCCTTTGGTTACACATACATTCTAGTTGCTGTTGATTATGTGTCCAAATGGATAGAGGCCATTGCCATAAAGACCAATGATCATAAGGTGGTTATCAAATTTGTTCAGAAAAAACATCTTTTCTATATTTGGGTGGCCCAAAGCAATCATTAGTGATGGAGGACCTCATTTCATTAACACTCAGTTTAGGACCCTCCTAAGGAAGTATGGGATCACCTATAAGCTGGCAACACCTTACCATCCGCAAACTAGTGGCCAGGTAGAAGTTTCAAATAGGGAGATTAAGAACATTCTTCAGAAGTCGGTTAGGCCTGATAGGAAAGACTGGTCAGAAAGGTTAGATGATGCATTGTGGGCCTACCGAACTACTTTCAAAACTCCCATTGGAATGTCCCCTTACCGGCTTGTTTTTGGAAAATCCTGTCATCTGTCGGTAGAACTTGAGCATAGAGCCTATTGGGCTATCAAACAGGTAAATCTTGATTTAGCCCATGCTGGTCAACAAAGGACCCTGCATCTGAATGAGCTAGAAGAGCTCAGAAATGAAGCTTATGAAAGTTCCAAGATTTATAAAGCCAAGGCCAAAGCATTCCATGATAAACACATTCATAGAAAATCTTTTCAAGTGCATGATAAGGTCTGGTTGTTTAATTCTAGGATTCGTCTGTTTCCGGGAAAATTGAAGTCTCGATAGGATGGTCCTTACACTGTTGTCAAGGCTTATGACAATGGTGTTGTCATCATTCTTGACCCTAAAACTGGACAATCATTCACTGTTAATGGGCAGAGGTTAAAGCATTTCTTTGAAAGCCCACATTCCTTGAAAATTGATTCTACCAAGTTAGCTGAGCCGAATGGAGCCTAATTGCATCTGGCTGAAGACGATAAACTTAGCGCTTCTTGGGAGGCAACCCAAGTGTACAGATTTCTTTCATCAGGTAATTCTCTGTCTTACTTTCTTTTCCTGTGAATAAGTAGGGGGGAAGAAGTAGAATAAGCATGCATTCATAGTCCTCATCCTGAACATTGCTTCATTTCTTTTTCTTGAGCTTGTACATATGCAAATAAAAACAAAATTTCACAATGTTTCATCTTTGAATAAAAATGCGTGGCTTTGCGCATCCCAGACTATGTGTCTGATCTTTAACCATTAAAATTTTGCGGTTGTCGCATTCCCTTGCAAGTATCCATGTTAGGTAGCCTCTAGTAAAGGATTACATGTACCTCTTGTCTACCTTATGTAAGGATTTATGGCAGGAAGTTTCATACACACACTACACAGCCACTTAGACTAGCTGAACCCGAATGTAGCAAATTTGTCAAGGCTAGTAGGAGAGAGGTGATTGGTTTTCTCCCCTCCCCCTAAGTGAATTGCGAAGGAAGTGAAGGCATGTGATCAAGGAACCTGACTGTTCATCCTTCCGTAAAGAGGAAAAAGAAAAGAAAAAGCAGAAAAACAAAAGCAAAAGAAAAAAAAATTATTATCCATGAAAAATGCCCCGGATCTGAGTAAAGTTGGACTCCCTACTCTTGAAAAGTGATGGGTTATGCAGCATTATGGATGAAAAAGAAAAAAATTCTGAGTGCACAAAGTGCAAATAAAGTGGCAAAGTCCTCAGCTCAGAACAAAATAATCCTCAAGGAAGTTGGGCAGAATGGAACTGAGAGAAACAACCAGATCTGACTGAGCAAGGATCTTATTCCACAATTCTTTTCTTCTCCCTCGAATCAATCTAATATTAAGTACTAGCTGAGGCAGAGGAGCTTCAGAAGGGCTGATGTGAAGTCTTAAGTGAGCTACAATTTGTGCACTAATTTCTTGCCATAAGCCTTTACAATTAGGAAAGACATGTCTTTACATGAATCTTTTACATGATGGCTGGTTAGCATGAGATATTACATATTCTAGTCCTATATTTTGAGTAATTTTTATCGCTAAGGGACTAGCAATGCTTAAGTAGGGGGGAGTGATAACTACATGATTTTTCGTGTTAAATTTCATGCACTTAGTTAAATTTAGACATCTTTTATCTATAAATAACGTGCAGTTTGACTTTAATTTCATTCTATTCATATGTAGTTTGTTTTGATAATAGATTAGACTACACATGTTAGATTTTGATTTAATAAGTCATCACTTACAGATTGACTAATTAGGTCACTTTGAAAAAAAAAATTGTAAATAGATAATCTATATAAATAATTTTGTCATAATAACATTTTTGTAAATAGCCTTTAGTAGTAAATAAATAAATAAGATTAAAATAATAATAATAATAATAAATAATTAATTAAATCACCCCCACCAATACCATCATACCCTTTTCTATCATCTCACCATAACTGGCCATACCCCCTTAAGTCCATTGCGCCATTCCCCTCCCATCTAACCAAAATGGGCCACGCACATTTTTTTAAGTTGTTCTCTCTTCCTAATAGGTGGAAGGAGGTGGAAGGCGGTGGAAGCTGCTGGAAGCAGCTCTGGTTCTAGCGGCAGAGGAGCTTTGCTGGGCGGCCAGCAATGAGTGTGCTGTGTGCGGCTGGGCTGGGTGTGCCTGGTGCTGTGGACAGCGATGCAGGGAGAAGGCGCAGGGCGACTGGGCCTGCTGAGGAGGAGACCGGATCTGTGTGCAGATGAAGGGCTTGGGGCGTGGCGGCCAGCTGAGCTGGGCTGTGCGATTGGGTGTAGCCGGGGCGTACAGGGCTTGGTCAGATCCTGGCGTTGGCGCAGGCGGGCTGCGATGGGGTTGCAGCAGCTGTGCGTGGCGGATCTGCTGGGCTGGAAGCGCCCGTGCAGAGCAGCTCAAGTGGAGCCCGAGCATGCAACTGGCGTGCTGAGGTACCGGGTTCGTGCGAGCGGTGCGTTGTAGCAGTGCGATGGCGGCCAGTTCAGGGTTGCGGTGCGATGGAGGCTGGGCACGATGCTGAGGTGGCGGCGGCCTGCTGAGCTGGGGCAGAGCAGATGAGGCAGATGCTGGCGTGGCGGTCTCCTGGGCGTGATGGAGGCGGTGCACTATGGATCTGGCCAGATGAGGCTAGCGTGGCGATCCGAGTGCAGAGCTGAGGCGGCATCCATGAAGCGAGAAGAAGCTGTGCAGAGGGCCTTGAGGCCTATAAAAGGACCCCAGAGTCCTCTTCTCCGGGAGTTCCCTAGTTAGAATTTTTTTAAAAAAATTTTAGTTTATTTTCCTGTATTTCCTGTTCTTCCAGTTCTTAGGAGGGGACTTCGCCAGTGGAATTTTAAAAACTTCTTGCTATTTCTTCTTGTATTTTTTTTGTTTTAGCAGAGCAGGGGTTAGAGATTTGGTGATTCGCCAATATGGCACTTGGGGATTTTCGTAGTTCCTGTTCTTTTCTGTTCTTCAGAGATCAGAGCAGGAGAGGGAGTTTATTTGGCATTTGTCTTGTACCTTCTTTCCCTTAGCATCTGTGTAGATAGCAGACAGTTCTTTCTTTCTAAGCAATCTTCTGAGTTCAACAATTTTCTTAGTTTTTGTGTACAATTTCTTTTTGAATTTGATAGTTCTCTACTTCCTCATGTGCAATGTGTTGAGAGTTCAATCCATTGGAGCTTGTTTTGTCCATTTCGTTTGTGCAATTGCTTGTCCCTTTTCTTCTATGTTTACATGGCTTGATCTAGTGCAAAATTGTTATTTCATTTCTTCTTATTTCAGATATTCGAATGCTTCTTTCTTCCAATCTCATGTTCTTGCTGTGAGAGATTTCTGAGAGAGGGGAGATCGGTTTTATAATTTTCTTGGGATTTTCTTCTTCGTTGTTGTTGGCTATTGTTTGGAGGGAGTCGGTGGTTTGAGCGGAGTTGAAGTTTTTTTCAGGAACTAATGCCATTTCGGCCTCTGTCCCTGCCTCCCTTGTGAGAGAAGAACTGGACTATGGGTTTTGGGGTTTTCTGGTTGTTTATCGTATGGATTAGGATTTTCTGGTTGCTCATCGGTGATCTTGTGGGCATTTCTGAGAGGTAGCTGTGGGTTCTGGTTCATGTCTGTGTTGTTCTTAAATCCGTGGAGAGTTCCTGTGCATCTCTGCTGTTGTTCTCTAGTCCGTGCAGGAACAGAAGTTGGGAGCACGAAGTTAAATTTTCTTCAACCGTAATACTTGTCAGTCTAAGGTGTAAAAGACGGTAGTGGTTTCCTCTTGTACTTCACTCGGTGGCGTCCAGAACACTTCTGGTAGTAGCAGTGATCATTCAGAATTTGATAGATTAAGGAGCTCGGCCCCTCTTCTGATTTTAGTGCTTTTAATTTTTTTTATTTTATTTCGTTGGTGTGCTTAATCCTCCCTGTGGACAGATTTTGAGTTTAGCATTGCAGTTTATATTTCTGTTGCTATTTTCTTACTAATGCGCTAGACTGTGAGTAAGACGAGATCCAATGCATTCCTCCTCACTGTTCTGAAGCTGATTGCATCTTATTTCTTATTTGTTCATCATCCCTCGAGCTATGAGGGTACAGTGTTTTGGAATGTTCTTTTGAGAATTCATGTTCCGTCATCTTTCCGAAGCAATTTAGATTTAGAGGTGTATCCGTTTGTGCCTAGTTTAGATCTCTCTCGATTTGTTTGATCCCTCGAGTTGTGAGGGTACAATGATACCAAGTTTCTTTTCATTTCAATTCCACGTGTTCTCTCATTAAGTTTGATCTGTCAAGATTGTGTGGGATTTGATCGGTGTTGTTTACACATTCACTTATAATGCATTGTCGTTAGAATGATTTCAAGTTAAAGTAGTTTAAATCAAGTTCTATTCAGCCTCTCCGTGGATATGACCTATTCTCACCACCATGCTAGTTCATCTTTGTTGTTTTAATTTTGTGAGACAGTTTAGAGGAAGTGCGCTTATTGATCTGTGCAATGAACTTTGAACAACGAAAATGCACAGTCAACAATGTCGCGCGCTTCACCCACACCTCAGGTGTGTAAGCCAAAATCGAGCAAAGGAGATCATCAGTGAGGTGCACGAAGGGACATGCGGAAGTCATGCAAGTCCTCGGTCCCTTGTTCGGAGAATAACCCGACAAGGTTATTGGTGGCCGACCATGTTGAGAGATGCCGAGGGGTACGTAAAGAGTTGTCGCCAGTGTCAGCTCTTCATCAAAATTGACCGATAGCCACCCTTCGAGCTTACGCAAAAAACTGCCCCATGGCCATTCGCCTAGTGGGGAATGGACATTCTCGGGCTGTTCCCTCAAGCATCGGGGCAGCGAAAGTTTATCATCGTCGGAGTCGATTACTTCACGAAGTGGGTCGAAGCCAAGCCGCTAGCGAAAATCACTGACGCTAACGTCTGGGGTTTTGTATGGAAAATTACTATATGCAGGTTTGGTCTACCGCGAACAATCATCACTGACAACGGAAAATAATTTGACAACGCCAGGTTCCGTCGTAATTGCGAAATGCTTGGAGTGGATCACCGGTTCTCCTCGGTCTCTCATCCTCAGTCAAATGGGAAAGCCGAGGTGACTAATTGGACCATCTTGGACGGACTGAAGAAAAGGTTGCATGATCACAAGGGCTGATGGGCCGACGATCTCCCCCATGTATTGTGGGCCTATCAGATGATGCCCCGAGAGGCCACCAGAGAGTCTCCTTTCGCACTCGCCTTTGAGGTAGAGGCCATGACCCCTGTGGAGATGCTCGTGCCATCCGGAAGAGTCCTCGGCTTCGAGCGTGAGGATAATGATCGTTCTCTGCGCGCTGAGCTGGACCTAATTGAGGAACGACGAAGCAATGCGGTGGCGAGGATGGAAGCTTATCAGCACAGGGTAAAAAGGAGTTTCGACATGAACATCAGGCCTCTGCGCTGCAGCGCAGGTAGCCTCATCCTACGGAAGCTCGTTATCTTTAATCCAAAATCAGCAGGTGGAAAGCTTACTGCCAATTGGGAAGGCCCGTATCAGGTCATCGAGGACCTCGATCATGGAGTTTATCGACTGGCCGACCTAAAGAAGTCGGCCATTCCGAGAACCTGGAATGCCAAGCACCTCCGACGTTACTATCCTTGAAACGCATGAACGAGGTCACTTCGGCACCCTACTTGTAAACGAGGTCGCTTCGGCACTCTACTTGTAAACGAGGTCGCTTCGGCACTCTACTTGTAAACGAGGTCACTTCTTGTAAACGAGGTCACTTCGGAAATCTACTTGTAAATGAGGTCGCTTTGGCACTCTACTTGTAAACGAGGTCGCTTTGGCACTCTACACACAAAGAAAGTCGCTTCGGCATTCTATGCGTTATCATGCGATTGAGGTCATTTCGTCATCCTAGGTGATTTATCGAACGAGTTGTTCTCGGTGCTCTACCTAACGACGTGGTCTTTCCGACATTAGTAAACAACCAAAAGAATGAGCTGGTGAACTGAGGAAGCTTTGATAAAAGAGGAACGAAAATAGTTTATCTCAGCATCAAAGGCCGAGAAGTACAAAAGATTGCAGAGACATCGATTAAGGGTCCTCAGCTAGAACCCTATTGGCGGCCTCGGCAATGGTCTTGTCGGCAGCAGCGGATAGCGCTTCGTCTACGACCATGGCTACATCAGCATCCGCTTCACTGTCTTCTTCACCTCGGGCTGAGAGGGCGGCCTCGAATAGGTCAAGGTTGGGGTATAACTCCCTTATCCGGTCGAGGCAGGAATTGTAGCCTTCATGATAAAGGCCAGCGACCTCTTCTTGAAGTTCATCGGACACGCGATATTCTTCTATCGCCTTTTCTCGCTCGTCGGCCATGAGCTAAGTAGTCCGCTCCCTGGTCATTTTGTGGGCCCGGATCTCCTCAATATGTGCTTCCTTTTTGGCCTGGAGCGCATCCTTCTTGGCCCCTAGTTGGGCCCGAAGCTCATCCTCGATCTTTTTTGCTTGATCCGCCTCCTCCAGTCGAAGAGCCTTCTCGGAGGCGAGCTTCTCGTCGGCTTCAGCAAACCGTTTATCAACGGCATGCCTCTTCACCTCGGCCCGATGAAGAAAAGCTTCAAATGAGGACATCTGACAGAAGACCGACAAATAGAAGTCCTCGATCAGCTTGCGCGAAGTCTCCGTCAGGCCCTCGGCTCTCGCCTCAGCGGGAAGAGCTCGTCCCCCCCAATTGATCAGGTCCACGATCTTCTCATAGACTTGGGAGGACGCCAAAGGGGTAGAGGTCGTGGACGACGTCGCATGTAGATGCTTTGCTGGTCTCTCCTCTGGCTGGTCGGGTTGGGGAGCGGAAGCCGTCCCCTGCTCGGCTGCCCCTTCTGGAGGATCGATGGATGGAGACTCTTCTAAGACCCGAACATGCTTCTCCGAGCAAGAAGCGACCTTCTTACCCCTCGGCAGCACCTTTCCCCACGCTAGCTCGGACAAGGAGGGGCCCTTTTGTTGGGTTTACATGAGAATGTTAAGTGACATATGGTATGTTTGTTTTGATGATGAGCATTTCATGAACAATACAAATGATGTGATGTGAATATGTGAAACATAATGAGAATGTCAAGTCAAGCAAATGTTAATCAAGAAAAGCAAATGCTAATCAAGAAAAACAAGTCTAACTTGTTCATTTATATGTTCATTATATCTCACTAATAATTTTCTTAAATGTAGGTGAGATTCCATGCAAGACAATGTACCAAAGACAAGAGCAAAAGCTCAAGAAATTGGAAACCTGTCGGTACCTCTCAACAGATGAATGGTGACCTGTCAACAGATACATTGTAGCCTGTCGACAGATACACTGTAGCATGTAGATAGATACACACAGAAAATGGTTTCCCGGAAGGCCAGTTTTCTAGAGTTTGCAAACCTGTCAGCACTTGTCGACAGCAGCAAGTCGGCTATCGACAGACGGAGTTTTGGGAAGATCTAATGGCCAGGATATGATCTATATTTGGGTGATTCCTTTTAGCAGGACTCTCTATGCTTGGACACCACTATATATAGACCATATAGAGGTATTTTCGCAGCAAGGAGCCTCCACACAAACAACCCTAAGCCAAGAACAAGAAGAAGAAGGTTCCCCTGTTTTCTGCTTCAACTCTCCATCCAGCACGAGGAAGATCCATCTCACGAGCGGAGTTGAAGTTGGTTTGTCCACGAATCAAGCTTCTTCTACATCGTCTAATCATCATCAACACAAAGTTTGAAGTTCTTCTGGACAACCACCACGAAGAGTTCTTCATTTGGATTTGATCTTCAACTCAGAACTCTTCTTTTATTCTACCTTTCATATCTTTGTGTGTGTGGTAATGGTTCAAGCATTCCTTGTGCTTGATCCACGTACGGATTGTTGATCTGGTTGCATGTTTGCATCAGACAACGTGTGTGTGGTGTCTTGATCAGATTAGGGCTAGAGGATCTGATCTTTTGTGGACTTGATCTAGTGTGTGTGTGTGTGGTTCAGCCATTGCACTCGTGTGTGTGTGTTGTACTCAGTTCTTGAGTAGTGTGTCCTCACTGTGTAAGGGGTGGACATAGGAGCCACATGGTGTGATCTCCGAACCACCTAAAAAATCCCTTGTGCACTGTGGTTTTGACTTGTGGTTTGCATTGTGTTGCGCTAGATGCATGCTGGGGATTTCGTCTACACACTACTTGTTAATTTGTTCACACACATTACATCAGATCAAAGGGGTTTAATTGAGTAGATCCTTTAATCCAAACTAATTCTTAAATTGCTTAAGTTTCCGCTCCAAATCTATTCAACCCCCCCTTCTAGCTTTGCCATAACCGAATATCCAATCCTAACACCTTTCGTACCTTTGGTGCAGAAGAAACACCCTTGTCGGCCATCGCTGTCAATCAAAGAAAACATGTCAGGACCACAGATCTTGTAGGCCAACAGGAACTCTATCAAAAGGGCGATGACCTTTAGCACCCTCAGCAATCAGCTTGAATAGCTTCTCAGATGGCTCGAATAATTGGGTGGCTCCACCGCCTGCAAGGAGTCAAAATCTTATAGCTCGAACGCACTAAGCTTCGGCGACCCGAAAGCCTTGTCTCGGATATTGATGGATGACCATGAGGTTGGGAAAGGCCATCCCGAGGAGCAGTGGATAAAGACGAAGTTTCTTTTCTAATGATGGACAGAGGAGGGCATGCGGCCAAGAATCTGCCGACCAGATCTAACCGCAAAATATAGCCAATCCCTCAAGGCCTTGACAGAGAAGCAATAGAAGAAGAGGCGTAGGGTCAGGGGAACCTCGGCCATGGTGTAAACTGCCAAAAAACCGACGATAGATTGTTGGGTTCTCATATTGGAGAATGTTGGGTTACAACAAGTGTTTAAATGTTTTTGATGATGAGCAATACTAATGATGTTATGTTTTTTTTATGATGAACATTTCATGAACAAGACAAAATTGATGTGTTATGAATGTGTGAAACATGATGAGAATGACAATTGGATGCAAATGAAACACATGTTTTATATGTTCATTATATCTCACTAATTATGTCTTTTAATGTAGGTGTGAATGTACACAAGACAAAGCCCAAAATCCAAGTGCAAACGAACAAGACAAGTTGCTGAAATAGTGCACCTGTCAACAGATGATATTGCATCTGTCAACAGATAAATAGTGCATCTGTCGACAGATGATTTTCGCCTGTCGACAGATCCACTCAGAAATTTATTTCCAGAAAGCCCAGTCTTCCGGTTTCTTGCAAACCTGCAACATCTGTCGACAGCAGCAAGTCGGCTGTCGACAGACGGAGTTTCAGGAAGATCTAATGGCGGGATATGATCTATATTTTGGTGTTTCCTTTTAGCACGACTCTCTATGCTTGGACACCACTATATATGGATCATATGAGGCTATTTTCGCAGCAAGAAGCCACCATACCAAAACCCTAAGCAAAGGTCAAGAAGAAGGCTTTCTTCCTGCTGCCCTGCTTCATCTCTCTGCCCAGAACAAAGAAGAACAACCTTCCAAGCGGAGTTGAAGCCGGTTCGTCTGTGGTTCAAGCTTCTCCATCAACTGATACTTGTCAAGACGAAGCTTGGAGTCTTCTGGACGACCAACGAGAAGAGATCTACATCGGGATTTGATTCGTCATCTCAAAACTCTTCTCTTTTCACTACTTTCATATATCTGTGTGTGTGCACTGATTTGAGATCAGTACGTGGATGTTGTGAAGTGTGGATTGTTGTTCTGATTGCTTGTTTGCATCAGACAACGTGGTGTGTGGATCAGATCAAGGCTAGAGGATCTGATCTATTGTGAACCTGATCTAGCGTGTGTGTGTGTGGGAGCCGGTGTGCTTGTGTGTGTTGTACTCAGTTGTTGAGTAGTGTGTCCTCACTGTGTGGGGGGTGGACGTAGGAGTCACGTGGTGTGATCTCTGAACCACCTAAAAAATCCCTTGTGCACTGTGGTTTGATTTGTGGTTTGCATTGTATTGCGCTAGATGCATGCATAGGGATTTCGTCTACACACTAACTTTAATTATTCACACACATTACATCAGATCAAAGGGGTTTTGATTGAGTAGATCTTTTAATCCGAAGTAGTTTTTAAATTGCTTAAGTTTCCGCTGCAAATCTATTCAACCCCCCTTCTAGCTTTGCCATCACCGAGTATCCGATCCTAACAATTGGTATCAGAGCAGGTTTTCTGTTCATCGATTGTGATTTGGCATATCTGTTTTATGTGCTTAATTGTTCTGATTGGGCTTATAATTGATTCTGAACTGATCTGATCACTTCGTTGGTTGGTTTATTTATCTACTACATACTCAGAAATATGTCTGAGTTCTCGAGTATCATAAGTAGACCAATGATTATTGAGTTTGATGACAAGGTTCATAAAATGCAGGTCTCCTCTATGAAAACATGCAAGTCTGGAAGGGAAATCAATGAAAAATGCTACATGGCTCATGGAAGCTCAAGAGGCTCTTCTCGTTCAGACGACTCAAGAGGATCACATATGTCAAAGATGTCAAGAAATTCTCAAGAATCAGGTAAATCCAATTCAGACCCATTTGATGCATCAATATCCAATTCTGATTCAGAGAATGATATATCTTATGATGAATGATAGAATGCTATGAGCACATGTGCAAACAATTTAAAACTGTTAAACATCAAAACAAGAAGCTAAAAGAAAATCTGGAAAAGAAGACATGATAATTGATAATGCTCAAGCATTCTATGAAGAAAATGAAACATTGAAAATGAGAATGAAAAAATGGAAAAGGAAGTCAAAAACTATGAAATCAAGTTTTCTAAGTTGAAAGAAGATCATGATCATGTGGAATCTGAAAATTCTGATTTGAAAAATCAAAATGAAAAATTGATTGATCTAATGAAAATCTCAAATTTGATAATGATCAATTGATCAAACAAATCTCCAACATGGCTCATGATCATCAAATAAAGAGAAATGCAACCAATTGATTGAGGAAAATAATCATCTGAAAAAGAAGATTGAATGCATGTATCATGACAGACCATTAAATGATGAATGGAACAATTCTAAGAATAAAATTGTTGATCTGGAACAACAAATTGCTCAATTTGAAAATGAAAAGAACAAAATGAAAAATGGTTTGGATGTCATGCTAAACAAGCTTCAGACTTCAGAAAAAGAAGTTGTTGCATAAAAGCTGAAAAACAGAAGATTCAAAATGAATTGAAAAACACAAGTCTTGCTTCTGTGAAAAATAAGAAAAATGTTCAAAAACAAAATAAAATTTGAACAAAAAGGCAGCAATTAAAAGGAATGTTGTTACAACTGAAAATCCGAAAAAGGAAGTGAAAAAGAAAGCAGGATTGTACAATTTTCAACTCCTCCAACAGCTCAAAAAGCTTCAAGGCAATCTCCAACTCCACATCATGCCAAGAGATACCAAAGGGTACCACTTCTCCAAGGGTGATCAAAGGTACTCTAAAGGATCTCAGAGATTCCAGCAAATGCAATCACACTATGGTAAGCTCCAGGTAAATGCTCAACGTTTGCTACAAATGCAATAAACTTGGTCATCTTGCTAAATTCTGCTGGAAGAAAAATCAACACTCTCATAAAAATCATGATGTTGTGCATGCTTCAAAGCTCCATAATAATCCATGTGTTCATACACACAAGGATAAACATGTTCATAAAGATCAGAAATTTCATGTATCTATGAACAGGAAAACTGCACAAAACAACAGAAATCCAAAATCAAATCACTTTGGATTTTGAAATCTTTGTTATATCCTAACATTAATGTCGTTGCAGGACCCAAGCAAGTGTGGGTCCCAAAACAAGCTTGATCAACAAGCTGAGATGTCTTGCAGCCAAAAATTAGAAATGGATTCATGACATTGGCTGTGCAAGGCAAGAAATGATGGAGAACAAAGGTAAACTGTTTTTACTATGATTGAAGACTGTTCAGGTAAAATCTCTTATCACTTCATATTTGAACTGCTGAAATTGAAATGGATTCTTACCTTTATCTGAGCAATGCAAAATGTGTCTTAATGCTACCCCACATGACAATGCCTCTTAGCAATTGGAATCATGCCATCTTGCTTACCTAAACATGACCTCTTGGTATATCAAATGATGACATGTGGAAAAACAAGTTATGCTTGTTTGGAAACTATCATTATGCGTGAGTAAAATACTCCGCCAAGTACCAAAAGTCATGTAATGCATAAGGCTAGTTGAGTGCTTAATAACGTGTGAATTGCTTGATACATTTACTATGCATGTGTTATGGGGAGTAAATTTGAAAGTGCTCATATGCTCATGAATGCTCATGAAATCTGTGCAAATGCTTGTCATGAATGTATATATCATGCTTGAATGTTGTCTCATCACATGCACATCTTATGGGGAGTAAGTTCAAGGTAGGTTGAGTGAAAACTTAAGGGAACCCTTCATATTCAATGTGTATTACCCTAAAATCTTGTTTTCATGTCACTCAATTCTAAGCCTCAGCACTGATTTTCCAAGTATCTGTCGACAGCCACTATCACATCTGTCGACAGACATGCTTCCCAGAGAACCAAGCCTTTCAGGCCTGTGTGCATCTGTCGACAAGCACATCTTGCTGTCGACAGATACACATTTTCTGTAAATTCTTCATCCTTCTTCATAATTTCTTCATGAGTTTGTTCATATATTGATGCAAGGGGAGAAAAGGGACTTAATACTCATTGCAACCTTTCATATTCACATAGTATCAAAGACATTGAATTAATCACAATGATTTTGATATAATATTTTGTGCTTGAGTCTAGGTTGTGTCATCTAGAAAACATTGAACAAATCTAATGATTTTAACCTAACTCACTTGAATAACTCCCTTGTGGATTATCATGTTCCTAAATGGTTGATAAGTAAGAAGGTTTTTGAACTTAATGTTTTACATTGCCTTGACTTAAATAACCTTTTGACCTTGATTTTCAACTTAAAAAAAAAAAAGAGAAAAGCTACCTATTTCAAAACTCAAAAGTTTAAAAAATATTATGTGAATGGGACAAAGGCAGAGCAATGATGAGTATCACTGAGTAACCGGGGACATGGGCATCACAAATGTCTGTCTTCGCGTCAAAAAGTCTTTTCATTATCTCTGCACAATGGTATGATGGTCACTCACACTGAGTAACTGGGGGTACGGGCATCCCTCATGTCTACCTTCACGTCAAAGGTAAAAGTGATCCTAATTACTACTTTTCCCACATAACTTGACAAAAGAAATTGTTCAAATGCTGAAATAGAGTGGAGCCTCCAAATTTAAATCAAGGGCAATGGGTTGTCTATTGTCAATTGTTCATGTAGACATTGCCTTCATTTACCAACTGAACATCACCCACTAAGGTATATGATTTTCTTCAATGGTTTATTCAAAAGGGTTATTTTATTTCATGTGTTTTGAACGATGTATCCTAAATGCTATAACTTGAGATTCCCGGAGTATTATCTCTTAACCATTGTAGAATTTTTATGTGTCTTAATACTAGTGTCTATGACATCTTGTAGTGGGTATAAACCAGTTCTCAACCTTAAATTCTAATTGAACACTCATTCCCCACTCATATCTTTCACAATTCAGTTATGTGGTCACACAATTCTTTGCTTCATTCTTTCCACTTGTGCATGATTATCTTTTTGGATGTTGCCAAAAGGGGGAGAAACATCAATTGTGCATAAATTGAAAGTTTTGTCATCATCAAAAAGGGGGAGAATGTTGGGTTCTCATATTGGAGAATGTTGGGTTACAACAAGTGCTTAAATGTTTTTGATGATGAGCAATACTAATGATGTTATTTGTTTTTGATGATGAACATTTCATGAACAAGACAAAATTGATGTGTTATGAATGTGTGAAACATGATGAGAATGACAATTGGATGCAAATGAAACACATGTTTTATATGTTCATTATATCTCACTAATTATGTCTTTTAATGTAGGTGTGAATGTACACAAGACAAAGCCCAAAATCCAAGTGCAAAAGAACAAGACAAGTTGCTGAAATAGTGCACCTGTCAACAGATGATAGTGCATCTGTCAACAGATGAATAGTGCATCTGTCGACAGATGATTTTCCCTGTCGACAGATCCACTCAGAAATCTATTTCCAGAAAGCCCAGTCTTCCGGTTTCTTGCAAACCTGCAGCATCTGTCGACAGCAGCAAGTCGGCTGTCGACAGACGGAGTTTCGGGAAGATCTAATGGCCGGGATATGATCTATATTTGGTGTTTCCTTTTAGCACGACTCTCTATGCTTGGACACCACTATATATGGATCATATGAGGCTATTTTCGCAGCAAGAAGCACCATACCAAAACCCTAAGCAAAGGTCAAGAAGAAGGCTTTCTTCCTGCTGCCCTGCTTCATCTCTCTGCCCAGAACAAAGAAGAACAACCTTCCAAGCGGAGTTGAAGCGGTTCGTCCGTGGTTCAAGCTTCTCCATCAACTGATACTTGTCAAGACGAAGCTTGGAGTCTTCTGGACGACCAACGAGAAGAGATCTACATCGGGATTTGATTCTTCATCTCAAACTCTTCTCTTTTCACTACTTTCATATATCTGTGTGTGTGCACTGATTTGAGATCAGTACGTGGATGTTGTGGAAGTGTGGATTGTGTTCTGATTGCTTGTTTGCATCAGACAACGTGGTGTGTGGATCAGATCAAGGCTAGAGGATCTGATCTGTTGTGAAACTGATCTAGCGTGTGTGTGTGTGGTTGAGCCGGTGTGCTCGTGTGTGTGTTGTACTCAGTTGTTGAGTAGTGTGTCCTCACTGTGTGGGGGGTGGACGTAGGAGTCACGTGGTGTGATCTCTGAACCACCTAAAAAATCCCTTGTGCACTGTGGTTTGATTGTGGTTTGCATTGTATTGCGCTAGATGCATGCATAGGGATTTCGTCTACACACTAACTGTTAATTTTCACACACATTACATCAGATCAAAGGGGTTTGATTGAGTAGATCTTTTAATCCGAAGTAGTTTTTAAATTGCTTAAGTTTCCGCTGCAAATCTATTCAACCCCCCCTTCTAGCTTTGCCATCACCGAGTATCCGATCCTAACATAGACCTCAGAGTTTGGGGTCAATTGCGAAGGAGCTGTCCCTAACTTAAGGTAGAGGAAAGAGACGAAAAGAAGGACGGGCGGGAATCGCAGGAGGCGTTGAACTGCCTCGAATAAACGCAAACACCCACCCTATATGGTATAATTTGTGGGTTCTCAATTGGAGAATGTGGGGTTACAACAAGGCTTAAATGTTTTTGATGATGAGCAATACTATGAAGTTAGGTGAAAGGGTCACAAATGGTAGGTTTTTTTTTAGGATGAACTTTCATGAACAAGACAAACAATTGATGTGTTTATGAATGTGGAAAACATGTGGAATGACAATTGGAGCAAGTGAAACACATGTTTTATATGTCATATATATGCACTACTTATGTCTTTTAATGTAGGTGTGAATGTATGCAAGAGCAAAGCCCAAATCCAAGGCAAAAGAACAAGACAAGTGGCTGTGAAATAGTGCACTGTTCAACAGTAGAATAGTGGCATATATGTCAACAGAGAATAGTGCATTGGAGACAGATGATTTTCAAATGTCGCAGATCCACTCAGAAATCTATTTCCAGAAAGCCCCGTCTTCTGGTTTTTGTGCAAACTGTCAGCATCTGTCGACAGCAGCAAGTCGGCTGCGACAGACAGAGTTTTCTGAAGATCTAATGGCTGGGATATGATCTATATTTTGGTGTTTCCTTTTAGCCCACTCTCTATGCTTGGACACACTATATATGGATCATATGAGGCTATTTTAGCAGCAAGAAGCCACCATACCAAAAACCCTAAGCAAATGCCAAGAAGAAGGCTCTCTTCCTGCTGCTCTGTTCAGAAACTCCAGATCGTTTCAAAGAGAGATCATCTCGTACAAGGAATTGAAGTCGGTTGTTCTGAAGTCAAGCTTCTCCATAATCTCGTGGTCTTCAATGACATGAAGCTTGAAGTCTTCTGGATGAACTCTCTGAAGATTTCTTCATCTGGATTTGTTTCTATATCTCAGAACTCTTCCTCTTCCATATTTTTCACCAATCCGTGGTGTGTGTGTGTTGATTGGATATCAGTGTGTGGATTTTGTGGAAGTGTGTGGTTTGTGATCTGTACAAGGGTTGTGTATAGATCATAGTGTGTGTGGTAGTGGTTCAAATGTTCCTTATACTGATCCATGTGTGGTTTGTTGTTCTGATTGCGTGTTTGCATCAGACAACGTGTGTGTGGTGTGTTGGTCAGATCAAGGCTAGAGGATCTGATCTTTCTTGGACTGATCTAGCGTGTGTGTGTGTGTGGTTGAGCCGTTGTGCTGTGTGTGTGTGCGGTGTACTCAGTTCTTGAGTAGTGTGTCCTCACTGTGTGAGGGGTGGAGTAGGAGTCACGTGGTGTGATCTCCGAACCACTTAAAAATCCCGTGTGCATTGTGGTTTGATTTGTGGTTTGCATTGTGTTGCGCTAGATGCATGCCTAGGGATTTTCGTCTACACACTACTTATTGATTTATTCACACATGTTGAATCAGACAAAGGGGTTTTAATTGAGTAGATTATTAATCCAAAGTAGTTTTAAATTGCTTAAGTTTCCGCTGCAAATCTATTCAACCCCTCCTTCTAGCTTTGCCATAACCGAATAACCGATCCTAACAATTAAACATCAATTGTGCATAATTGAGAATTTGTGTCATCATCAAAAAGGGGGAGAATGTTGGGTTCTCATATGGAAAATGTTGGGTTACAAACAAGTGCTTAAATGTTTTTATGATGAGAAATACTAATTGATGGTTATGTGAAATGTTCACAAATGGTATGTTTGTTTTTGATGATGAACATTTCATGAACAAGACAAAATTGATGTGTTATGATGTGTGTGGAAACATGGTGAGAATGACAATTGGAGCAAATGAAACACCATGTTTTATATGTTCATTATATATCTCACTAATTATGTCTTTTAATAAAGGTGTGAATGTATGCAAGACAAAGCCCAAAATCCAAGTGCAAAAGAACAAGACAACGTTGCTGAAATAGTGCACATGTCAACAGAAATCTATTTCCAGAAAGCCCAGTCTTCAGTTTTTGCAAACCTGTCAGCATCTGTCGACAGCAGCAAGTCGCTGTCGACAGACGGAGATTTCTGAAGATCTAATGGCCGGGATATGATCTATATTTTGGTGTTCCTTTTAGCACGACTCTCTATGCTTGGACACCACTATATATGGATCATATGAGGCTATTTTCGCAGCAAGAAGCCACCATACCAAAAACCCTAAGCAAAGGTCAAGAAGAAGGCTCTCTTCCTGCTGCTCTGTTTCAGAACTCCAGATCGTTCAAAGAGAGATCATCTCGTACAAGGAGTTGAAGCCGGTTCGTTCTGAAGTCAAACTTCTCCCATCATCTCGTGGTCTTCAACGTGAATCTTGATGTCTTCTGGATGAACTCTCTGAAGAGTTCTTCATCTGGATTTGTTTCTATCTCTCAGAACTCTTCCTCTTCCATATTTTTCACCAATTCGTGTGTGTGGGTGTTGATTGGATATCAGTGTGTGGATTTTGTGGAAGTGTGTTTTGTTTGAAGTGTACAAGGGATCTGTACAAGGTTGTGTATAGATCATAGTGTGGTGGTAGTGGTTCAAGTGTTCCTTATACTTGATCCATGTGTGGTTTGTTGTTCTGATTGCGTGTTTGCATCAGACAACGTGTGTGTGGTTTGTTGGTCAGATCAAGGCTAGAGGATCTGATCTTTTGTTGGACTTGATCTAGCATGTGTGTGTGTGGTGAGCCGTTGTGCTCGTGTGTGTGTGTTGTACTCAGTTCTTGAGTAGTGTGTCCTCACTGTGTGAGGGGTGGACGTAGGAGTCACGTGGTGTGATCTTCGAACCACCTAAAAACTCCCTTGTGCATTGTGGTTTGATTTGTGGTTTGCATTGTGTTGCGCTAGATGCATGCCTAGGGATTTTCGTCTACACACTACTTATTGATTTATTCACACATGTTGAATCAAATCAAAGGGGTTTTAATTGAGTAGATCTATTACTCCAAAGTAGTTTTTAAATTGCTTAAGTTTCCACTGTAAATCTATTCAACCCCCCTTCTAGCTTTGCCATAACCGAATAACCGATCCTAACATAATGAGCTCGAAGTTGCTTGTTAGAATATATGGTGGCAACTATAGGGAGGGCCATACCCAGGTGGGTCTCAAGCCAGCGAAAGGTCTCTCGGTCTATCTCACACACCGCATCTGCCACAGTGTCAGCCTGACGACGTGAGCCCGACATGTGAGTAGAGGGCATACGAGGGACGTATGACCCAACACTAACCTCCAAGATGAAGGCATTGTCAACAGGTCTGGACACAAAGAGTATCAGGATGAGAGTCCTTACTAGCGGAACGGGAAGATGACGAGGAAGAGCCCTCGGAAGGTAAACCCTCGAAGACATTCACCACCTAACGAGTTTCAAAAGAACGAGAAGGAGAAATGCTCATTGCTTGACTCGGAAGGAAGCAAGCAGTAGATAAGCAAATAAGGCGCTTTGATCGTCTCGTTGAGAGTTGTTAGAGCATCGGCAGGTCGGCAGAAGATCGCTGAGGTTGTGTTCGCGTGAATGAGTAAGGGCACCTACTACTACTGACCTAAAGACTCTTCAGAGTTTTAGTTTTGTTCCCAGCTACTCTCCTAAGCATATTCGCCTTATCCGATGGCAGCCTCCTAATTTGGAGTTTTGCTTGAATGTAGATGGAGCTAGCAAAGGAAACCCGGGAGAGAGTGGGGGCGGAGGATGCATCAAAAATAAAGGGGGTGATATTGTGGTCGCTTTTGCTCACTATTATGGCATAGGAAATAGTGTAGTGGCTGAAGCAAGAGCGCTCTGTGATGGCCTCAGATTAGCTGGCTTCCTTGGTCTACAGATAGACATGGTGAACTCTGACTCTATGGCTCTCATAAATTCCCTGAAAGCTGGTAAGAGCCCTCTTGGCAGGCTCACAGATGGTGGCGTGAAGCTCTTCAATTGCTGCATCAAAAGAACTTGAAATATTGTCATGTCTTTAGAGAGGCTAATCAAGTGGCTGATGGATTAGCCAACTACGGATGTTCATCAAAAAAAAATTCGATTTTATGGGGGTCTGGCGATTTGCCTCAAGTCTGTAAGGGTGCTTATGTTTGGATAAAGCTGGTCTCTTTCATGTTAGATTAAAATGACCAGCTCCTTTTCTGTATTATTCCTTCATAAAATATTTGAATAACCGGCCCAGAGTTCGTCTGGTGGAGTGAGAACATTCTCCCTCTCTGAGGGAGGGTGCACTCTCCTAGATCTTTGCTCTGAGGACTGCTTTATTAAAATAAAAGAAAAATAGGGCACCTTTTGAGCTGCGATACCTGCTATTTATAGACCCAGGGAGGCCAATTGGATCAGACGATTGGAAGGGTATAAAGTCCATCAACCATCATGATTGTGCCACTTGTTGGAAGGCGAACGGTCGGAAGGTAGTCACCAGGATCCACAACACTCGTGATCATCGAGGATCACCGTCATTCGGCAGAGAAGTTGAAGCAGCGACATGACTTCTGGTGTAACCGTACCATAATAATGAGGCACTCGTACAGCACGTACCGATGTTACGATGGCAACATTAAAACTTCACGCGATAGGGCGATGCTGATGCCATAAATATACGGACTCGACATCCCATCGATGGCAACATTAAGTCGCCTAGGGAACCTGCACCACCTTGGGCAACCACGTGGTCGAATGGTGACGAAAGAGTGGTTTTACCTCAGGACAAGCGTTTTTCCCAAGGAGAAATCAGGGGGGCCAATGATATGGGTCGTCTTTAACTGACATAGAGGTCACCTTTATCCGACATACGGGTCTTCTCTAGTCGACGTCGGTTGCCCGAGCTCGTGTTTGATCCGCCTGATGTCATTCACCATTCCCGAAGCGTCACTTGGTCTACCCAATTCTCGGCCGAACTAGTGCCACGGAAGGCGGTTGCCCGTGGTGAGGGCCTAGTTAAGCGCCGAATGTTACAGCCACGAGCGCTAGTTGGCCTCACACGATCTTAGGTTTCTTAACGGTAGGTCCCGAAGATCACGGCTGCGGGTCGCACGCACTTCGCTGGCCCGGAACATCCTGAACCTATCCAGCCATACCTTCCGTCCATAACCTCGGACTGCGGAAGTTGTGGGCGGGATCGTGGGCGTCGTGTGCGAGTCATGTCCGGTAATCTAGCAACCGGAACCCCTATATAAGATAGAGTGATCCATCAAGAGAAAGGTATGCGATATCTAGCCCTAAAACTCTCTCTAGCTCTGACCTCCCGAACTGACTTGATCGTCAGAGTTTTTACCCACCGAGGTCCCTCGGTGGTCCTGCAGGTCAGAGCTCGGATTCACCATCCTCGTCACACTATCATCGTCCCTTAGGTTCTCGGACATCGGCTTAGGCCGACCTCACTTACTCAAGCTGCAACAATAAGTATTTATGAAAATATGTTTTCTATGCATGATAGTAGTGTGTAATTCAGAGTAAATTTTATGTTTATCATAACCATATAAATAGGTGTCTACTACATGAATAGGCCTCTATAAATAGGTATCTACTACATGAGATTCACATTTTTTCAATTTTCTATATTTTTATGAGTACTGTATATATTTCTGCACTATTTTAGATTTTTATGCATTATATGTTAAATTAAGGTAAATCCATGTAATTATAGTAACTAATAGTATGATTTAAGTTTTTTAGTTTATAGTTAAATAGAAATATCATGATATATATTTTTGTATTGTACTTGCATGTATAGTAAGTATGACTATGTGTATTGCATATATTACTTTATTAAATGCCAAAAAGGAAAGGGGTTTTACTGAGCCATGACATAGAAATGCCCCAATGGGATAGCTCAAACTATTCACTGTTTACTGGCCTTGTGGGCAATGGGGTTTTAAATTCTAAAGGTGTTCAACGCTCGTACTGTTCACTTGTTAGGGTGGAGAGGACTTCTCGCAGTTTTGCATAATAACCAAGACTCATCACTATTTTACATAGGTGATTGAATATTGACTAACTTTACTGGCCTTCTAGTGGTGGTTTGGGCAATTTGTCTTGGTATTGTTACTGTGACCATTTGCTGATATTGCTTAATGTTACTGTCTACTGCTCATTATTAATGCTCTTACTTATTGTTTCACAATTATACATGTTACTATACTGTTAATGCATCCCATTTAAATACTGTTACTATTATTAAGTGATGAACTACTTTAGATGTTCAAATGTTAATTACTATCCATGAGAATTGTTATGTGTGAGAATAGATCTTTATGTATATGATAGCTAGTGAATGCTATGTATGAGTACCATGTTGTTTTAAAGTTTACTATATTGTAGATTATGGATTTAGATTCTTGTTTACTTTCTGAGTCTATTGCATAGACTCACTCTTGTTGAAGCTTGAAGACTAGATTGTCCAAGACTTATGGTTAGTGCTTAGTATGTGGTGTTATTTATGGTTTAATACTTAGCATTGTACTTGGAAATTGGCTACAATATGATTGTTATGTTATGTTATTTCTTTACTTAGATTATATAGATTGTAAAGTTGATGGAATAAGAGTTGCTTACTTTCTAGTGCATTTACTTTCTCTATTAATGTAAATCTCAACCCTCTCATCTGACGTGGGTTGGTCTAACCGTACTATGTTACCTTTTGGGGTGACAAATGTCCCAACAACATTTTTAGATATGATGAATCATATGTTCAAGTTGTATTTGTATAGTTGTGATGTTCATTAATTATGTGTTGATCTATTCACCAGATGAGACTTCTCATAGGAATCATCTTCATAGAGTTTTGGAGACCTTGAGGGAGCATAAACGATATGCCAAGTTCAACAAGTGCGATTTCTAGATGAGGAAAGTTCATTTCCTTTGGCATCTTATATCAAGCAATGGTGTAGCTATGAAGGTTCAAATTATGTTAGAATAGGAGACTCTAAAAGCACCTTTGGATATTCATCGCTTTTAAGATTAGGAGGCTATTATCATTGCTTCATTGAATGGATTGCATCCATAGTAACTTCTTTAACAAAGGTTACTAGGAAGGGAGTGAAGTTTGTATGGTCAGATGAAAGTGAAAGTCCAAGACTAGGTTGACCAAAGCTCTAGTGTTGATCTTTCCCAATAGCGCAAATGAATTTTCCATATACACTGATGCTTTGAAATTTAGTCTTGGAGGTGTGTTGATATAGAATGGCAGGGTACCTACTGATGCTTCTAAGTAATTAAAGGAGCACGAGCAAAACTATCTGACTCATAATTTGGAGTAGGTAGATATAATCCATGCTCTGATGATCTAGAGGCACTACCTTGATGGAGTAATATTTGAACTGTTTATAGATCATAAGAGCCTCAAGTATCTTTTCTATCACATGGAGTTGAACTTGAGCAAAAGGAGGTGGATCAAATTCTTGAAGGGCTATTATCTTAGGTTGATTTATCATCTAGGCGAAGTGAATTTTGTGGTTGATGCTCTTGGCAGGTAGAGGATGTTGATGCAGACAGATTGGAGGTTGATGGAAGATGTAGCATGTTCCATCGCTTTTGTTGAGCCACATTTATGTTAGGCATTCATGGCTTAGCATCAAGTCAGTGGTCATGGATAGAGTAGTCGATAGATAAGAGGATGTCCCTCAATTGCAAGAGATGATAGGGAAGCTAGGCAATGCTCGGGATGAGGATGGTATGATTTCCAAAATTGAGTTTATGTGGTAGATGATGTAGATTTGAGGAAGCATATACTTGAGGAAGCACATAGATCATGATTCACGATTCACCCTAGTAACAATATGCATTAGGATTTGAAGATGACTTTCTAGTGGAATGGCATGAAAAAAGATGTAGTTGAATTTGTTTCAAGATGCCTAACTTGTCAACAAGTGATGGCAGAACATCAGAGACCATCAGGTTTGATGCAGAAGAACAAGATTCCATAGTGGAAGTTGGAGGCAATCACGATGAGATTTCTTTCAACCTTGCGCAGGTCAGCCAAGGCTAATATTGTAATAACCAATAAATTTTAAACTTGAACTGGTCGAGTTCGATACACCAACTTATAAGTTGAATTTAAAGATATATATATATATATATAATCTAAAAATATGAAATTAATAAATAATTATAAATTACTATAGGAAACTCCTAGTGCTTAGATTTCTGAACCATTAGAGAGGTCTTATAAGAACCTACAAATTTTGTGAAGAATAATTTTAGAAAGAAATTAAGTGAAAATTTCAAAGAATGTCTAAAGTATAGAAAAAAATAATAAGAAATAGAAGAAGGATATAAGCATAATATATAGAAATAAAGGTTAGAGTGTTTGAACATTTAACGCTCCTATGCACATGTGCATGAAACATATGTGAGTGCCACACACCTATGACACTACTCATGTTTGCTGCCGTTAAGATCCTTGGTCGGCGGCAACCTCTGATGTTGTTAACCCTATTGGCGGCAACCTGTGTGCCGCCAAGTTCGTCTGGGTTTTCACAGAACCCTAGGTTTCACATTTGTGTGATTATATTCGGACTTGTGGTAGTCTGTGCGTACTGTAGAAATTATGTTGAGTTCAGAACAAGCAGTAAGTCATATCATGAGGAGGTACCGAATTTCTGTGATTTGTATTATTTATTAAAATTTCTATAATTGAACTGTGAGGTGAAAATGACCATGTTTAATCTTGTATAAATAGAACAGTTGTGAGTTAGGGTTTTATAATCTTTACATGACAACATGATGACTATTTTCAGGTTTCTAAACTGCTAGAACCGACTATATGAATGTAAACCATGCTAAATGAGTTTCTTGGTGGGAAATGCATGACATCTATTTAATTATCATAATTAGTGTATAAGTCTAAAAAATCTGAAAAATTGAGCATATGATGTGTTATCCATCTTCAATTTGTGATAAATAATTTGTCCTGTTTGGGTTACAGTAGATGTGGTTGTTAATTTAACAATGAATATTTGCCAAACGAACATGTTAATTTAATTCTTGTATAATGCAATGATTATAGCATGATTAAGACTGTGGTATGAGTTGTTTAGTACAGTGACCAGAAGCATCATATTAGGAAAAACTGAACCATGTGTGTGTATTTAAGTACATGAGCATGAAATGATTAGTGCAAGTGAATAATGTAAGTAAATATGTGATTTAAGTGAAATGTGTTAAAATGTGCTGTGTGTGACACTGCTACAATAGAGGGATGTGGAACTGTACCGTAGTAAAGTCCCTACGGGAAGGTTCAATGTGTGTGATATCCTATAGGCAAATAGGATGAAATTCTGGAGGTGGACAAGTACCACTGGTTACGGTGGAGAGTGCTTCTCCCAGTTCTGCACAGTTAACCAAGATCTATCACTGTGTTGCCTAGGTGATAGGTATGTGAATGTGTATATGTGTGCCCTTCTAGTGGTGGTTTGGACTATGTGTCACGGCAACTAAGTAAAAATGTGAATATGTGATGATGTGAAGTGTACAATGTGAACTATGAGCATGTGAATTTGTAAAGTGAATGTGTTAACATGTGAATAAGTGTAAACCATGTGATTATGTTTAAATTATGTCAAAACAGCAAGTAAAAGGTAGGTGTAATTGTGATAATTGCATGAGAAATGACTAGAATTCATGCAAGGTGTGCTACTTACCATATTCATAATTCAATGCTATAGTTGTGTTAAATTGTGACATGAATCAAGTGAGATTTAAGTATTTAAAATATGTTGGTTACAAAGTGTAGAAAGCATGTCATAGGTTTTATACTTAATTGTTTAAATAATATGAAACATGTTACATGTTTATTCTCAATTACTTAGGAATCTAGCATGTGCAGGTGATATGTGTATGGGTGTATGGTTGTGTTCATGGATTACTTGCTAGGTCTCTTTAGACTCATTCTTGCTTCGGCGTACAGGTGTGACTGGTGTCTCCACTTCCGAGGAGGAGATAGTTAGGAGTGACTCCGAGCGAGAGGAGTGGCTTGTGTTGTAGATATTTCGACATTGTACTTTCATTTTGCATAAGTATGTAATCAATAAGTGGTGTATGTTTCATGGATAATGTATTTATTTTGGAATTGTATTATGTGGACATTTGTATCTCCCTTATAATATATGGACTATGGATAGAATGATAATGATGGAATAAGATTTATTTATTTTATTTCCGCTGTAATCTTCTAATATTCGTATACATCTCAATCTAGTGTTAGTGTTGGGTAAATGTCCCACTGTGACTGCATTCATTATACTAATGTGGATTGGTATAATCGTACCGATATAGGGCGGGTCGTTACAGAGATTGGTATCAGAGAGACAGGTTGAGATTGTACATGAGTATACCATCATTTTCATATATTCTAGGTCTTTATAGAATTGTCCAGATGTGTAGAAAATGATTAATAAGAAAAGAAAGATAGTAAGAACATGGTTAGGACTAAATAACTTAGTTTCTAACTGTGATTTAAATTGTTTTACAGGCTATGGCTTCTCGTGGTAGGCGTGGTGCCCATGCCCGTGAGGATGAGCAGCGGCGTGAGGATAGGGATGAGAAGCAGGCCCCAGCACCCCAGGGTCCTACAGTTCTTCCTCCACCACCGCCTGTGGATTATGGAGTATTCATGCAAGGCCTGGTACAGGCTATGCAGACCTAGGCGCATACCCAGGATGCACTCCAGGCTCAGCTGGAGGCTTAGGTTAGAATAATAGATAGAGTAGTATGTTTTATTAATTATGTGATTGCTAAGTTGCCATCATGTTGTCATGTTGTTTATGATGTATATTGCTTGTTGTGGTAGGCTCAAGCTCCATCTCCAATTCGCCAGGAGCATGGCTATGGTGGTCCCTCCATCATGGAGCGATTCAAGAGGATGGCTCCACCATCTTTTAAGGGGGAGGGTCAGCCATTGCTGGCGGAAAGCTGGATGAGGGAGATCGAGAAGATCTTCCAGGTGATTAGGTGTGCTGAGGAGGACAAGGTCAACTTGGCCACCTATATGCTTCAGATATTAAGTTAATTAAATTGCATGTAATTGCATTAAGTTTAGATTTGTTTAGATTGGTCCTTATGGGTGGATTGTTGCAGGAGAGAGCCGATGTATGGTGGTCCTCTTTACTGCACACCCGGTTTGAGGACGGTACTATTGAGGTGGCATGGGATGAGTTCGTGAGGCTCTTTCGGGCCAAGTTCATCCTGGAGCATATCCAGGACAAGATGGAGCAGGAGTTTCTTACTCTTACCTACGACTCCATGACCGTACTTGACTACGAGGCCAGGTTTGCTGAATTGTCTAAGTATGCACCTCACATAGTGGCTGATGAGCGCAGGAAGGTGAAGAAATTTGTGATGGGCCTAGTTGGTGGCGTTTGACCATCGTACCCTAGATGAGGCTCTCAGCACGGCTTGCAGGCAGGAGGGTGAGATGGAGCAGTACCTAGAAGAGTAGAAAGCTTTACAGAAGAGGTATGCGCCTCCATTCCAGCGGCAGGACAGGAAGAAGGTGGCATATCAGTCTCTGCAGCGTCCCGTGGCAGTGAGCAGTGAGCAGGTAGTTGCACCGCGGACCCCAGGCATCAGACCCAGCGGCAAAAAGGAGTGTCCTCACTGTGGAAGGACACATGGAGGTACCGAGTGCTAGAATTTGGCGGGGAAGTGCTTGAAGTGCGGGAGCAGCGAGCATCAGATTAGGGATGGTCCCAGGCTTCAGCAGGGAGTCCACATGGAGCACCAGCCCCAGCAGTGGCAGCAACAGCATCAGCAGCGCCAGCTATAGGAAGACCAGAAAGGCCTCGAGCCCAAGCTCGAGTGTTCGCGTTAGCACGAGAGGATGCCAAGCAGGCGGAGCATATCACCGAAGGTACAGTTCTTTTCATAGGTGTGCATGCTTGGGTTTTATTTGATACGTGTGCCACTCACTCGTTGATTTCTGAGCAGTTTGCTAGGCAGTTAGCTGTAGAGTCTAGTGTAGAGGCTGAGGAGTTAGCGGTCACTTTATCTGTGCACACACCAGTAGGAACGGTATCAACTAGGAAGTGTATTTCGTCGTTACATGTGTGCATTGAGGACCGAGTCTTAGAAGGGTGCTTCTTTTTGCTAAAGATGAAGGACTATGATGCAATTCTAGTTCTTGATTGGCTAGAGGAGCATTATGCTTTAGTAGATTGTCGTGGGAAGAAGATCATTTTCCGTATTCCTGGTGAGGATGAGTTTTCACATCCATTGCCAAGGAACTTCGCGGGGAGGTTTGTCATCTCCACCATGAAGGCAATGAGAATGGTGAACAAGCGTTGTGACGCTTTTCTTGCCAGCGTGGTATTAGTACCGAAGGCTGATCAATCACCTACCCTTAAGAAGATTGATGTAGTGCAGGAGTTTCCAGATGTTTTTCCCGATGATTTGTCTGGATTGTCACCGATTAGGAAGATATGCTTTACTATAGAGTTGCTTCCAGGCACCTCTCCTATCTCAAAGGCTCCATATCGGATGGCACATGCGGAGTTAGCTGAGTTAAGGAGGCAATTGCAAGATTTGCTGGATAAGGGATTTATTCGCCCTAGTGTATCCCCTTGGGATGCATCTATATTATTTGTAAAGAAGAAGGAAAGTTCACTCAGGTTGTGCATCAATTATAGGAATCTCAACCAGGTGACTGTGAAGAACAAGTATCCCTTACCGCGGATCGATGATCTATTTGACCAGCTGCAGAATGCATCGGTATTTCCAATATTGATTTGCGGTCTGGCTATCATCAGTTGAGGATTAGGAGTGAAGATGTGTCCAATATGACCTTTAGGACTCATTATGGACATTGTGAGTTTTTGATTCTTTTATTTGGTCTAACCAACGCCCCTGCAGCATTCATGGATCTCATGAACAGGGTGTTTAGACCTTATTTAGATAGTTTTGTAGTAGTGCTCATCGATGATGTGCTAATCTATTCTCCGGATGAGGCCACACACCGTCAGCATTTGAGGGTAGTGTTAGAAGTTCTCTGAGAGCACAAGTTGTATGCAAAATTCAGCAAGTGCGATTTTCGGATGTGCGAGGTTCATTTCCTTGGGCATGTTGTCTCCGGTTCTGGTGTAGCAGTTGATCCAGAAAGGTCCAAGCTGTATTAGATTGGGAGATCCCCAGGACCCCATCGGAGATTCAGAGTTTCCTTGGTTTAGCGGGCTATTATCGGTGATTCATTAAGGGATTTGCATCTATCGCCGCCCCTTTGACTAAGCTAACTAAGAAGGGTGTGAAGTTTGTATGGTTCGAGAAGTGTGAGGGTAGCTTTCAATTGTTGAAGGCTAAGCTTTCTTCTGCACCGATGTTCATTTTGCCGAGTGGTGTAGAGGGTTTTGCCATTTATTCAGATGCATCTCGGATTGGTTTAGGCTGTGTGTTAATGTAGCAGGGAAGGGTAGTGGCGTATGCTTCTCGTCAGTTGAAGGAGCATGAGCTTAACTATCTGACTCATGATTTAGAGCTTGCAGCAGTGGTTCATGCACTAAAGATCTAGAAGCACTATCTTTATGGTGTCAGATTTGAGGTGTTCACTGACCACAAGAGTCTGAGGTATCTCTTTTTTCAGAAGGAATTAAACCTGCGGCAGAGGAGATGGATTGAGTTCCTCAAGGACTACGACTTCGATCTTCAGTATCATCCAGGAAAGACGAATGTCTTAGAGGATGCTCTTAGAAGGAAGAGGTCTTTGCTCCAGCAGGATTGGAAGATGTTGGAGGATGCTGCATGTGCGATGACTGAGTTAGAGCCATTATTATGTCAGGCTTTTGTAGCTCAATTGTCCATTCGGTCTACTGTGATTGATGAGGTGATTGACCAACAGAAGGCTGATCCTAGGCTTCAGAAATTAGTAGGCAAGGCTTACTCGTGATGAGGATGGTGTGATTAGATTCCATCACCGAGTTTGTGTTCCCGATGTTGTAGATGTCCATGAGCATGTTCTTGCAGAAGCTCATAGGTCGAGATTCTCTATTCATCCGGGTAACACAATGATGTACCAGGATTTAAAGAGATCATTTTGGTGGTCTGGCATGAAGAAGGATGTGGCACATTTTGTATCCAGGTGTTTAGTATGACAACAAGTGAAGGCCGAGTGTCAGCGACCATCTGGTCTTATGCAGAAGATGGAGATCCCAGTATGGAAGTGGGAGGCCATCACTATGGATTTTGTAATGGGTTTGCCCAGATCAGTGAAGGGCAATGACTCAATTTGGGTGATTGTAGATAGATTCTCTAAGACTGCGCATTTCTTGCCTATGAAGAAGAAGCAGTCAGTTGAGAGTTTGGATAGATTGTATGTTAGTAGCATTGTTAGGTTGCATGGTGTGCCAAAGTCGGTCATTTTGGATCGAGATCCGAGATTTACTTCGAGGCTGTGGAAGGGTCTTCATGATGCTTTGGGTTCTGAATTAAAGCTCAGTTCGGCGTTCCATCCTCGGACAGATGGACAGTCCAAGAGGACTATCCAGACACTTGAGGATATGTTGAGAGTGTGTGTGTTGGATTGGAAGGGTGATTGGGAGCGTCATTTACCACTTGTGGAGTTTGCATATAACAACAATTATCATGCGAGTATTGGTATGACTCCATTCGAGGCATTATATGGGCGGCCTTGTAGATCTCCTTTATGTTGGGAGGAGACTGGTGATAGGCAGTTGATTGGTTCAGAGTTAGTGCAGGAGACTTCGGATAAGATCCAACTTATCAGGAAGAGGCTTGTTGCGGCGCAAGATAGGCAGAAGAGTTACGCCGACAATAGGAGAAAGGATTTGGAGTTGTAGGTGGGTGAACATATTTTTCTGAAGGTTTCGCCTGCTCGAGGGGTTGTTAGATTTGGCAGGCATAGCAAGTTGAGTCCTAGATTCATTGGTCCATTTGAGAATCTCAGATGTTTGGGTAGCGTGGCATATGAGCTAGCTTTACCACCAGCATTAGCTAGTGTTCATCATGTTTTCCACGTATCCATGCTCAGGAGATATGTCTGAGATCCATCTCATATTATTAGTCATGAGCCAGTGGAGATCCAGCCAGATCTGTCGTATGTTGAGCAACCAGTAGCTATTCTTTATCGGAAGGTTCAGCACCTCCGGAACAAGAGCATTGCGTCCGTGAAGGTGCTATGGCGGAACTTCTCGCGAGAGGAGGCCACTTGGGAGCTTAAGGATGCTATGATGAAGAAGTATCCACAATTATTTGAGTAGTATCATTCTAACTTCGAGGATGAAGTTTCTTTAAGGGGGAGAGGGTGTAAGGCCCTTGAAATTTGGTCCTTTTAGTTAGATTTAGTCATGCGATGTGGTAGTTACCTTAAGGGGCAGACATGAACTTAACGACAACATTTGCTGCTATTAAGATCCTTGGTCGGCGGCAACCTCTGATGCTGTTAACCCTGTTGGCGGCAACCTGTGTGCTGCCAAGTTCGTTTGAGTTTTCACAGAACCCTAGGTTTCGCATTTGTGTGATTGTATTCAGACTTGTGGTGGTCTGTGCATACTATAGAAATTATGTTGAGTTCAGAACAAGCAGTTGGTCATTTCATGAGAAGGTACCAAATTTCTGTGATTTGTATTATTTATTAAAATTTCTATAATTGAATTATGAGCTGAAAATGACCATGTTTAATCTTGTATAAATAGAACAGTTGTGAGTTAGGGTTTTATAATCTTTACATGACAACATGATGACTATTTATAGGTTTCTGAGCTGCTAGAACCGACTGTATGAATGTAAACCATGCTAAATGAGTTTCTTGGTGAGAAATGCATGATATCTGTTTTAATTATCATAATTTACGTATAAGTCCAAAAAATCTAAAAAAATGAGCAAATGATATGTTATCTGTCTTCAACCTGTGATAAATAATTCGTCCTATTTGGGTGACAGTAGATGTGGTTGTTAATTTAACAATGAATATTTACCAAATGAACATGTTAATTTAATTCTTGTATAATGCAATGATTACAGCATGATTAAGACTGTGGTATGAGTTGTTTAGTACAGTGACCAGTAGCATCATATTAGGAAAAACTGAACCATGTGTGTGTATTTAAGTACATGAGCATGAAATGATTAGTGCATGTGAATAATGTAAGTAAATATGTGATTTAAGTGAAATGTGTTAAAATGTGCCGTGTGTGACACTGCTACCATAGAGGGCTGTGGAACTGTACCGTAGTAAAGTCCCTACGGGAAGGTTCAATGTGTGTGATATCCTATGGGCAATTAGGATGAAATCCTAGAGGTGGACAAGTACCACTGGTTATGGTGGAGAGTGCTTCTCCCGGTTCTACGCAGTTAACCAAGATCTACCACTGTGTTGCCTAGGTGATAGGTATGTGAATGTGTATATGTGTGTCCTTCTAGTGGTGGGTTGGACTATGTGTCACGGCAACTACGTAAAAATGTGAATATGTGATGATGTGAAGTGTACAATGTGAACTATGAGCATGTGAATTTGTAAAGTGAATGTGTTAACATGTGAATAAGTGTAAACCATGTGATTATGTTTAAATTATGTCAAAACAGCAAATAAAAGGTAGGTGTAATTGTGATAATTGCATGAGAAATGACTAGAATTCATGCTAGGTGCGCTATTTACCATATTCATAATTCCATGCTATAGTTGTGTTAAATTGTGACATGAATCAAGTGAGATTTAAGTATTTAAAACATGTTGGTTACAAAGTGTAGAAAGCATGTCATAGGTTTTATAGTTAATTGTTTAAATTATATGAAACATGTTCCATGTTTATTCTTAATTGCTTAGGAATCTAGCATGTGTAGGTGATATGTGTATGGTTGTGTTCATGGATTGCTTTCTGGGACTCTTTAGACTCATTCTTGCTTTGGCGTACAGGTGTGACAGGTGTCTCCACTTCCGAGGAGGAGATAGTTAGGAGTGACTCCGAGCAACAGGAGTAGTTTGTGTTGTAGAGATTTTGACATTATACTTTCATTTTGCATAAGTATGTAATCAATAAGTGGTGTATGTTTCATGGATAATGTATTTATTTTGGAATTGTATTATGTGGACATTTGTATCTCCCTCTTACTATATGGACTGTGAATAGAATGATGATGTTGGAATAAGATTGATTTATTTTATTTCCGCTATAATCTTCTAATATTCATATACATCTCAATCTAGTGTTAGTGTTGGGTACTTGTCCCACTGTGACGGCGTTTATTATACCGATGTGGATTGGTATAATCGTACCGGTATAGGGAGGGTCGTTACATGGAGAATATGTTCGATGACTCTCTATGTTGTTGTTTGGGTATTTGTCTGATATGCACACCTAAGAATATATTTTATGTTCTGATATATTAATTGCTCAGATTATGTGGAGTTCTGCTTCACTCTGATATTTTGATATATCATATGCTCTGTTTTATTTTGTCCACATAACCATGAGTATCTGAAATTTTATAAGACAAAGAATATGTGTAGGCACATGATAATATATGATTTGACACTAATATAACATTTGATTTGACATATTCTTATATATGACACATCTTTGAGATTGAGTTAAGAAAGACATTGTAGTAGCTTGACTAACCTTCACTATAATTATGAAATGAAACTGATAACTTATGATAGCATCACTTTTGCTTATTTATATGATAAATTAAGGTTAGAGTTTCAGATGCTTGCTGGGTCTATTAAGACTCACACTTGCCTAACATATTTTCAAAAAATCAAGAGCTAGAGTTAGATGTGCCTTCGGACTCTGATCGTGAGGAGTAGATTCGGTTGGCTAGTTAGTTCTTATTTCGTTAATAAATTATATGTGTGAGCTGGCGCTTAAAGCCTGTTAGATCGATTAGCGATCTTGATTTACTTCTCTTTTAGTTCTATGAACCATGATAATTCTATTATGGTTATGGACATTGTATTAGAAGTTGGGATGGTTATTCATTATAGTTCCATAATGATGAAGTTCGTGAATATCTTACTCTCTACATGTGTGTATATGATGGGTTTATCCCACTGTGACGTGCCATCTGATCTGATGTGAGTTGGTTTAACTGGACTGGGTCAGGGGGGCATTACAAATAATTCCATGAGGGTGATTTTTGATTGATTCTCGAAGTCTTCACATTATCTAACCATAAGAAAGAAACAATCTATAGAGAGTTTGACTAGGTTGTATATATCTGGTCAACATTGTTAGGTTGCATGAATTTCTAAATCCATCATTTTAGATAGAGACCCCGGGTTCACATTTAGATTATAGTAGGGAATACAAGAAGCTTTTGGAATGCAACTCAAGCTTAGCACAACATTCCATCTCTAGAGAGATGGATAGTTAGAGAGGACAATCTAGACACTAGAGGATATCTTGAAGGCATGTATCATGGATTGGAAGGGTGACTAGGAGAGACATTTACCTCTTATGGAGTTTGCTTAGAACGACAAATTCCATGCGAGCATTGATATGGCTCTATTGAAGCTTTGTATAGGAGGCCTTATAGATCTCCATTATGTTAGGAGGAGGCAGAATATAGGCAGTTGGTTTGCCTAGAGATTGTTTAGGAAACATCAAGTAAGGTTCAACTGATTAGGTAGAGATTGATTGCAGCTTAAGACAAGCAAAAGTGCTACACTAACAATAGGAGAAAAGAGCTAGCTTTCGAGGTTGGCACCCATATGTTCCTCAAGGTGTAATCAATAAAGAAAGTAGTGAGGTTTGGCAAGTGCACGAAATTGAATCTATGATTTGTAGGGTCGTTCGAGATTCTAGAGAAGGTTGTGAATGTGACATATCCGTTAGCTTTACCTCCATCAATGAAAGGGAATCACCTGGTGTTTTACATGTCTATACTTTGGAAGTATGTTCACAACCCATCACACATGATCAACTATGAGTTGTCACAGTTTCAGCCATATTTGTTATATGAGGAGTGGACAATCAAGATCTTAGATTGCAAGATGGAACTGCTGAGGATGAAGATTATTCCCATGGTGAAAGTACTATGGAGGAATTTCACGCAAGAAGAAGCCACATGGGAGATAGAATCAATGATGAAGAAGAAGCACCCACATTTGTTCGGTATGTTTCTTAAGTCAAACATCGAGGAGGAAGTTTACTTTAAGGGGAGAGGATGTAATGCCCTAGGTTTTCTTAACCTAATTATTTTAATTTTGCAAGTGATAGTGTTAATTTTTACTCTCTTTTTCTCAACTTCATGGGATGATACATTGTAGTCAAGTTGGGTGGATGGCAAGATCCATTGTCATCAATTGTGTGTTACTTGTCATCTAAGTTTTCTTAACATGAGCATATGTTGTAATCAAGTTTTCCACTATGGTGCGGAACCAAAAGTTCTGAAATACTAAAAATAGTTAGTTAAAGCTTAATCTCGGTCATTTGAATTAGAATTTTGTGTTGTACGTTGAGGATTAAACCCTAAGAATGATTGGAAACAATATAATTGTAGTGCCATGACACCCCTCCCAACCGATTAAGAGGTGACACACACTCTTACAAAATGGAAGCATCTTACACATTGTTATGTGAGGACCATCTATGTTGCATGCGATATAATATATTGAAGACCAAACACAATAACTGTACATGGTAAAAACACATATATATACAAATTTCTGTTTGCTACATCAAACACACGTGCAGAGCACCATATATATATATATATATATATATATATATATATATATATATATATATATATATATATAATACATTATCATAGTCTGTACAAAGTTACATGCCAGAAAGTCTAAATACAAAAGGGGCACAAACACGACTTAAACAAATTTAAAGCCCTTGAGATTGCCCAGCCTGAAGCATTTACATAGCCACGGGGTTAGCTTGAGGAAAGAACCACATCAAGATGAAGAGTCTGAAATGGGTTCAAACAAAGGCATGAGTTCTAAAAGAACTCAGTAAGCAAACAAGCAAGATGTAAAGCATAAGAGCCATCAGAGAATGGGATATGGCACAATTTAAGATGTTATAGAAGCACAAAAATTTCCAAAGAGTACATCACAAGGAAGACTTAACAGGTTGGATGTTAACAGATATGCACGAATCATATTTCAAAGACATGATTGCTTGGCAGAGATTCAAAATCCTGCAAATGGCATCAACAAAGCTGTCATGGGGATGAATAACATATCGCTAACCACCTGCCGAAACATAATGTTACGTATACATACATACTCAAATTTGCCCAACCTAGTGAGCCTAACCACCCACGTTTGATTTGTGGGATGAAACCATCATCACAGTTGACCCCTCATGCATGATGCCAACCATGAGGAGTCCTAACCACTAAGAGAGAAAGATCAAAGTACCTTGCCAAGACAATTCGACATAGGGTTCCTAAAGGTTACTCGAAAATGATTCAAATCATATTTCTGGATCAAACATGCAGGTTCATAAACAAAGATGATGAAAGACATCCAAGGGGTCAAAGAAGGGATTGCTTATGCTTACTTTTGTGTTAATAAACCAGCCAAAGATCGAAAGACATCTGGGATGCCAAAACCGCCAGGAAGCTGCAACGGCTCCAAGCCTAGGCCTTCGATTTCCCAGCAACAGAAGGCAGAAATGTCTGATGGGAGGGTGGTTACCAAGGCTATATAAGGGTTAAAGTTTAAAGGGGAGATACTAACAAAAGGGTCCAGACACCTAGCCAAAAAGTAGAAATCTAGTGGATGAGATTGATGGGAGTATGAGTGGAAGGTTCTCCACATGACACAAGCACGATCTGCGGAAAGGCAAGAGTGATTTTGACAAGCATAGGGATCCTCGCCAGAAAGTTTACTAGCCAAATAGGTCAGATGATGACGACCATTCTAACATTCTGACAAAAGCACTGTAGGATCGAATAGGTGGAGGGATCAGATCTAGAAGGGGGGGTTGAATAGATCTAACACCAATTAATGTGGAAGCTTAAGCAATTCAAAATTACTTCGAATTAGAGATCAATTCAGACAAACAATTTATTGATCTGAAGTGTGGGTGTGTGTAGATGATGTGTGAAGCAATTAAACACTTAGTGTGAAAGTGAAATCCTATGCAAGCATCTAGCGCAGACAAGCAGATCAAACCATTGCACAAAGGATTTTTAGGTGGTTCGGAAATCACACTAGTGATTCCTACATCCACCCCTCACACAATGAGGCTCCACTACTCGAAAGAGTACAACTCACACTGGAGCACGAGGACGCCAAACACCCTTGTGCTCGATGGCTCAAACACACAACCTAGAGCACAATGACTCCAAAAACTGAGCACAATGGCTCAAACCACAATAGGAGCACAATGACTCCAAATTGAGCACGACGGCTCAAACCACACAGTGAGTGCGACGACTCACAAACAAGAGCTCGATGGCTCACAAACTAGAGCTATATCAAAGACAAAATAAATCAGATCCTCTAGCAATGATCTGATTCACAAACTCAATCGTACATAGAAATCTGTACAGAACTTCATGCACAGATCTCACAGACGAAAGTGAGAAGAACAATCCAAGAAATGGGTAAAATGGATGTAGATTGGATGTTCCTTGGTGAAGAGGTCTTGCAGAAGCTCGAATTGAAGAGACTTGAAAGAATTTGATGAAGATTCCCTTCAATTTGTGATGCTCTGCTCCACTGGCATCTGAATTGCCAGAAACTCTTCTTCTACTGCTGCTCTTCAATTGGATCTGCTCCCTTCCTCAGCACATCAAGCTTCTCTCCAGAGATTGGCCTTGATTCCCATGCCCTTCCTCTTGAGAGGATGGTCTGCAGCTTCTGGAGATGGAGCAAGACCTGGAAGAGCCCCTTTTGCCGCCAAAAGCTTTTCTGGGAGTTGTATGGGCTTGGTTGCCTTTGGGGTACGAGGATCATGACTATTTAAAGCCCCATATGTCCATAATGTGCCTTGGGGTGCATGGGCATAGAAATCTAGGTCAAATCCCTTGATTCCTATGCAGCCACGTGTCCAGAAAAATTCACGTTTTTTAGCTTCAGATGAAGTGTGTCGACACACAGGCAGACTGTGTCGACACCACTGGCTACTACTTCAGAACTGGCTTCTGGGAGGGACAGTGAGTGTCGACACCACTTCAGACTATGTTGACACCACTGGCAACCTGTGTCGACACACAGGCAGACTATGTCGACACCACTGGCTACTTTTCTTCAGCCTGTTCACTGGATGCAGTGATTGTGTCAACACATAGGTAGACTGTGTCGACACCACTGTGACAAAGTTATGTAAACCTGAAAATATGAAGTGTAAACCATTAACATAAGTCATTATCATTAAAATGTGAGATATTAAACATCAAAAACATGTTGTTTAAGCATTGTTATTATATGTATAAAATGTATAACATGTTCAATATGTCATCATCAAAATCAAGGTATGAGTGATGTTCATTGGTCATCATTAAAATACAACATTAGGAAATTCCAAAACACACTCAACCCAACATTCTCCCCCTTTTTGATGATGACAAAATATATGCATAATCTCCCAATAGCCTGACTGACCATATTCACCCTTTGAACAACTTTTTAGACAGCTTATGTGTCTAGGAGTGGGTCACGTAGTGTCTGAGTCTTGTCGTGTCTTGTGTCATGTTGCTTTCACTTTGTTATCATGTAATCTCTTTCTTTTCATGTCTATTCAGTCAAACACTTTTTGTACTGTGTATGCTTAATTTCATATCAATGAATTCACAGTGCTATGTTCTATGTTATCTACATGTGTGACTGATGTGAATGCTTTTTGATGTTGTCAAAAGGGGGAGAAACCTCAATTGTGCACTAATTGAATAATTTTGTCATCATCAAAAAGGGGGAGAATGTTGGGTTTTCATTCTAATGTTTTTAACAACTTGTTATTGATGATGAATAAGTTTAATTGAGGTTTGATACATGACAAAGAACTTGATACAATACTTGGTTATCTATGTATTCATTATACTTGACAATACATGTTTCATGTAGGTACAAATGCATAAAGCCAAGCTCTCACAAAACAAGTGAAAAAGATCACAAAAGCAAGGAACTAGGTCACCTGTCGACAGACCCCAATGTACCTGTCGACAGATTGCACAGGTGTGATCAGCCAGAAGACACAAAGCTCAGAAAACATCCATTTGTCGACAGATGCCAAGTCGACTGTCGACAGATCCCACAGACCTGAACTTCCAGACATCTGTCTTTTGCATAATTGCAGCTATCTGTCGACAGATGCCCATCGGCTGTCGACAGATTGCACAAAACCGAAGTTCCAGATTTCTATTTGTTGCAAACTTGATGTCGCCTGTCGACAGATGGTCAAGGCCTATCGACAGATGTGGAGAATCTTCAAATACGGAAACCTTCCAAGTTATCCAAGATGGTGTTTCCAAGTCTCACGTCTCTCCATGTGAGAACACCTATATTTAAACACCTATTTGGAAGAAATCTCGTATAGAAGCAGCCACAACCAAAAACCCTAGAGCAAGTCCAAGATCCAAAGAAGTTGCTGCTGCTCTGCTTCAAACTGCTGTTCAGAGACTGAGAGATCCTTCGATCTAGCAGTTCCTGAAAATAGAACGTCGAGGATTCAACCTTCTCCATCGATCTGAAGCATTCAAGTCAAAGTTTGAACTCCCTCCAGGCGTTCCCAGAAGAGTTCTACATTAGGATTCATTCTTTCACTCTGAACTCTTCCTGTTTTCATACTTTCACCATCCGTGTGTGTGTTGTGGTGATTCAAGCGACCCTTGTGCTTGAAATCACGTGTGTGTGTTGTTCTGATCGTGGGTGCACATCAGAAAACACGTGTGTGTGAGTTGTAGTCATCGAACTTGCTCATAAGCAGTTTTCTCTGCGTGTGTGAACCACGTAAATCATCATGTCTCGTGGTTTGAACGTTTGAACGTTAGATGTTTGATAGGCACGTTGCATCTACACACTCTAGATAGACTACTATTTGATCCACACATCACCAACACATCTAAGTCTTAGTTTGATTCTACTGCAAATTCAGAAAGACTTTGTTGTGATTAAAAAGGGTTGTATTAAACTTTTAATTGACAGTAATCTATTCAACCCCCCTTCTAGATTACCATATTGGGAATTCCGCAAACCTTTCATTTTGAAGTCTGAAGAATCCTTGAAAAGAGCCATCATCGTTAAATGCTCCTATGGAAGGCCTTCCATCCCTGATATCAGGTCCTGCTTAGCTTTAAGGTTGAATCTGAAATCGGAATTTATTGTGAGCATTTTGAACCAATCTTACCATCCCCTTCGTTTTGACTCTGATGAAGATTTCCTCCTAGTTCTTCTACGTAAAAGTTTATATATCAAAGGTTATCTGTTCAAATGTTTTCGATGGTCAGCTGCTTTTGGTTTTGATAAGGATCCATCCATGATGCCTATATGGGTTGGATTCCCAGGGTTGCCAGTGAGTTTATACAATGAAGACTATCTTCGTTCCATTGCTAACAACATTGGCCAGGTTTTGCGTATTCATGAGGTTACTTTGGCGTGGACTCAAACTACTGAGGCCTTGGTGTGTATAGATGTGGACATTTCTACTCCTTTGCAAGAAAGAATCTGGATCGGATATGGTGAGCAAGGGTTCTGGCAGAAGGTTATTTACCATCGGGTTCCTCCTTTATGTAAGTTCTGTAACCGCATTGGTCATGATGAAGTCTCCTGTCACAAGAAGAATAAGTTCATGGCTCCGAAACAAGGTCTTCAAGATCAAGGTGCACCTGGGACTATTGTCCATCCTGTCCAAGAATGGAGGCCCATTCGAAACCCCAAAAGGACTGCTGTGGAAGTGGGTGATAATTTTGTTGTCCCTGTTTATAATGCTTTTAATCATCTGAGAGATAATATTGGCGATGATGTCCCTGATTCCTCAGTTCCAAAACAACATGAGTTGGATGTTCTTGCTAATGATAATGGTGTCAAAGATGAAGTTATGGTGCTTGTTATTCCTATGTCGGACTCCTCAATGGCCAACCAAGGAGATCAGTTGCCTGTTGTTAATGTGCCTCAAGATACCCATGCAGGTTTAACTGCCGACACTTCTTTATGTGTGCATGGCGATATTAGTTCTGTTAAAGAACGTTGCAATGAAAATGGTGGTCTGCCCACGCCGCCGCCGTCTTTGCAGGTGGATCTGCTGTCGGAGCTTCATGGCGGGTCCTCCGCCGGAGACTTGGAAGATGGTCAGTCGCTTCCTTTGGTAGGTATTTCTTTACATGGCATCCCGCCTACTCAATTAGGTAGCCCAGCTACAAACCTGCTTCCACTGGGGATTTAACATGTCTCTTCTAAGGCAACTTATGAAAACTTGTTAATGCCTCCTGTTAAAGTTTCTCTTAAAGAGAATATGCATCTAAGGAATGGCATGTACACCAGATCTAAGGCAAAGGCTGCTGCGGTTCATTGTGGTTATGTTTCCTCATGATCAATAAAATCTTATTTTGGAACATTAGGGCCTTTCTAATATGGCTTCTAAACGTGCTCTTAAGCTTTTGATTAAAAAACACAACATTCAATTGTTGGCTATTTTTGAACCACAAATGGATATTTCTAAAGCTACCAAGATATGCAATTATCTTCATATGGATTTTATTGTGGATGGTATTTCGGCTGACTCAAAGATTTTGATTTTCTACAATCAGCCTTTCTCCTTTCATGTGACAGCTTACACGCCCCAGCATGTAGCTGGGTTGGTCATGCAGGCGGAGATTCCTCAGCTCATGGTCACTGCAGTTTATGCGAGTTGTGATTTAAATGAAAGAAGACTTTTATTTGATGATATATTGGCTACTGCAGATTCTATTAATGTCCCTTGGATGGTGGGGGGGATTTCAACTGTGTCACTCAAACCAGTGAAAAGAAGGGTGGTCTCCTTCCCAATATCACTTCTATGATTGAGTTCAATGCTTTCATTTCTGCTGCTGGTCTCCTGGATGTTGGTTTTAAGGGTACCCCTTTTACCTGGTCTAATAAGAGAATTGGCACTCATGCTATCAAGGCAAGGCTGGATAGGATGCTTGTAGATAACGGTGTGCTGGGGCTTTTCCTAGGTGCAATGTGCTTTTCCTAGGTGCAATGTGCAGCACCTTTCTCGTGGCCCTTCTGATCATGCTCCGCTCTTGATTCAGTTACAGAACTACTCCTCTGAACCAACCCGGTTTATTTTCCAAAACATGTGGACCAAGCATGACTCCTTTCTTGATTGTGTTAAAGATGCTTGGGCTGTGGAGGAAGCATGGTACCCGTCCCCTTTTTGCAAGCTTCAGAACAAGCTTAAACATGTCAAAGTTGCTTTGAGGTTGTGGAATAAAAATGTTTTCGGCCACATTGACGATAATATTAAGAAGGCTGAAACGCACATTTCCAGTTGCCAACAGTGATTCATCCCCAACTTCTACTAATTGTTCCATTCTGAATGAGCCTAATGCTAAGCTTTGGCAAATTTTACATTGACAGGAATTATTTTGGTGTCAAAAATCCAGGATTCAATGGCTTTGGGAGGGTGATAGAAACACAGCTTTCTATCATGCTACGGTCAGGAGCAGGAGGAGTAGAAATTTTATTCATAGATTAAAGATTGTTGGGGCTTGGTGTGAGGATCAGCTTATCCTCAAGTCTGCGGCTGAGCGCTATTTTGTGTCTTTGTTATCTTCTAAGGTGCATGACATTGATCGCCAACTGCTTACCTGCATTCCTAACCTCATCTCTGAGGAGGATAACCAGATGCTAATTGCAGTTCCTTCTGATGAGGAGATTAAACTCTCGGTTTGGAAGCTTAAAGGGGACAGTGCTCCGGGTCCTGATGGCTTCACAGGCATCTTCTACACTACTTGCTGGAACATTATTGGGAAGGATGTTGTTGAGGCGGTCCGTGGTTTTTTTGTAGGCTACCCTCTGCCTAGGGGTGTATCTTCCTCCATTATTGCCCTTATTCCGAAGGTGGACAGCCCATCCTCCTTCAGTGACTATTGCCCCATCAGTTTTTGTAATTTCTGCTATAAGATTCTCTCTATGGTAATTGCAAATAGGTTGTCTTTGATTTTGCCTTCCATTATCTCGGTTGAGCAGGGTGCTTTTGTCCAACGTAGGAATTTCATGGATAACATTCTCTTCACTAGACAATTGGGAGCGGATCTGGGTAGGAAAACTAGAGGCTATAATGTTATTTTTAAGCTTGACATGATGAAAGCGTATGATAGAGTTGAATGGGACTTTTTGTTGGCTGTTCTTCGAAATTTTGGTTTCTCTACAAGATTCACCTCTTATATAGCAATGTTTATTTCTAACTGCTGGTTTTCTATCTTATTTAATGGTGCCCTTGCGGGCTACTTCAAATCTTCCAGAGGGATTCGTCAGGGTGATCCCCTGGCTCCTGCTCTTTTCATTATTATGGAGGAAACTCTTAGTAGGGGGCTGCGCATGCTTCTGGACACTGGCAATCTCAAACCTTATTCAGGTCTCAGAGGATGTCCACCCATGTCTCATCTCTTATATGCTGATGATGCACTCATTTTCCTCAATGGTCAAGCTCGGAATATCAGGAAAATTATGAAGTTCCTGAACTTGTATGAAGAGTCTTCTGGTCAAAGGATTAACCATGCCAAAAGCAGCTTCCTCACTGCTAAAAATGCACCAATTCAGTTATCTAGTAATATCATTCGTCTGACTGGTTTTCATCGCCAAAGGGGTGCTATGATATATCTTGGTGTTCCAATTAAGCAAGGTAGACCTCTGATTGTTGACTACAAATATCTGATTGATAAAGTTAATGGTCGTATTGGCTCTTGGAAATCCAGGTTCCTGTCCAAGGCGGGCATATTGACTTTGATTAATTCTGTCCTTTCCTCCATGCCAATTTACCTTGCCACTGCTACGGCTATTCCAAAAACTATCCTTCATTTTGTTGATCGCACTTGTGCTGCTTTCGTTTGGGGTGTTTCTGATGGTGAAAAACGCAGACAATGGGTTTCGTGGAATATTATTCAAAAACAAATCTTGGAAGGCGGCCTTGGTGTTAGGAACATGTGGCATGTTCAACTTTCAATGCTTATCAAGCTTTTTTGGAATATGATACATGGTTCTTCTCCTCCAATGGGCTCAAATGTCAAGCCCAATCTCCATGCTCCACTTCTTGTGCAAATCTGAAATGAAAAGCCCAAATCAAGTCAATGAGAAGCACAATGCAAATAAAATCAAATGAAAGCAGATTTAAATCAAACTCTAACGCCTCCCCAGCAATGGCGCCAAGATGAACGCGACATTGTTGACTGTACACTTTCGTTGTCTAAAGTTCGTTGCACACGTCAAAATGCTCACCTTCTCTACTCTGTCTCACAAATTTAAAATAGAAAAAATGAACTAGCAAGGTGGTGAGAACATGTCATTTTCACAGGAAGGATGAATAAAATTTGATTTAAACTACTTTGACTTGAAACTAGAGTGATCCCACAGTAAAATTTGGTGTGAATCCATTCAGTTCACTAAAAGTTCCAGTGTGATTAGAATCTTTCGATATCACATTCAAATGAACAATAACAAAATTTAAATTCTCAAAACATTAAAACTAAACTGAGAACTCTTAATAATAGACTAAGCCAATCATTCTTCCACAGAGTAATTGATGCAATACGCAATGAACATTCCTTCTTCTTATTTCAAATCTATTATTGTTCCAGAATTGCTCACACCTTCATAACTCGAAGGGAAGCACCATAGGATAAAGAAATTAAGAGATGAATACCTCAGTTACGCAAGCAGAAATAACTAGAACAATTGACAGTAAAAAAAATCAAAGAGCTCAATCAAAGATTTGCACTGAGAACAATATGAATTATAGAAATTTCATATCACTATACCCTCACAACACTACTTGAGGGATGACAAACAAAAGGAAAATAAAATGCAATAAACTTTAGAACAGTAAGGAGAGACACAGTGGATCTCATCTCCTTCACAGTCTAATGAATCAGTAATAAAATAGCAAAAGAAATATGAACTGCAATGTCAAACTCCGGATCTGTCCAAAGGAAAGAATAAGAACACCATAGAAATCTCAAGAACAACAGCAAGGGAATCTTAGCTCTCGGATCTCTCAAATCCTCTCTCAAATCCTATTTGCTCTCTGCTACCTCCAAGAGCTCCACAACGCACAGACCTCTGATGGTCCAGATCCCAGATGCCGAGCAATATCTACAGTGCACACCTCTGTGTTGTCCACTTGCGCAGTCACCCTTTAGAAGAACAGAAGAAGCCCACTGGATCGATTTACTCAACGTAGAAGAAAGGAAGAACTCCACTGTATTGATCTAACTAGACATAGCAGAAATGGAAATAAATTGCCCCTGAATCGATCTCTCAACAATTTGCACAGAAGGAATGAAAGAAATCGGTCTATCTTAGAAAATTGCACAAAAGAAAAGAAGAACTCTAGTGTGAAGAACAAAGAACAAAACTGAAAACCCAGACCCCAAAACCCTCTGGAATCTCTCACACAACAGCCAACCCCAATTCATAGAAAAGAAATGGAACAATTCCCCCCAATGCACCCAACAGCAATGAAGAAGAAAACCCCAAAATGCTGAACGAAAAACCCCCAATAATACTGAACGAAGAAAAGGAAAAAGTCTAACTATCTCCCCCTTCACAGCCGAACCAAAAGAGATGTTGAACCCTCAAAATACTGAACCAGAAAAAAAATAGAACCTAGCCAACTCTCGAACTCTCCTGCCTCTGAGGACCTTGGGGTCCTTATATAGACGCAGTGGAATCTTCCAGGTGCCAGGATTCCACACGCGCCATCCAGCTTCTGCGCAGCTCTGCACGAGCTCCTCGTACGCACATGGGCACTTCCAGCTCATCTGCCAGCTCTGCACACTTGGACGCTGGCCGCCCCAGCCTCGCATGCCCACCTCAGCTGGCCGCCCCAGCTCATCTTCCCACCACAGCCGCACCAGCTCTGCACCTGGTCCGCACCGCCTCTGCGTCGCACTACCTCCGCTGGCCGCTCACAGGACCAGCCACAGCAGATCTCTGTCGTCAGCCCGCACCACCCAGCCGCTTCCATCACGCCAGCTCCCCTGGCCCACGCCTCCTCTGCAGCCCATCCTCCAGCTGCTTAGGCCGCGCCATCGCACAGCAGCCCACACCAGAGCGCCGGCTGCCCAAATCCTGCATCCGCGCAGCTCCAGGCCTCTCCCCTGGCGCCTTCACACACAGCAGATCCGGCCTTCTTCAAGCCTTCTTTGCACTATCGCGCGCCACCTCAGCTGGCCTGCACGGGATCTGCCCCAAATCACTTCCCGACTCCACAGCCTGCATGCCCAGCTCAGATCCACCGAGCTCCTCCATCGCTAGGGCTTCTTCACACAAGCTGCTTCCATCTGCTTGGTGGAGAAGAGAGAAATAAGAAGTGATGACCGCCTGTTTAATGAAATAAAAAAAAGGGTATGAAATTGGTTGGGGCAATTTTATCAAAAACTTATTTTAAAATTTAATTTATTAATATTTGTAAGAATTAAAAGATGTTTATAAAACTAAAGATTATTTATGTACAATGTTCTTGTAAAAAGATAACTATGTGTTCTACCAAAATTAATATGCTAAAAAAAAAAATATTTAGAGATGAAATGAAAATTAAACTCAAAATGTATATTATTTATAGACAACGAATGTCTAAACTCAACTATATGTATGAAATTTAACGCTAAAAATTGTGTCTTTATCAGGCGTCCTATACTAAAGCTAGATATTTTCATGATGGCCGCCTCATTTGTCATCCCTTCAGTATTCGCAGAAAGTTGTTTTTTGCTGCTTATGATGTTGGTCTGCAGAATACCAGATGGTTCTTAGGGAATGGTGATAGCATTAAATTTTTAGATGATGTCTGGTTTGGGGAGAAGCCACTTCGGGAGACTGTTTCTTATGAATTACAGGAGTCTTCTCCTTCTGTTAAGGAGGTGTTCACTGATTTGTCTCATCCTTTGCGTCATCTCATTCCCCTAGGGATGGAACATGTACAACTTAGTTCCCATGAGGATCTCTATGTTTGGGCACCTAACAGGACAGGGAATTTCACTCTAAAAACTGCTTATGATCAAGTCCGCACTGTTGGTGTCAGAAGATCGCCCCTACTACGAATTTGGCATCATCGCTTTAGCAAAAGGGCTTCCTTTTCTCTTGGCTTATTCTTCATAGGGCGGTTCCTGTGGATGATCATATTGCTGAGTGTGGCATCCCTTTTCCCTCTCGATGTTGCTGTTGCAGGTCCCCTCAAGTTGAGGACTTAAATCACTTATTTGTGCACAGTGATCTTGCTAAGGATCTTTGGTTATGGATTTCTCCTTTTCTCCCAGACGGTGTGGGCATAAATATGAACATTTCTATTCGCCTCTGGGAGATTATCAGCTATTGCAGCATTACTAATCCCCATGGTTTCATCTCCATTTATTCTTCTATGCTCATTATCTGGGAAGTTTGGAAAATCAGATGTAAAATGAAGTTTAAGCAGGTTGCATGTTCCACCTTTGTGATCCGCCATCACATTCATTACCTTGTTAATGTTGCTTTGGATAATTTGGTCTTCAAAGATTCTGCCACAGCTCAGCAGATGGAGATGATTAAGGATTTTGGTTTTTCATATCTGCCCCGTGTCAAGATGGTTAAAATGGTAAGATGGATTCCTCCTTTACATGGTCCCTTGTTGAATGTGGACGGTGCCTCTAAAGGGAACCCTGGCCCTTGTGGGGGAGGTGGCATTGTTCGCAGCACTGCTGGCACTGTTTTATTCGCCTTCTCTCATTTCTATGGCGCTGGGACCAGTCTTCTGGCTGAATGTCGTGCTATGTGTGATCGAGTTCTAATGGCCCTGGAAAAAGGTGTTCACTTACCTCAGATTTCCACGGATTCTTTGGTGTTAGTAAACTCCCTCTGATCTGGGATTCCTCCATCTTGGGAGTGCGTTAGGTGGTGGCGGTTGGTGCATGATTTTGTACAGCAGCATCAGGTTCAAGTCAAGCATGTGTATAGGGAAGCAAATCAGGTAGTGGATGCCTTGGCCAACTTTGCTTGCAATGTTCGTTGTAATGGGTCTTTTACCTCTTCTTCTCAACTCCCCAAGTCTTGTTTTCCTGCTCTTATTGGGGATCGATTGGGCCTTGTTAGTTTCAGATTTGGTTAACTTGGTTAACGATTATTGGGATTTAAGGGTATGCCCCGCAGTTTTTGTACAAAATTATTTCTAATAAATAAAATTTGTGGCAGCAGTATATTTGCCTGGAGGAGTGATTCCATTCCACCCTGCTGGGGTGGGATGCACTCGATCGGTCGCTGACACTGCTTGGCCACCTTTTGCTAAAAAAAAAAAAAAATCTAGAAATGATATGAGGTTTTACCTGAACAGTCTTCATTTGGATTTTAGCTGTGGTTTCCAATTTTTCTTGCCTTGCATAGACATTGTCTTGATTTCAGATGGAAAAGGTATGGCAACAAGGCTCATCAACTTGTTGATCAAGCTGGCCTTGGGACCCATACCTACTTGGGTCATATACTGGAGTAAGTGTTAGATTGCAGCAATGAACCTTTTTTAATCTAAGAGAATTTTTTTTTTTGGTATAAATTCACTTTTGTCATTGATGGAACTATGAGCAGCATTAGTTCCATAACACAATTATTCTTTATTTCATGCACCTATTTTCTTCATGAAATGTTCAATTTATTCACATGGAGTTTCTGAGCATTTTCAACAAAATCATGATTCTTAGTTACATGTGCATGATGTGAAAACTTTTGCAAGTAATTCAAGCATGATTATGCACACATTTAGCTTTAAGCAAGGAGTGACTCTTGGTACTCAGCGGAGAAGTTTTCTCATGCATAGTGATAGTTTCCAATCAAGCATGACTTGTCCTTCCACATTTCACCATTTTATATACCAAGAGATCTAGATATATAACTCATCATGATTTCATTTTAGCATTCAATTTCAATCATCAAGTAGTTTATTCAAGAGAACAAGAAGTTTTTATTTAGTAGGGAATCTCTCAGAAGTATTTACCTGGTGAAATTTTCATTTTCTTTCATTCTCTCTACTTACTTTCTTTGTAGCCTTAGTCATGAAGCCTTCACCTTGAAATTGACTACAAGGATCCCTGCATCCAGCATTCAAGCAGCACATTTCAGAACCCGAACTTGTTTGGGTCCTAAGGATCTTCCATGAATCTGCAACAATGATTTTTGAATCCAAAAAGATTTTATATTGGGTGCATTTCTCTGAAGACTAGAAACACTAGAATCTTGGTTTATAATCTTAGAGTTATTGGTATAGAATGCACCACTGACATACTGAACAATTTGTTTTCTATTTTTCAGATTTTTATCATTGAGATTTTTAACATGGAATTCAGAAGAGATCTTTTGTGCAACAATTCTATTTTCATGTACATGAAATTTCTGAGTGTTTTCAGCATGAGCATGATCTTTATTCTTATGTAAATTAACATGAAACACAGAAGCATGCACAAGATTATCAATTCTATGCCAACATTCCCTAGAAGTATGCCCAAATTTATGACATGTGAAGCACTGGACTGATTTGACATATTTATGGAAATGTTGATCTCTATTCCAGCAAAATTTGGCTAAATGACCAGGTTTATTACAATTAAAGCAAATGAGATCATTTCTTACCTGGTACTTACCTTGGCATGTATGCATTTGCTGGAATCTCCTTTTCATGTGAGGAGGCTTACCATGAGGAGAAGGAGGTACCTTTTGGTGGCTCTTAGCATGATGTGAATATTGAACTTTCTTTGGAACACTTCTGAAGTGTGGAAGAGATGGAGGAATCTTGTGTAAATTGCTTTGCTTTTCTGTTTCAATTTTCTTATTTTTCACAGAAACAAGATTCTTCTTCTTAGCAGTACTTTTGTCATTTTTCTCATTTTGTTTTTGAATATTTTTCTAAACATGAACTTTTACTGATTTTTCATTAGAGATATCAAAGTTCTTGCTCGCAGCAGCTTTAACAAATATTACTTTGGTTTTCTTTTCATTTTCGTTATTTTTTACAAAAGCAAGACTTGTGTTTGTAGTATTCTTCAATTCATCTTAAAACGTCTATTTTTCTGCTTTTAATGCAACAACTTCTTTTTCTATAATTTGAAGTTTATTTAGCATGACATGCAAACCATTTTTCATCTTGTTCTTTTCATTTTCAAATTGAGCAATTTGTTTTTCCAAATCAGCAATTTTATTACTTAAATTGCTACAGTCATTGTCTAATGGTTTGTCATGCAACAAACATTCAATTTTCCTTTTTAAATGACTATTTTCTTCAACAAGTTGTTTGCATCTTTCATTTATTTGATGATCATGAGCCATGATAGAAATCTATTTATTTAATTGATCATTATCGAATTTGAAGTTTTCATTGAGATTAATCAATTTTTCATTTTCATCTTTCAAATCAAGATTTTCATATTCCAAATGATCATGATTTTCTTTCAACTTGGACAACTTGTTTTCACAAATTTTAATTTTATCTTTCAAACTTTTTTTTTTCAGAATTCAGTTTCTGAACTTCAATTTTCAAATTCTCATTTTCTTGTGAAGGATCTTTATCATTGTTCAGGAGCAATTCAAGTGTATTTTCAATTTTTCACTTTCTTTGTGGCAATGTTTTAAAGTCTTTTTCAAATCTTTATTTTTAGTGTTCAGCTTTGCATTAAGATTTTGTATCTTCTCACAGAATTCAATCAATTCAATATAAGACATGCCTTCATCTGAATCAGAATTAGAATACATAAATGGATCTGGAATTGGTTTACCTGACCTTGTAGACCCATTTGAACTCTTGTGTTCTGAAGAGAATGAAGAATGCTCTGAGCTCATGGAATGTGCTGTTAGAACCAAAGTCTTTTGAATTGTTGATTTTCTAGATTCATTGAAGCTCTTCTTTGCCATTAAGTACTTGTGAATTTCTTTTGCTCCTTTTCTTTGTGAATCCTCTAAAAAATCTGATGAAAATGAGCTTGGGATTTCTCTGAAATTATAATAGGAAATTCATGCAGATTAAAGTAATTTTCCATTATACCAAAACTCAAAAAACTATTAGATCTAATCATAGTGAATCAATGTAACAAGGAATTAGATCTAACAATTAGAGTGGTTAACCCTCTCTGATACCAATTGTAGGATCGAATACGTGGATGGATCAGATCTAGAGGGGGGGTTGAATAGATCTAACACCAATTAATGCAGAAGCTTAAGCAATTCAAAATTACTTTGAATCATAGATCAATTCAGACAAACGATTAACTGATCTGAAGTGTGGGTCTGTGTACATGATGTGTGAAGAAATTAAACACTTAGTGTGAAAGTGAAATCATATGCAAGCATCTAGCGCAGACAAGCAGATCAAACCATTGCACAAAGGATTTTTAGGTGGTTCAGAAATCACACCAGTGATTCCTACATCCAACCCTCACACAGTGAGGCTCCACTACTCAAAAGAGTACAACTCACACCGAAGCATGACGACTCCAAACACCCTTGAGCTCGACGGCTCAAACACACAACCTAGAGCACAACGACTCCAAAAATTGAGCACAATGACTCAAACCACAACAGGAGCACAACGACTCCAAATTGAGCACGACGGCTCAAACCACACAGTGAGTGCGACGACTCACAAACAAGAGCTTGACAGCTCACAAACTAGAGCTAGATCAAAGACAAAAGAAATCAGATCCTCTAGCAATGATCTGATTCACAGACTCAATCGTACATAGAATTCTGTATAGAACTTCATGCACAGATCTCAGAGACGAAAGTGAGAAGAACAATCCAAGAAATGGGTAAAATAGATGTAGATTGGATGTTCCTTGGTGAAGAGGTCTTGCAGAAGCTCGAATTGAAGAGACTTGAAAGAATTCGATGAAGATCCCCTTCAATTTGCGATGCTCTGCTCCACTGGCATCTGAATTGCCAGAAACTCTTCTTCTGCTGCTGCTCTTCATTTGGATCTGCTCCCTTCCTCAGCACATCAAGCTTCTCTCCAGAGATTGGCCTTGATTCCCACGTCCTTCCTCTTGAAAGGATGGTCTGCAGCTTCTGGAGATGGAGCAAGACCTGGAAGAGCCCCTTTTGCCGCCAAAAGCAATTCTGGGAGTTGTATGGGCTTGGTTCCCTTTGGGGTATGAGGATCATGGGTATTTATAGCCCCATATGTCCATAAGGTGCCTTGGGGTGCATGGGCATGGAAATCTATGTCAAATCCTTGGGGTGCATGGGCACAAAAATCTGGGAGTTATATAGGCTTGGTTCCCTTTGGGGTATGAGGATCATGGGTATTTATAGCCCCATATGTCCATAAGGTGCCTTGGGGTGCATGGGCACAAAAATCTAGGTCAAATCCATTGATTCCTAAGCAGCCACGTGTCCAGAAAAATTCACATTTTTGAGCTTCAGATGAAGTGTGTCGACACATAGGCAGACTGTGTCGATAGCACTGGCTACTGCTTCAGAACTGGCTTCTGGGACGGACAGTGAGTGTCGACACCACTTCAGACTGTGTCGACACCACTGTGCAGGCAACTGTGTCGACACCACTGGCTACTTTTCTTCATCCTGTTCACTAGATGCAGTGACTGTGTCAACACACAGGTAGACTGTGTCAACACCACTGTGACAAAGTTATGTAAACCTGAAAATATGAAGTGTAAACCATTAACATCAGTCATTATCATTAAAATGTGAGATATTAAACATCAAAAACATGTTGTTTAAGCATTGTTGTTATATGTATAAAATGTATAACATGTTCAATATGTCATCATCAAAATCAAGGTATGAGTGATGTTCATTGGTCATCATTAAAATACAACTTTAGGAAATTCCAAAACACACTCAACCCAACAAGCACAAGCACATCAGAGATTATACTCATCCCTGACCTAATAAGAGGTTAGAGATAACATCGATTGGAGAACAAAGAAAGTTTGACTAGAGGCCAATCGATTACTGACCAATGGTCATATTGATTGGTGACTAAAACATCGATTGATGACTAAAGTATTGATTATTGATGAAAATATCGATTACTGACCAAAAAGAATGTCGATATACAAAGTTCCACTTCATTATATACGAAGCTCCACTTCAACCGACAACGAAATAAATAGAATCAGTTGAAGCTTCACTTCAACTGACAGCGATATAAATAGAATCAGTCGAAGCTTCACTTCGTCATATACGAAGTCCCACTTTGTCATATACGAAGCTCCACTTCTACTGACAACGATGTAAATAGAATCAGTCGAAACTTTACTTCGTCATATACGAAGTCCCACTTCATCATATATAAAGCTCCACTTTGATTGACAATGATATGAAAAGAATCAGTCGAAGCTTCACTTCATCATATACAAAGTCCCACTTTGTCATATATGAAGCTCCACTTCAGCTGACAACGATGTAAACAAAATTAGTTGAAGCTTCACTTCGTCATATATGAAATTCCACTTCGACTGGAAACACAAATTCCCAACGTTGAACTCAAACTAAGGCCTATATAGGATAATTAACAAAGTACTTGATAACAATAATTCCCTCATTCCAATTAAAATTGCAGGATATTGGTTAATCTGAGGCAAAAAGGGGTTAAAATAACTGAAAGAGTGCTAAGGGGCAATTAAAAAGCTAGAACGGACTATTACATAAATATAGAGGTTAGTCATATTATAAGAGATCATTAGCAATCTAGGGTTCTTATCGTAAAGAGAATGGGAGCTCATTAGAGACACATTCGTCATCACTACTAAATCGAGGAGCCTTCACTGAGGGATTCATATATCTCTTAGTCCAGGTGACGCTTCTGCATGTGGAGATCATGTAAAGAGGTGTCCATCGAGGTGAATCAAGGCAAATAGGAGGAGTAACCGCCTTGTGTAGGTAGTAGGCTTCACTGATTTCATCCTTAGTTGTTTTTGGATCAAGCTGTTGAGTTATGGTTTTGTGAATAACCATAATTATTATTTTAATGATAATTGATTTGACATGTTTTGATGTTGACATAATCATAGCATATCTTGTTGTCATCATAAGATCATTGGTTTGTTGGCCTCTTTGACATCATGCTCAAATGAACATCAGATGCTCACTTTTGGTCGTAGTTAGTCGAAGCACAAACATCGGATGTCCTAGTTAGTCGAAGCAGAACTTCGTCATATACGAAACTGGACTTCGGATATGACGAAGTGGAACTTTGTCATATACGAAGCTAAGTTTCGGATATGATGAAGTCACTTTGACCGATTTAGACTAAATCCAACATTGACTTCCGATGCACTAACTTGTTCATTATCAGACGAAGTGTAACTTCGTCATATACGAAGCTAAGCTTCGGATATGGCGATGTCACTTCGGCTGATCATGATAAATTTAACTGTGCCTTCGGATGTTCTAATTTGTTCCTTGTCCGACAAAGTATAATTTCTTCATATACGAAGCTAAGCTTCGGATATGACAAAGTCACTTCGACCGATGAAGACCATTTTGATGTTGTGACTTCGGATGTTCACTTTTAGACTTAGCTTCGTATATGACAAAGTCACTTCGACCGATGAAGACCATTTTGATGTTGTGACTTCGGATGTTCACTTTTAGACTTGGCCAGTCGAAGTGCTGAGACTTTGTATATTTATGTTATAATTTGACAGTCGATCAAACATCGATTGCCTCATGGCAGACATCAATTGCTTCTCTTTTATCATTGATTGTCATAACATGGATTGCCAGTAACTTAAACATGAATTACCTTATTTTTGAGATCGATTGTCATAACAGCAATTACCTTTTTCTCTGAACACTTAAAGATTCCTTCTGTGCAGGACATCATGTGATGTGCATGTGTCACACACGCGACCCTAAGTACGAGTTTTGGAGATTTGGGTATAAATAGACCCTTGTCCTTTGTGAAAGGTGTGCGGCTAAAAAGGAGGACTCAGAAAGAAGCAGGAAAAGGCTAGAGTCCACAAAGAGGAGCAGAATAGCGCCGCCAGGAAGAAGAAGTAGAAGAATAGGAGAAGCTCATGATGTGGAGAAACTCTTGTTGTTGAAGACAGATCTGAAAGTTGAAGAGAAATGCTTCGGAGTCTGTAGTTCCTAAATTGGGTATTTTCATTATGTGTGATCTATGTAAGTGTTCTACACAAATCATCTAATTATCTTTGTTATAATTTCACAATTGTACTAGGATAGATCGTGCTATAGAATCTACTCTCTAATTGGGCTTGTTCTAGCAGAACGTGGATCCGTCGTGGTCCAAATGGTTTGAGCACTATGTGCTCAGGTTTTGGAGACATCATGCTTTGGTTTTCTAAACCATAGTGCTTAGAAGTTTTGGGAAGAGCCATCGTGCTCTTGCCTAGTAGAGTGAGTCGTCGTGCTCATCTCCAGTTGTTGCTTGTGAATCATCGTTCTCACAAGTGGGTTTTGGATTAGGTCGTCGTGCCTATCTCCTAGTTGTTCTTTGAGTCGACACTCAAAGGGTGTTGGAGTCATCGTGCTCTGGTCTGTACTTGCAAGTATTTAGTGGTTCCTCTATCGTGGGGAGGTGGACGTAGAATATACAAGTTGTGTTATCTGAACCACCTTAAAATTCTTTGTGCACAGTGGTTTGATTGTGGTTTGTTGTCTCGTTTCACACTCTATTCACACACCACTATCTGATCTAATTAATCTATGTGAGTTACTTGTTTTTAATTGCACTGCCATTTACATACATCTACTATTTCACATTCACATTCACCTTATCCGATCACAACAACTGGTATCAGAGTGGGTCAGAGTTCATACTCTAGGGTGTTTGTTGAATTGCTTGTGTTTCAAGTGTTACTATGTTTAATCGCTTGCTTAATTTGTCTTGCTAGTCTCATCTGATTATCTTGATGATGCATTCTAGACAATTTATCGCAGAAGGTCACTCAATCAATAGGCCTATATTTTTTGATGGTACTGATTATTCTTATTGGAAGAAAGGGATGATGGTATTTCTTCGAGCGTAGAACTATGAAATCTGGAGGATTGTGGAGAAAGGACTAGTAGAAGTTATTGGGGATGAAGTCATATGAACAAGGGAATAGATCAGAAGGGAAACCCTAAACTATAATGCCATGAACATGCTACAATGCGCCATCCATCAAAAAGAATACTCAAGAATTTCAATGTGTAAGTCTGCTAAGGTGACGTGGGACAAACCAGAATTATTATATAAGGGCACATCTCAAGTTTGGGAAACAAAAGCAAAAGCTAAATATTAATTGTTTGCCATGAAATCCAATGAAAATATTTCTGAGATGTTTGCTTGGTATATGGTCATCATCAATGGGCTCAAAGCTTTAGGTAAGGAATATTCAAATGAATATTTGGTAAGGAAGATTTTACGTTCTCTATCTCCTATGCGTCACACTAAAGCAATAGTTATTGAGGATTCAAAGAATTTATCCAAAATAACATTGAATGAGCTCATTGGATCCTTAATGATTTACAAATTAAATTTAAAAAGATCTAAAGAACAAATATTGAAGACCAAACCCACTTCTCTTAATGCTTCCTCTAGCAATAAAGGAAAATCTAAAGAGATTTCTGAGTTTGAACAATGTGATTCTGATGATGATAAACTTGCATTGATAACTAGACAGTTTAGGGCGTTTTTGAAATCCAACAAGAAGAATTATAGTAATAATCAAAACGTCGTGATTGGTAAAAAGAAATATTCCTGCTCACATGATGATCACAAGAAAAATAATGAGCTTCCTATTTGTTACAGGTGCAACAAGTTGGACATATGAAGGTTAAATGTCAAGAGGCCAAGAAGGACAAGCTAAAAAATCACAAGAAGGAATTCCAAAAAACGAAGAGCAGGGCCATGGTAGCTACATGGTCAGATGAGGATCAAAGCATGAGTAGCACTGGAGAATGCTCCAACTCAGAAGAAAACAAAATTTGCTTCATGCCTGGAAGTAGTGAAGAACAGGTAGTATTTCTTTTGAACTATTTACTATTGAAGATTGGAAAGAGGCATATGATAACTTGATAGAAAATCTTGCTGAAATGAGAAAAGAAAATAAGTATTTGAAAAGAAAAATTCACAGTATTGTTCATGACACATCATCATCTAAGAGAATTTCTGAGTTAGAAGCTGAAATTGCAGACCAAGCCAAAGAAAATGATGAATTGCTGAATCTGGTTGATAATTTGAAATTGAGGGTTCAAAATTTGAATAAAGAGATTGTTAATTTTGTTAAGAAATAAAGAAAAAGAAAATCAACAAAATGTCATCCAAGTTGGAAAACTTAACCAATGCCTCAAAGAAAAAGAGAGATCATCAAAAACTTCACGCAAGGCAAAGAAAATCTGAATGCTCTACTGGGAGTAAAGATGAAGTCAAATAAATATGGTTTAGGTTTTGAACCACAAAATTCAAATAAAGTTGATTTATCTGAAAAGAAAACAAAATCCTCAAAAATTCCTCTCATAAAATTTGTCAAGACTAGCTTGTCAGAAAACAATAATCAAATCCAAAAACAAAAAGAGCCAGAGAGGTCGACACACATACTATCTAGGCCAACCTCATTGATAAAAATAGAAAATATATACAACAAAATTATATAAAAATAAAAAAATTCAAAAATATAAAGAATCATGTTTCTCGTGAAAATTTTTCACTCACATTTTCCTGCTTATCAATAGAATTTCATGTCAAGATTTTCACAGTGGAATGAATCTGCTAAGAGGTATAATTTTCATAAATTTGAAAAACAAAGAACTGAATCTTTTATTTCGAACAACACTGTGAAGAATAACACTCAAATATGGGTTAGAAAGGATTTGTTTTCTCTTCTGAATCAAGTTGTTGGTACCAATCACATCTCGGTACCAAAAATCTTTCTTGTCTAATTTTTTGTGTGCAGGGGAGCCTTGCATCCAGCTCAAACATTTGGTGCCTTGACAGTGGATGCTCACGGCACATGACTCGGGACAGAAATAAATTTTCTTGCTTGATTGAAAAGGAAGGTGGATTAGTTACCTTCGGAGGTAAGAATAAAGGAAAAATAATTGGCACAAGAAAGATCGATAATTCCTCTATAAATTTGAGTGATAATGTTTGGTTAGTTGAAGGGTTAAATTACAAATTGCTTTTGATTAGTCAGTTGTGTGACAAAAGTTTCACGTCCTAATAAATATCTAGTTATCGGAAATGACAGAAAAAAAAACAACTTAAGAAATAGAGCTTATATTTTTTATACATATGTCATCATCATAGCGGAAGCTTTACTTACATAATACTCCTCGTAACAATCCACGAGAGGATTAAGAAAAAAAAGATACTTAATAACATCCCATCACTAACTACCGTATAAAAGCAAAAGTTTATTGGACTCCGAAGATTGGTTGACCCGCTCAGCACACCCCCTTATGAGCTAGGCTCATCATGTTCACCTGAAAAAGTAAGATTTAATGAGCTAATGATCCCAGTAGGATTCACTTTTCTAATCAAAAGGATGAAGGTAACCAATGAATTGGGTAAGAAACTTAATTGGTAGCACTGCTGAACATCAAGGATAATTGTATAATCATGTCAATTAGATAACAATTATAGAACAAGAGTACTTAGTTAAATGTGTATAGAAAAGAATTCAGCATAATAATCACATTCTGGTTCAAGTACATATTCAACTCATGATACAATAAGATGATGACCAATCTAGCAAGTATGATGCAATGCCAAACATCCAAGAGATCCATTATTATTTCGTACGGCCATTTAACAAATTCGGGTGCTCCTCCCGAAACTGGACCAGCACCATTGCACAGGCATATATCTCCATTGAGTCCAAAGACCCACAAATTGTCATCACAAATCATTTCTGTAAAATATTCAAGTGTGGTACACAAGTACTCAAGATCTCACTAGTAGCAAAGGATTGGGAGTCAGTGCCAATGACTTCAGAAGGTTGTAGCTATGTAGGAATCAATTATACTTGGGGTGTTCAAGACAATCTATAATTGGATGTGGATGGAAATTGAATGGTTCTTCTCAGTGTTAATGTAGTTGGAATTCAAGAAAATGAAGGAAACAACTTGTTTGGTTAATACCCAAGTGTCTCACCTTGAGTTGGACAAGAAATGGATTTGGATAGCATAGCAGAACAGTGTATGTCGACATCCAAAGAGTGGCTGTCGATAGCCACTGACCATCCAGAACCAGGTTCTAGAATCTAGTCCCTATCTATCGACAAGCCAAAGGTGGCTGCCGACAGATGAAGGCTATATGTCAATAGATGAAGTCTGTTTGTCGACATCTACTGTTGTTTCTACGTTTCTAGGTTCTGGAAGCATGATACCTGTCGACAGATGGGTTCTATCTGTCGATAGTCGCAGGTTGAGCTTTCAGAAATGGTTTAACATCACCTCAGGAGACTCTTCTAAGTGTTCCTATGATTCTAAACATAGTTAACAACATCTAAAGGGTCTTATTTATATTTCTAAACACCACTTACATGAAGGAAGAAATATAGTAGTAGGAATACAAGCTTTACACATGGGTGGCAAGAAACTTAAGAAAGGATGATTATTGGAAGTACAACTTTTCTAAACAACATTTCCTTGCATCTAGTAGGATGTTCTCCACAAGTATGCTTGGACATGACATGATCATTAGCTAAAACATGATTATAATGGATAGGAAAAGCATTCCTTAGGATGTTTATAGAACCCAAGTCTAAGTATGAACGTGGTAAACACTTGAACATGAAGTTCTTAACAAGAGAAGAAGACAAGAAAGAAGAATCTTGCTTGTTACTGGAAAAACTTTGGAGATCTTTCACTTCTCCTCAATGGAGAAACCAACAATAGCAGCAGGAAGAAAGAAGAGTTTCGAAGTAGCAGCTAGGCAGGTGTAGAAGTAGGAGTAACAGCAACAACAGCTACAGTAGAAGCAGTAGCAGCAATTACGGCAAAAGTAGCAGCAGCAGTAGCTTCAACAGAGCAACAGCAGCAGCAGCAGCAGCAGCAAAGAAGTTGGGCAAGTGGTGAAAAAGCCCACATGAAGGGTTAAAGGAGACTTTTTATAACCGTTCGGTTCTCAGGCATGTATGGCACGTAGCCATACATGTGTAGCCGTAAAAACCTCTCTTGTTTTTACAGCAACACGTTTACCATGCAGTTTCCCATAGCTTACACGTATAGTAAAACATGTAACTCTATTAACCCAAGCAGTAATAAGCCTTACGTAGCCAAGGCTACGTAAGCAAAGTGTTTTTTAAAAAAATTGGTTACATAAATAGGGAATAATTCAACTGGTCCAATTATCCCTATATTTTTATGCTCAAATGATATCCAATCTAGTTGAAATTTCAAACATAAGCTAATTGGAAGGTTTTACAAATTACAGTAATTTTAGTTTAATTTTTAGAATTCATTTTTCACCTAGCAAAAATTGCTCAGAAAATCATTGTGTCGACTTAATCTTGATATCCGCACGTCAATAATTTTGGATATTTACATTTCTAACATCAGCACATTTTTTCTGGAAATTATCATGTTTTCAAATTTCAATTTCATTACAAAATTTCGGTGACGCCCTGTCGGAGTGAGCACCTCTGAAAACAACACTAGAATTATATTTATTAATATAAATTAATCTTAAATTAAAGATAATTACATCTCATGAAAGTAGTTATGTTTAACAATTAAAATCATCACATTTTTCTAAATTTCCAATAAATAAAATTTTGGGGTGTTACAGCTCTCCCCCACTAAAGAAAATTTGGTCCTCCAAATTTAAAAGATAGGAATTTAACAGCAAGTGATACTAACCTGTAAACAATTCAGGATACTTGGTTTTAATAGCATCCTCTAATTCCCATGTTGTTTCTTCTTATCCACGCTTACTCCATTGAATCTTTAGTAACGCAACTTCCTTGTTCCATAGTTGCTTAATCTTTCGGTCGAGGATTTGCATAGGTCTCTCTTCATATGCCAGGTTTTCTTATACATCCAGATTCTGGTATTCAATAACATGTTCTGGATCATAAACATATTTTTGCAACATTGACACATGGAAGATGTCATGAACATTGGATAATTGGGGTGGTAATGCTAGTTGATACGTCATTTCCCCAACTCTCCTTAATATCTCAAATGGTCCAATGTATCTTGGACTAAGCTTTTTTTTAACTCCAAATCTCTTGATTCCTCTTCAAGGTGACACTTTGAGAAAAACATAGTCACCTTGTTGAAATTCCACCTCTCTTCTTCGTCGATCAGCCTAACTTTCTGTCGATCTTGAGCGGCTTTCATTCGATCTTGTACTAACTTTATAATTTCTGTAGTTTCTTGTATCATTTTAGGTCCATGAATGTGTGATTCCTTTAATTCAATCCAACATAACGGTGATCCGCACTATCGGCCATATAAAGCTTCAAATGGTGCCATTTGAATTGTAGACTGATAGTTGTTGTTATAAGCAAATTCTATGATTTCTAAATGGTTACTCCAGTCATTTCCAAATTCTAAAACACAGGCACGACACATATCCTCAATAATTTGATTTACCCGTTCTGTTTGTCCATCGGTTTGAGGATGAAACGTCGTACTAAACTTCAGTTTAGTTCCTAGTCTATCTTGTAGTTGTCACCAAAAGTGTGAAGTGAATCTTGCATCTCTGTCAGAAATGATATCCTTTGGAATTCCGTGTAGCGAACAATTTCTTTTAAGTACAAAGCTGCTAATATATTAACAGACCATTTTGTCTTGATAGCCAAGAAATGAGCTGACTTTGTGAGTCGATCAACTATTACCCATATCGCATCATATCCATTACGTGTTCTGGGTAATCCCACAATAAAGTCCATACCGACACTGTCCCATTTCCACTCTGGTATCTCAAGGGGTTTTAATTTCCCAACAGGTTTCTAGTGTTCAGTCTTGATTTTCTGACATGATAAACATCCAACAATAAAATCTACAATGTCTTTCTTCATGTTACACCACCAAAAAATTTTCTTTAAATCTTGGTACATTTTGACAGCTTCCAAATGGATGGTATAATGTGCCCGATGAGCTTCCTCTAATATTTGTTTCTTGATTTCTAAATTATCCGGTATGCACAATCTATTTTGGAACCGAAGATTTCCATGAGCATCTTCATTAAAATCAGGTCTGGAATTCAGTTTCTCTCTAATTTCTACCAATGTGGGATCAGTGTCCTATTGTTCACCAATTTGTCTTAATAGTTCAGATTGCACTTTCAGGTTATTAATCATAACCTTATCTTCTTGTGGTTCAGCTTTCAGACTCAATGTAGAGAATTCTTCCAATAGTTTCCATTCTTTGACTTGCAAATGAAATATTTTAGCCATGGGATTCCTACTGAGAGCATCAGCTATAGCATTGCCTTTTCTAGGATGGTACTCAATCTTAAAATCATAATCCTTGATATATTCCATCCATCTTCTTTGTCCCACGTTCAACTCTTTCTGTGAGAATAAATATTTCAAACTTTTATGATCGGAGTACACTATGAATTGAGTATCATATAAGTAGTGTCTCCAAAGCTTTAGGGCAAAAATTACCGCTGCTAATTCCAAATCATATACTGGGTAATTTTTCTCATGATTCTTTAATTGTCTAGATGCATAGGCAATAACTTTTCCTTCTTGCATCAATACACATCCTAGTCTGATATTTGATGCATCAGTGTAAACTTCAAATGTTTTTCCTTCTACTAGCAAGGTTAAAACTGGTGCGGATGATAAACATTCCTTCAACCTTTGAAATGCATATTCACAATTCTCATTCCATCCAAATGTAGTTCCCTTTCGAGTCAATTGTGTAAGAGGTGAAGCAATTCTGGAGAAATCTTTGACAGATAGTCGGTAATAGCTGGCCATACCCATAAAACAGCTCATTTCAGTAATGTTCTTAGGTTGTTCTCACCTCTGAATAGCTTCAACTTTAGAGGAGTCTGTAGACGTGTTTTTTCAAAACACCTCCCACAAAGATATGATTAAAAAAAGAGGAGAATTTTTATATGAAAAGAAATTATTGGCTGGAAAAGGCAGTGGGGAAAAAGAAAAAAAACAAAGATGTGTGTGTGCACAAGGATGGAGTGTGATCACCAGGTACACGTAGGTACCGAAGGAGACGGGCGAAAAGGAAGATGCAGGGGGGGGTACTTACCTTCACCCAAAGATTGCAAGAAAGTGGTGTGCAGGTTCTTTCTACTTCTTCCACCAGCCAGCTGACGAAGAAGATTTAGCTCTGAATGGGTTACCTTGCAAAAGAAAAGAACAAGAAAACGAGTGAAGAAAGAATTAGACTATGGGGTGTAGTATAAAAATCAAATGAAATGAAAGGAAAAATGACAACATGGGCATTAACACACCTTGTGGGGTGGTGTTATACCCCTAAAATGTGGGCGTGGAGGAAAATCACGTCTGTCTGTATGAGAGGAAATAGTGTGATGATGAAATGCACTAAAAATGAAAATAAGTAAAGACGAAAGGAGGGAAAAAGTGGCGATTGAGTTGTTGCTGCAGTAGACGGAGTGGACAAAGTGGAAGAAGCTTCCCCACGTCTCACTCCAATGTGCATGAGAGGACAACGGCTCTGAACTCCAAGGGAGGAAGACGTGGAGTAGCTCGGGATGAAGGTGCTCCTCCTTAGCTTCCGAAGTCGAGTCTCCGGTGCAGCAGGGCTTCACCGTAGTGCTTGGGTTAATCTTCAAAATAGTAGCCTCAGGGGTCTATTTATAGGGAAAAAATACTGAAATCGCATCGGACATAGTGGACGCCTATCTCATGAATCGCGTTTAACTAAAGCGCCGTGATTTACAAGATTCACTTTCTACGATTAAGCCCTTCCAAACATCGATTACAGCTATTTTAAGAATCGCGTCAACAAAGACCATCACGTATATAACTTTCCAATTTGCATCAATTCTTTGCCAAATATTAAAATGGAAATAATGAATCGCGTCGATTTAACCCACCGCATATTTGAACAAAATTGATCTTCTGAGGAAATCGATCATCGTTTAATGGAAGGTTATAAACGCGTCAGACCTTGTGGACGCTAATCTATTTAGCAATAAAATCTTTCTAAAAATGAATTTTGAAATTACCATAAATCGAAAATGGAAACACTGAATCGCGACGGCTTTATCAGACGCGAATCTAAACAAAGTAAGTGACAGAAAGGAAGTATGATACGCGTCAGTTTTACTTACCGCGGATAAAGCCTCTTGAAAAGGCATCCACTATATCAGACGCGAATCATTAATGTCAAACAGACCCCTTTGGACCCCTTATAAAAATTCCTAAAAACCCTGAAAAAATCCGAAAAAAAAAACAAGAAAATCACTCAAGGGGTTAATTGAAGAGAGCCACTTTGAGGCATTACAGTATAACATGAAATTTGCTCAATACGTTGCAAAAATGGCTTATCTGCATAGTCCACTGACAATCCCTCTCTAGAAATGACATATCCTAAGAACGTTACTTGTTCCAACCAGAGTTCACATTTACTAAACTTTTCATACAACTTATGATCCCGTAGCAATTGTAAAGTAACCCGTAAATGTGCTTAATGTTATTCCTTACTCTTAGAATAAATCAATATGTCATCAATGAATACAACCACAAACTGATCCAAATATGACTGAATACATCATTCATCAATCGCATGAAAGCAGTAGGTGCATTGGTTAATCCAAACGACATCACTACAAATTCATAATGCCCATATCTCCTTCAAAAAGCTATCTTCTGAATGTATCCTTCCTGAATTCTCAATTGATGATGCATGGATCTAAGATCAATCTTTGTGAAATACTGGGCTCCAGACAATTGATCGAATAGATCATCAATTCAAGGAAGTGGGTACTTATTTTTAATTGTTAACTGGTTCAATTGTCTAAAATCTATACATAATCGCATAGTCCCATCCTTCTTCTTAACAAACAATACTGGAGCACCCCAGGAAGATGTGCTGGGTCTAATGAATCCTTTCTCCATTAGTTCCATCAATTGCCTTTTTAATTCTTTCAATTCTTCCATTGACATTGGATAAGGTGTTCTTGAAAATGGTGTAGCTCCTGGAACCAATTCAATGGAAAAATTTACTTCTCTACTAGATGGTAATCCAGGTAATTCCTCAGGAAATACATTGGAAAAATCTTTTACTACCGGGATATCTTTCAATCCTGTAGTATTCTGATTTATTAATGTCACAGAAGCCAAATATCCTTGACATCCTTTTTTGTACCAACTTGCATGCTTTAGCTGTCGAGATTATGGGTATACTTCTTATACGAGGTTTATCAAAAGTCATAGAGTAAATCTCCTTACCCAGAAAAGTTACTTGCCTTAATTGCAATCCAAATTTACATGGTGTTTAGATAGCCAATCTACACCAAGAATTATATCATAATCCCACATCTCATGACATATCAAATCACCCAGAAAATTATGTTCTTTAACTAGAATTTGACTGGCAGGGTAATATTCCTTAAGTTTCCTACCCTCACTTAGAGGAGTAGCCACCTCCAGTTGTACAGGTAATGGAACTGATTGTATTCCTAAGGATCTAGCAAACACACAACTAATGAAGAAAGGTGTAGCTCCTGAATCAAATAAAACATACGCAGGTTTAGAGTTTACTAAAGGTGTACCTTCAATAAGTCCACCCTCTTGCGGAGATTCAGGTTCCACTTCCTAAATAGCTTGTAGACATCCTTGTTTGGCTCGGGGATTCTAGGTTGCTGGTGCATTCTTCATCATAGGACATTCAGGAATCCGATGTTGATTACTTCCACATAGGAGGCAAGCACCCAACCTATGCCAACAATTCTCAGTCTTGTGTCCACTGAGGTGACAATGACGACAAACATCCTTATTCCCACCTGAAGCTTTTCTTGCTTTCTTGGTAGACTGTTGTACTTTAGGGGTATGTCCCGTCTCAAACTTCCTTTTACGGTCAGTCGTGGAAGAACTTTTACTGGACTTCCCTCTAATTTTTTCCACTGTTTCATTGGCAGCTTCCAATGCCAAGGCTCTTTTAACCATTTCAGAATATGTGGTAATTAAATGGGGTGTTAACTGAGTAATGAAGTTTGGACGTAGACCATTCATAAACCTTTTTGCTTTCAATTTCTCTATGGCTACTAGATGAAAAGCGTACTTAGATAGTCGAGCAAACTGCGCTTCATATTCCGACACCATCATTCTGAGTTGCTTTAGATTAGAAAACTCAATAGACTTCCTTTCTTAAACCACCTAAGAAAAATATTAATCATTGAACAACTCCACAAATTCCTCCCAACCTACCTCATTTGGATCCTCTATAGTAGATTCTACAGTTTCCCACCACGCTCGGGCATCACGGTCCAACTGGAATGTTGCTAGATGTATCTTATCTTCTTCTGCACATCGAATCACCTTAAAAATTCTTTCAATATCTTTTAACCAATTTTCAGCCTCATCTAGATCCGTGCTACCTGCAAACCTTGGAGGATCTAGACTTTGGAAATCTTTAAACAGATTTGTTCCATTATGTGTGTTGTTCATAGCCACTGTCCTCATCACTCGGGTCAAGTCATGCATTGAACTTTCCATCTTCTTCCAATTTGCATCACCTCCCTCCATAATTAATTTAAGAAAATATCTAAGACATCTAACAATTCATACATTAATATCATCACCCAAATCGATACACACATTCATCACATACAAATTTTCTGTCATCACATAACATACAAACTTTTCATTAACAAGACAAAAAAAATTACATCACCATCATTCTTATCCTAATAAGCCGAAAATATTTACATCAACCTTAGTAAGCCGAAAATACTTAAAACATCATCACCACCTTTAACCTCTCATCACACATATTCATAGAGAGTTATATATACAACCCACTACTAACAAGAAGAGAGGTTAACAAAAGTAAGTTTCTAATTTCCTAGCTTGCTTCAAGTTTGTGTGGCAGATTCCACAGACGGTTGTTGATCTCCCTCAGGCCCATGATACAACTCTCTTGTTGCTTTAGACAACACCTCCCAATATTCTTCAACCTGATAAAGCATCATATCTTGTCCTAACTTCAGACTATCCGATTGCACATTATTTAGGTCATAGTCTCCAAGGAAGCACGAAGATTTCCCGCTAGGAATGCGCCAGCAATTTGCTTCAATACTTCATCCTTTATTTTCACATGTGCTTCCCTCTAGGCCTGAGCATATAACTCCACATCCGATCGGAGTAATTCCATTACAAACACTAGCCGTTCTTGAGCATTCATAACCATTCTGTAGCAAGCAACAATTTAAGTATATACACATATACAAAATCACTATTACCTTTATAACTAATCCCAGGTTTCTACCCCAACTCATTGGTCATTCCCTAGGTTTATGGAACCTAAGGCTCTGATACCAAATTATCTGTCACGTCCTAATAAATATCTATTTATCGAAAATGATAGAAAAAAACAGACTTAAGAAATAGAGCTTATATTTTTTATACATCTGTCATCATCATAAGGGAAGCTTTACTTACATAATACTCCTCGTAAAAATCCACAAGAGGATTAAGAAAAAAAAAAGAGACTTAATAACATCCCCTCACTAACTACAGTACAAAAGAAAAAGTTTGTTGGACTCCGAAGATTGGTTGACCCGCTCAGCACCCCCCCCCCCCCCCCGTAAGAGCTAGGCTCATCATGTTCACTTGAAAAAGTAAGATTTAATGAGCTAACGAGCCCAGTAGGATTAACAAAAGGATGAAGATAACCAAAGAATTGGGCAGGAAACTTAATTGGTAGCACTGCTGAACATCAAGGACAACTGTATAACCATGTCAATTGGATAACAATTGTAGAACAAAAGTATTGAGTTAAATGTGCAAAGAAAAGAATTCAGGATAATAATCCCATTCTAGTTCAAGTACATATTCAACACATGATACAATAAGATGATGACCAATCTAACAAGTATGATGCAATGCCAAACATCCAAGAGATCCATTATCGTTCCGTACAGCCATTAAACAAATTTAGGTGCTCCTCCCGGGACTGGACCAGCCCCATTACACAGGCATATATCTCCATTGAGTCCAAAGACCCAAAAATTGTCATCACAATCATTTCTGTAAAATATTCAAGTGTGTTACACAAGTACTCAAGATCTCACTAGTAGCAAAAGGTTGGGAGTCAATGCCAATGACTTCAGAAGGTTGTAGCTATGTAGGAATCAATTATACTTGGGGGTGTTCAAGACAATCTATAATTGGATATGGATGGAAATTGAATGGTTCTTCTCAATGTTAATGTAGTTGAAATTCAAGAAAATGAAGGAAACAACTTGTTTGGTTAATACTCATGTGTCTCACCTAGAGTTGGACAAGAAATGGATCTGGATAGCATAGCAGAATAGTGTATGTCGACAGCCAAAGGGTGGATGTCGATAGCCACTTACCATCCAGAACCAGGTTCTGGAATCTGGTCCCTATCTGTCGACAAGCCAAAGGTGGTTGTTGACAAATGAAGGCTATTTGTCAATAGATAAAGTCCGTCTGTCGACATCTACTAGTGTTTCTGCATTTCCAAGTTCTGGAAGCATGATACCTGTCGACAGATGGGTTCTATCTATCGACAGTCGCAGGTTAAACTTCCAGAAATGGTTTAACCTCACCTTAGGAGACTCTTCTAAGTGTTCCTATGATTCTAAACATGGTTAACAACATCTAAAGGGTCTTATTACCATTTCTAAACATCACTTATGTGAAGGAAGAAATAGAGCAGTAGGAATACAAGCTTTACATATAGGTGGCAAGAAACTTAAGAAAGGATGATTATTGGAAGTACAACTCTTCTAAACAACATTTCCTTGCATCTAGTAGGAAGTTCTCCACAAGTATGTTTGAATACGTGTAAAAAAAAAGTATGTTTGAATAAGACATGATCATTAGCTAAAACATGATTACAATGGATAGGAAAAGCATTCCTACGGATGTTTACAGAACCCAAGTCTAAGTATGAATGTGGTAAACACTTGAACATGAAGTTCTTAATAGAGAAGAAGACAAAAAAGAAAAATCTTACTTGTTACTGGAAAAATTTGGAGATTTTTCACTTCTCCTCAATGGAGAAACCAACAATAGCAGCACGAAGAAAGAAGAGATGTCGAACTAGCAGCTCGGCAGGTGTAGAAGTAGGAGTAACAGCAGCAACATCTACAGTAGAAGCAGTAGCAGTAATTACGGTAAGAGCAGCCGCAGCAGCTTCAGCAGAGCAACGGCAACAACAGCAGCAGCAAAGAAGTTAGGTTAAAGGAGAGTTTTTATAACCGTTCGATTCTCATGCATGTATGGCACGTAGCCATACATGTGTAGCTGTAAAAACCTCTATTGTTTTACAGCAACACATTTACCATGCAGTTTCCCATAGCTTACACGTAAAGTAAAATGTGTAACTCTATTAAGCCAATCAGTAATAAGCCTTACGTAGCCAAGGCTACGTAAGCAAAATGTTTTTTTTTTTTAAATTGGTTATGTAAATAGGGAATAATTTAGCTGGTCTAATTATCCCTATATTTTAATGCTCAAATGATATCCAATCTAGTTGAAATTTCAAACATAAGCTAATTGGAAGGTTTTACAAATTATAGTAATTTTAGTTTAATTTTTAGAATTAATTTTTCACCCAGCAAAAATTTCCCGAAAAATTATTGTGTCGACTTAATCTTGATATTTGCACATCAATAATTCTGGATATTAACATTTCTAACATCAACATATTTTTCTAAAAATTATGGTGTTTTCAGATTTCAATTTGGTTACAAAATTCCGGTGACACCCTGTCAAAGTGCACACCTATGAAAACAACACTGGAATTATATTTATTAATATAAAGTAATCCTAATTAAAGATAATTACATCTCATGAAAGTAGTTATGTTTAACAATTAAAATCATCACAATTTTTCTAAATTTCCAATAAATAAAATTTTGAGGTGTTACAAAAGGTCACAAAGTTCTCTTTGAATCTAATTCATGCAAAATAATTGACTCTTCTTCTGAGAAAGTCAAATTGATTGGAAAAAGAACAAATAATATTTACATGGTAGATTTGGAAGATAATTCTTATTAAAACATTTTCTTGCTTGCAAATAAAAATGACATTGCTTGGTTGTGGCACAAAAGATTGGGTCATGCAAGTTTCTGAACAATATACAAACTTATAAGGATGAATTTAGTAAAAGGTGTTCCTGAATCATTACCAATCATTGAAAATCAGGTTTACGGGATATGTGCTCAAGGAAAACAAACGAGAAAATCTTTTAAAATATTCAATGATGTCCTTACTTTTAGACCACTTGAGTTACTTCATATGGATCTCTTTGGTCCAACCAAAACTCAAAGTCTCAGAGACAATAGATATGGATTTGTAATCATTGATGATTTTACAAGGTATACTTGGGTCCTTTTCTTATCCAATAAAAGTGATGCATGTTCAGAATTCAGGAAATTTTACAATTCTACCTTTTTTTTTTTAGCAAAAGAACCACCAATGGGTCAGCGACAAGGAGAGTGCACCTCCTCCCAGCGGTTGGAGATGTTCTCACTCCACTCGACGAGCACCAAAGGGGAAAATTTTATTTCAATAGGAAAGTCATAGTACACCAAAAATACCATAATCAAATCCAACCTAGACAACCAAGAAAAAACAGATCCGATCAATGATGCCTAAAACTAGGTAGGTCGATCTTATCCACCAACAAGGCACCCCTCGAAATTGCAGGCAGGCTGAGAAAATCAGAAAAAATAGTACTAGATTCATGAATACAAGCAAAATTTGCCCATGAATCTGCAACCTGGTTTCCATCCCAATAGTTGTGCAAGATGATAGGCTTTATGAGTTGAATCATATTACAAATCCTCCGCCACCAAGGGAAGACAACCTAATGTGGAAAACGCCCATAAGAAATAGCTCTAAGAAGAATGACAGAGTCCAAATATAAAACTGAAATGTGGAGATTTCGTTCAATAGCCAAACGTAACCCATCATGGATCGCTCTAGCCTCTACCAAAATGCTACTTCCAGTGCCATAGAAAAAAGCAAAACCGCACATGAAAACCCCATGACTATCCCTGATGCAGCCACCACCACCACAGATACCCGGATTACCTTTGCAAGCCCCATCAACATTGAGACAATAATTCATAGTAGGAGGCATCCACTTCACTACCAAGGGAGCTTTGATGTTGACCAACACCTAGATATTATAGGACTGAAGAATAGCAGCATGGTTCAGGGGGATAGAGATAGAAAACTTGACAGATTCTATAACCCTACGCACAGACATCATAATGGACCGCTTAACAGCCTCCATGGATCTGAAAGTACCTTCCATGCGAGCAGCACACCTAAACTTCCATATTTCCCAAAGCATAAGGAGATAGGAAAGTAGACCAGCGAAGTGTAGAGGAGACTTCATATTGGTACTGGAAAGAACACTCCAAAGTCTCAAAGTGACATGATCACTCCAATTAATATTATTGTTCAGCAGAGGGGCGATCCAACTCCACAGATGCTTAGCAATATCAGTGGAAATAAAAAGATGGTCCATGGATTCTTGGTGATGAATCTTGCAGCAAACACACTTGGAGGTCAAGGGAATACCACATTCCATAATTCTGGAATCCACTTGAATAGCCCTATGAATAAGTTTTCAAGCAAACAAGGCAGCATGAGGAGGAAAAGAATGGTGCCACAATTTCCTCTAGGTGCCCCGAATGACACCTGGGGCAGAAACAACATCATATGCAGATTTGACAGAAAACCCACCTTGAGCATTAGCAGCCCAAATAAACTCATCCGGTCTGTCAGTTAAGAGGCCCCTAACTATCTGGGGTGAAACACTCAGGTGACTCCATACATTATTATTATCATCAAAGGCCATATCCTTCACCGTGATATTAAGCCACTGCTGGTCAATATTAGCAACACCGCTAAGGCCTTGCATAAGTGTATTATCCCCAATCCAAATGTCTTTGAAAAAAAGAACAGTGGACCCATCACCTCCAAGCCATCTGCTATTCACCAAAACAACCTCCCTAGCTTTATCATAAATCCTTTTAGAAATGCCAAGGGGAAAAGGACTATGAATGTCACTAAGATGAGAATGATTGATAAACCTTTGTTTAGCATACAACGACCAAAGAGAATCACCATGAATAATATTCCAAATTTGCTTCGCTGCCATTGCAACCTGCAGAGTATCTAAATTCTGGAAGTTTAAACCACCCTCCACAAATGGTTTTTGCAAAGTAGACCATGCCACCCAATGACGTCTGTGAAGACCGTCCGCCCCCTGCCAGAAAAAATTTGCACAAATACTGTGGACCTGATGGCAAATGGATTTAGGAATAGAAATAGAGCTAGCCAAATAAACAGGAAGACTCAAAAGAACCGAGCGAATGAGGACAGCACGTCCCTCTTGAGATAAGATTTTCGCTCTCCAACCAGCAAGTTTCCTGGTAACATTATCCACCAGAAATTTATAATCTTGCACCTTCAGCCTGCTTGCCTTCAGAGGGATACCCAGGTATTTCATAGAACCATGCTGGCGCCTATACCCAGTAATATTAGAAATATGAGTAGCCAATTGATCCGGCGCCTTATCAGATATGTGGAAACAACTTTTGCCCGCATTAACTTTTTGACCAAAACTTGTTTCATACTCATGAAGAAAGCCCAAAAGATTTTTCACACTTCTAATACCAGCATTCATAAAGATCACTATGTCATCAGCGTACAATAGATGGGAAATCTGCAAACACCCTCTGGGACCACTAAAGTACTTAATGTGACCATTACTAAACAAAGCAGACAAGCCTCTACTTAGAACTTCAGAGGCAATGATGAAGAGAATGGGGGCCAAAGGGTCACCATGGCAAATTCCCCGAGAGGATTTGAAATAGCCGGCAATAGATCCATTAAAATTGATGGACGACCAATAGTTGGAAAGCAACATACCAATGTAAGAAGTAAACCTGTTGGAGAAGCCAAACTTCCGCATAACCTACAGGATGAAGTCCCATTCCATACGATCATACGCTTTAGCCATATCTAATTTGAACATGATATTATGCCCTCTGACTTTTCGATGAATATCACGAAGGATATGCCTTGATAAAGAGACATTATCCAAAATAAATCTGCCCTGGACAAAAGCACTTTGCAGTTCAGAAATAAGCTGGGGCAAAATAGGAGTTAGCCGCCCACATAGAATTCTAGAAATAATTTTATACACAAAATTGCACAGGCTAATCGGTCTAAAGTCACTGAAAGTCCTAGGCTCATCCACTTTCGGAATGAGAGTAATGAGTGATGAAGATAAGCCTCTGGGCAGACCAAAACCAGCGAAAAATCCCTGCACTGCCTCAACCACTTCTGAACCAATAATACTCCAACAGTGAGTAAAGAACAACCCAGAAAAACCATCAGGTCCAGGCGCGCTTTTGCCATTCATAGAGAAAATAGTGTTCTTAACTTCCTCAGCCGTAGGAACCATGCAGAGCGAATTGTTCTGGTCAACAGTGATAATGGTAGGAATACAAGACAGCAGGTTGGAATCAGCCTCATAAGGCTCAGATGAAAGTAAATTTTGAAAAAATTTAACCGCTTCAGATTTCAAAGTTTCCTGATCCATACACCACTCATCAATGTGATCAAGTTTTAGCCTGTGAATAAAACCTTTCCTCCTGTTACATTTAACTGTAGCATGGTAAAAGGACGTATTTCTGTCCCCATCGGCCAGCCAATCCACTCTAGATTTTTGGTTCCAGAAAATCTCCTCCCTATTCAAAGCAAGATTAAGTTTAGCATTAGCAGCAGACAAGGCAGATCTATTACCTTCAGATGGCGATGCATCAAAAACACGTTGCAGTCTCTCAACTCCCTCAGATGCCAAGGTAACCATTTGTGCCACATGACCGAAAACCTCTTTATTCCAGACCTTGAGAGATTGCTTAACTCCCTTAAGTTGTGCCTGGAGACGGATTGAGGGATTAAAATGATTTGTGCTGGTATTCTGCCACACATTGGAAATGGCTAGCAAAAAGGATCCATGAGTGGTCCACATATTCTGAAAAACAAAATGGCTAGGCCCACGTGAAGAAGCTACATTAGAAATAGCAAGGGGACAGTGGTCTGACGGGCCTCTCCTCAGGTGATTAACCATAATGTTTGGCCAGGAAATCTGCCACTTATCATTAATCAAAATACGGTCCAGCCGAGCACGAATATTGGCACTCCCAGCTCTATTGTTATTCCACGTGAAAGAAGAGCCTAAATAACCAGCATCAAACAGACCAGTAGCAGCAATGAAAGCATTAAAATCAATCATACTAGTACTATTACAAAAGGAACCACCCATTTTTTCAGATGGATGAGCAATGCAATTAAAATCTCCACCAAGTAGCTAGGGAACATCCACTGAGGCAGCGAAATGCAACAGATCAACAAAAAGAGTACGCCGCCTACCACTGTCACAAGAGGCATAAACACAAGTGATATAACAAGAATAGCCAGAATTAGTGCTAAGGCCCAAGGTGATATACTGTGAATATTTTTCTACCACATGAAAATGAAGCGAAGAATCCTAAAACACCCAAATCTTGGAGTCCTCATCCATATTACCCTCATAGTTATCAAGCTTAAGAGAAACAAACAGCATAGAAGCTTTAACAATCGACTGCTTAGGTTCAAAAATAGCCAGAAGAGAAGGATGAAAGAGAGCAACCAGTTTTTTGAGGCTTCTTTTAGAAGAAACATTCCTGACACCTCGAATATTCCAAAATATAGTCGCATGCATTGTATAAAAGAATCCTTGCCCCTATCTACCGAACGAGCACGAGCTCTTGTAATAACCCAATCCCTACGAACTTTGTCCACCATGACGGCCGATTGTAAAGGCATAAAATGATTGTCCATTATGGCCATAGAAATCGTGTCCAACCCACTATCGGAACTGCGATCACTAATGAAGTTCCTTTTATCCATGCAAACCTGATCACATCCTGCACCTTGATGATTACTAGCAGAGAAAATACGTCTCTGACCATCCAAAGGAGAACCATGCACCCATTATCGACAAGGGAAGGGGGCTCATCACAAATAACCTGACCATTGGTGGCAGGTCGTGAAGTGGGGGATAGTTCTTGAGCACTTTTCACTTGCCCGGAGGTAATAATCTGACTACCCTCACGCCGAGATTCCCTGTTAAACACATCTCCAGAAGTAACTGCCGGATCCAACCCTTGAGAATTACCATGCAACGCAAAAGTGGGACTCCCCAAAATAGCAGGTAATTTATCCTTCAAGATGTTGCCATCGACCCTGTCAAGAGAAATAGAACCAGATGCAGCAGTAGAGTCTAGCAACTCATGAGGACGATGCGAAGGACCCTCTCCCCCATCGGAGACAACAGGAACCCAGACTCTATTGTGTTTCTCAACTACCTTCTTGACCGGTATAGCCCGCTCTTGGACAGTAGCCCCATCCTTCACAAAACGACACTGATCCTTGTGATGCCCAAGGCGGCGACAAGCACAACAATAATCTGGTAAGTTTAAGTAAAGTACTTCTTGCCAATAGCCACCTAGGTCACCCATCCCGATCCAGAGTCTGTCTGGACGCGGTTTAAGGAGATCAACTTTCACACAAACCCTAGCCGCCTTAGTGTTGATGAGGAGTTCCGTTGCATGGGCTATTTGGAGAACTTGTCCCACGTTCGCCGCGATGGAAGATAACAATGTTTTCTGGTAAAGATTTACCGGCAACACAGGGAACTCAACCCACACAAGGATGAAGTCCACCTTAACAGATCATGGGGTGATTTTGAAAACAAGACTTGTTCTGATCTATGTGCTGAACTAAACATATTTTATAAGTTTTCCTCTCCTAGAACTCCGGAACAAAATGGGGTTGTAGAAAGGAAAAATAGAACACTTGTGAAAATGGTTAGATCCATGCTCTTAGAAAGCAAACTGTCTAAATCCTTTAGGGTTGAAGCTATAAATACAACTAATTTCATTTTGAATAGAGCATTGTTAAGACCAATGATCAGAAAAATCCCATATGAATTGTTAAAGGATAAAAAACCTAATGTGTCCTACTTTAAAGTCTTTGGATGGAAATATTTTGTTCACAATAACAATAAAGAAAGTCCTGATAAATTCGATGCTAAGAGTTTTGAATCCATTTTCTTAGGATACTCTGAAAATTCAAGAGTATATAGAGTTTACATTTTGAAAAATAAGACTGTGGAAGAATCTCCACATGTCACTTTTGAGGAGAATTCCTTGAAAACTGATATTTCGAACTCTTGTAGGGTTCCACTTGGTGATGATGAAGATGATTTCCTTGAAAATCCATCAACAAATCTTGAAGAGCAAAAAAGATCAAGTGAACATGAAGTAATTCAAATACTGAACACAAGTGATTCAGGTAATCATGTTCCTGAAACTCATGAAGATAATAAGGTAATTTCTAAACCCAAATTCTTAAGGGGTCATCCTCTTACAAATGTTGTTGGTCATTTGGAGGACGGAGTTAGAACAAGATCATCTTTTCAAACTGTCATAAATGAGGACTTGTTGGCACTAATTTCCCATTGAACCAAATCTATTGGTGAAGCTTTATCTTGTGAATATTGGATAAATGCTATGAATGAAGAACTTTATCAATTTGAACGAAATCAAGTCTGGGACTTAGTACCAAAACCTTCTGACCAGACTATAATCATTGGCACAAGATGAGTATTTAGAAATAAATTGAATGAGTCAGGTCAAATTATTAGAAATAAAGCAAGACTTGTTGCGTAAGTGTATAACCAAGAATTTGGTATTGATTTTAAAGAGTCCTATGCCCCTATAGAAAGACTTAAAGCTGTTCGAATTTTTCTTGCATTTGCTGCCACTTTGAAATTCAAAGTTTTTCAAATAGATGCCAAGAGTGCATTTCTTAATGGTTACATAAAAAAAATATTTTTGTCAAACAACCCCCTGGGTTTGAAAATGAAAATTTTTCTGATCATATTTTAAAACTTAATAAAGCTCTCTATGGTCTCATGTAAGCTCCAAGAGCTTGGTATGATCGTTTGAACTCTTTCCTTGTAGATAAAGGTTACGTTAGAGAAAAAGTTGATCAAACTCTGTTCACAAAAACTGTAAAAAAAATATTTCATTTCTGTTCAAATTTATGTGGATGATATCATTTTTGGATCCACAAATAATGATTTGTGCACTGAATTTGCATATCTTATGCAGTCTGAATTTGAAATGAGCCTAATGGGTGAACTCGAATTTTTTCTAGGTTTGCAAGTGAATTAAACTCCTGAAGGAATCTTTCTAAGTCAAACAAAATATGTCAATGATTTACTCAAAAGATTTGATTTCCAGCACGTCAAGCCATCTAGTAGTCCAATGGCTACAAATGTATGATTTAAAAGTGATGTTTCTGGTAAGTCTGTAGATGCCAAAACCTATAGAGGTATGATTAGCTCTCTTCTTTATTTGACTATTTCTAGACCAGACATCCAATTCAGTGTATGCATGTGTGCTAGATTTCAAGCAAATCCTAAGGATAGTTACATGACTATTGTTAAGAGAATTTTTAAATATCTTCTGAATTCATGTGATCTGGGGTTTTGGTATCCTGCTAGATGCAAATTGGATTTGATTGCACATAGTGATGTTGATTATATAAGGTGCAAACTTGACAGGAAAAGTACTAGTGGTTTGTGTTTATATCTAGGTGGTTGTCTTATTTCTTGAGCTTCCAAAAAGCAACACTCTGTAGCTCTCTGTACTGCAGAAGCTGAGTATGTTGCTTCTTGTAGCTGTGGAACACAAGTTCTTTGGGTCAAACATCAACCCCTAGATTATAATCACATATTAGGTTGTATTACAATTCTTTGTGATAACACTAGTGCTATAAATTTGTCTAAAAATCTTATTCAGCACTCCCGCACAAAGCACATTGATATCAGACATCATTTCCTTCGAGATGAAGTTTTAAATAAATCATTTGAACTCCACTTCATTGACACAAAAAAACATATTGTAGACATTTTCACTAAGCCTCTCTCAAAATTTAGATTCACATCTCTTAGGAGAGAGCTTGGTTTATGCAAATTCAACAACTCTTGATTCTTTTCATTCACACTTTTTGCTTTGCACCAATAAAAATCCCATCCTCCCTGAGATTTGTTTTCACTATGCACATATTAAGGGGGAGTCTTTCTCACTTCTTTACACTCCCTGTCTATATTGATACTCTTGGATCCGAATTCATGAGTCTTTATGATATTCTTATATGAGAGATTTCAAACATAAATACCAAAATAATTATACACTCAGTTTACTCTCAAAGATACAATCTAAAAACAAGCTTATGTCAATTTTTAATGTTGAACTCATTTAAACTGAGTTGCAAAACACTTGTAGGCACATGAGTAGCTTTAGTGTTTAACATGTGTATATTTTAAAACTTTATCTTTAACACATGTTACGAATAATCTTTCTTTACTCATGATCATGCCTATTCTAATCAATATATGTTTATGAAAAATCTCAAACAGAAAGTACAAAGAAAGATAGAGAAATACAAACAGAGTAATGAAAACTTTATTTCATCACTGAGTAACTGGGATCATTTCACCTAACCAAGTGTTTGGCTCCTGTCAAAAGGTGATAAACAAATATTTTCAACTCTGTATAAGATAATGAAGGTTACACCACTGAGTAATCAGGAGGTATTGTATTGAGTAAACTCTTGCACTGGAAGGTGTGATTTGACCAATTTATTCTTGTATTCTCTCACACAAAATGATAGCAAAATTCAATGTATCAAAAGAACAACATGTGCATTGACTTAGATGAAGTTCATGATAATTGGGTTTAGAGTTATTATTCTACATTGTGTTAAATATTTAGCTACTAAAATCATGTGATAAACACTATTGTCAACTCATATAGGCCACTTTCATCACATTTGCTTCATCTTTTTAACTGTATTCAGGTTATTAAAACCTTGCCATATGTTGTGACTGAATGTATATTTGTTCTTAAACTTTGTTGCACAATCACAAGACACAATAATTTTTCTCTCATATTCTACTATCTAAAGATCTCATAGATTTTAATACATCCATCTCCCAATTCCCCTCCTTGCCTTCATGTCACTCATACTTTGATTTCCACCCATTATCATCTTTTGGTATCACATGAGCGTGACTTTACCAGTCCTTAATTTAGGGGGGGGAGGGGGTTATCTTTTTGTTATTGTCAAAAAGGGGGAGAACGTTTAGCTAGTTTTAGCTGTTGAGATTGATTGAGTATGTTTTGTCATCATCAAAAATGGGGAGAATGTTGAGTTATGGTTTTGTGAATAACCATAATTATTGTTTTGATGATGATTGATTTGATATGTTTTGATACTGACATAATCATGGCCCATCTTGTTGTCAACATAATATCATTGGTTTGTTGGTCACTTTGACATCATACTCAAATGAACATTGGATGTTCACTTTTGGTCATAGTCAGCCGAAGCACAGACATTGAATGTAAAGTTTTGGTTGTAGTCAGTCAAAGCAGAACTTCGTCATATATGAAGCTAGACTTCGGATATGACAAATTAGAACTTCTTCAAATACGAAGCTAAGCTTCGGATATGACGAAGTCACTTTGACTGATTTAGACTAAATCCAACACTGAATTCAGATGTACTAACTTGTTCATTATCAGATGTAATACCTCAGAAATTTTATTAATTAAAAAAATATTATAGATAAATGAAAATTTTGCCCATTAATAAAAATCAAACTAGTTAAAAGATACACATCATTATTGCATGAGTAGAAACTCATATAAAAATTCTATGAAAATAATAGTTATACCTTAAAAATTATTATCTAATGACCCATTAAGAAATTTGGGCATAGAAAAATAATTCGGACCATGATTTAGAATTTATGTGACTTATTATTGTAAATAAGGAATAAATTGGAAAATCCATTATTTCATGAGCTAAGTGGATTAACAATTGAAATAAAAATTATGGGTAGACTCCAAACAATATGTGGGGATAGTCCATAAAAGGAATTGGATCAATGGACAACTTATGACCCATGAACAAATTCAAGTATGAAAATAGTAAATAAATAATGTACGTATTATCGAAATGATAGAACTTACGTACCACTATCGTACGTGAGAAAACAAATTAGAAAATTCTGTAAAAATTATAAATCAACCTCAAACATTATTCTTAAGAGTTTCATGAAGAGATTCGAGCAACGAAAAATCCGATTGGCCAAGTGTACGTTACACGTGACCAAGTTAACCGAATTGGGGAACTAAGTCAGAAAATTGTTAACACGGAAAAATAACCCAACCATAAATTAAATAAATAGGTTGGAGAGACTTATAACATTATGTATTAGTGACCCATTAATGAAAATGGGACAATGTATCACTTTTAGCCAAATAATAAAATTGGAACATAAAAATACTCAGAAATTTGTACCTGTAAATATGCAATAATTGTGAAGGGCACATTAGGGTCATTAGTCATGCAAGGTAAGTCAAAACCTTACCCAACTCTAAGAGGTGGTTTCCTAAACCTTTGCTACCTCCTTTGGGTGAGAGAATCTCATATTTTGGAAACTAGAATGCAGAAATTCGCAGCCCTCTTTCCTAGTCCCATTAGGACATGAAGTAGCACCCTAACACTATAAGAACTCTTCACAAAACGTTTGGGGAAGGTTGGACATCAAGTTGGGGTCGTGTGCAGCAGGTTTGGGGCGCTGGAGGAGAGGAGAAGGCTGGGGAAAAACGTGGTCTTCTTCCACCTCGCCCTGTAGCGAACCAGGAACCTGCAGGGAGTTCTTTGCGTTCAAAGGTAGGCATTCTTGGGTCAAGATTAAAGAAAAATAATACCATCTTGTAGAGCTTCGAGTCTAGCTTCATTTGCTTCTGATTTTACTAATTTTCATGGAGTATACTTTGTGTATTAGTCGTTCTCCCTAAGTCGCGCACAGTTAGGGCTTTTCCCGTTCTTCTTATTATGCACACTATTTGAGACCGAATTAGACTAAATCATAAACATAAAAGTTCTTCTAATTGTAGTCACGATCAACTTTCATGTTGAAAGTTCTGTCTAAAAGTTTCTAGTTAGAGAGTTATGAACCCCGTAAGAGAGTCATGCATAATACTGTGTTTTCGGGTTTGCAGATAGCCTTAAGTTCTTCCTGTTTTTCACAAGCTTAAAGACCTAAGTGGGTCAAGCCTCCAACATAAAAGTTCTTTATCTGGTTGCCATGGTAATCTTTTATGTTAAGTGTTTCGTTTAAATATCATTAGTTAGAGAGTTATAAACTTCGTAATAGAGTCATGCAGGATACTGCGTTTTCAGGTTGCATTTAACTTTAAGTTCTTCATATTTTTCACAAGGTTAAAGACCGAATTAGGTTAAAACCCCAACATCAAAGGTCTTCCACTAGTTGTCCTGGTCATTGTTTATGTTAAACGTTTTGTCCAAATATCAGTATATCTCATGTTACAAGCCTAACTTGTAAGTCGCAACGAAGTCATGCATGTTTAGGGCTTTTTTATGTTCTTCCTGTATTGCATGCAATTAGAGATGGATTCAGACCTAGCCCACAACACAAAAGTTATTCCAATAGATGTCCTTGACATTTTCTATGTTGAGAGTTTTGTCTAAAGGTCAGCATATAGAGAGATATAGGTGTTTCATGAATATCGCCCCTAAGTCAAAACATGGTAAGTCTGAACCAAGAGCATGTCAGATCCCGTCGGACTCAGGCGCAGACCCTGTGAACGCGACGGCCCGATATGTCGCGTTCTGAGGTCGGGTCGCGACAGTGCCTCTGTCGCGTTCTGGTCACGACAGTACCCCTGTCGCGTTCTGCCTGCCTGATCTGACGACCCCGTCGCGATCCTTGCAAGACCACGTCGCGATCTCAGTTTTTGGGCCAGAAAACCCATCTTGTGCAATTCTCGTTGTACCACCGTAACTTCCATATCATGTTAACGGTCTTAATTACAGAAAAATGAAGTTGTAAGTATTGGTTGCATTTTAATATAATAAAAGTCAATCACTTGATCTTTCATATCCATGATTTCATGACACATGCACACACGTTGAACCATCCAAATATGGCTTAATTGGCATGAATATGATACATAACATATCTGGTAATTAATGCAATTAATTACCTTATTTTAAGAAGTACTTGTTTACAATTCGTGCGATGTTTTGGAACACCGATCCCGACGCTCCACTGTTCTAGAATTCCTCTAGAACGTCGAGTATTTGCTTCTATAATTACACACTCTCTTGACTTGGACGAACTCTCCGTCGGATACTCTTTCCGCCGGACTAGTGAATCCTTGTGCATGGCCTCCGTAAGTCTCCTCTGATCATGGATTCCCACATGGTCGACGAGCCGGTTGTACCCTAACACCTATGATACACTCTAGGGATCAGTAAGATCCAAACAGCCTTAGATTGTTCTCTTGCTCTTATCTTGAATCACGCCGGACCTCTGGACCTGTGCTTAACGAGGCCAGCGGAAAGATCGTGAGTTCCACCTGACTGCCAATACCTTACGCGCGTGTTGTGCAACTGTTACCATCACTCGTTACTCGACGTTTCATGTGCAATGACCATAAGATCTCATCTATGCTATACTCGCTCATCTACTCATATTCACGTTCACTCTACTATCCCGTCTCTCTCATCTATTCATCTAGCACTCTCTTGTCACCCTTTGAGCTGTGTGGCTCCTATCGTTTGTGCTATTTCGTGACTGTCTAGCGCTATAATATGGGTCTTGTGACTCTACTGTATCAAATGCATACTGTGCAGGGCACGGAGAGTGTCCGAGGGGCTCCAATCTAGTCCTGGGGGCAGAGAGCCACCCGAAAATACCTGTAGGGGCTATTGACGGTGTTCTGCATTGCACCGGTTCTGACTATACTATCTTGGCTAGACATCTAACTACTATCCTTTTAGTCTGAGGAGTTCAGACGTACTGTGATATTACTGTGCTATCACAAACTGTTATACATTAGTCTGAGGAGTTCAGACGTAATGTACTATCGTGAAACGACTACTGTCCCAAAGTGACTATTGTCGTACTCTACCAGTGCACCGTTGTGCAACCATACACGCTATCTTGTTACACGCTATCGTGTTACACGCTATCTCACCATACGCTCTACTTGCTCTACTTGATACTCACTATCTTGAGTTACTGTGTGCTATCGCGACTTGATCACATTCAAAGTGCAATTTACTCTTTACATGACCATCTACTATCATCTCTTCTTGCTATACATGTCTCTTGCTATTCTGGACAATATCGTTACTTGCTATTATTATTATCGTTTTCTATCGTGACTTGACTTTAGTCATCGTGCTATACTTGATTCATCTGCTATTTGAACCATGTTACTTGTGCTGTTACTTTCTCGACTTTACATGACTCTCTCTATCATTAGTTACTCTGTCGTTTAATGCATTAATTACTTAAAGCATGCTTGAGCTTGAGATATAAGTCCTACTGGGCGTTATCGCTCACCCTTCGTTATTTGTTATTGTGTCTCAGGTATGTCGGACAATGACGTTATACGTATCAATGGGACAAGACCAGAGTGATGAGTGACCCGGAGTCAAATAACGAAGTTACCCTAGCACAATTGGAGTCTAGTAGTTGTTGCTTTAGATTTCTTTTCAATGTAATGATGTCATTGAGCCCTATGTATTGGCTCCGAATTAGTGGTTGTAATAGTCTTAGTGATTTTATAATGAAACGAAGAGTTATTTCAACTATTGTTCATTAGATGCTCTAATGTTTGCGAAAGTATGCGTAATTGTCGTTACCATACTCATTGTTCGCGTCTCCCTCCGATTTATTCCGCTGCTAAATTGGAGGGGCGTGACATCAGACAAAGTGGAACTTCGTCATATATGAAGCTAAACTTTGTCATATCCGAAGCTTAACTTCGTATATGGTGAAGTCACTTCAGCTAATCATGATAAATTTAACTGTGTCTTCGAATGTTCTAATTTGTTCCTTGTCTGACGAAGTGTAACTTCGTCATATACGAAGCTGGACTTCGGAGATTACGAAGTGAAACTTCGTCATATATGAAGCTAAGCTTCGGATATGACGAAGTCACTTCGACCGATGAAGACCATTTTGACATGGTGACTTCAAATGTTCACTCTTAGACTTGGCCAGTCGAAGTGCTGAGATTTTGTATATTCATGTTATAATTTGACAGTCAATCAAACATCGATTGCCTCATGGCAGACATTGATTGCTTCCTATGTTATCATCGATTGTCATAACATGGATTTCCAACAACTTAAACATGAATTACCTTATGTTTGAGATCGATTGTCATAACATCGATTACCTTTTTCTCTGAACACTTAAAGATGCCTTTTGTGTAGGACATCATGTGATGTGCACGTGTCACTTAAGGGTTTTGGGTACACGCAACCCTAAGTATGAGGTTTGGACATTTGGGTATAAATAGGCCATTGTCCTTTGTGAAAGGTGTGCGGATAAAAAGGAGGAGTCTGAAAAGAAATAGGAAAAATCTAGAGTCCACAAAGAGGAGCAAAGCAAAGCCACCAAGAAGAAGAAGGAGAAGAATAGGAGAAGCTCGTGATGAGGAGAAGCTCTTGTTGCTGAAGATAGATCTGAAAGTTGAAGAGAAATGCTTCGGAGTCTATAATTCTTGAATTGGGTATTTTCGTTGTGTGTGATCTGTGTTAGTGTTCTACATAGATCATCTAATTGTCTTTGTTATAATTTCACAATTGTACTGTGATAGATCATGCTAGAGGATCTACTCCATAATTGGATTTGTTCTAGTAGAACTTGGATCCATCATGGTCCAAAGGGTTTGAGCACTGTGTGCTTAGGTTTTGGAGCCATCGTGCTCTGGTTTTCTAAGCCATCGTACTTAGAAGTTTTGGGAAGATCCGTCGTGCTCTTGCCGAGTGGAGTGAGTCATCGTGCTCATCTCCGGTTGTTGCTTGTGAGTCGTCGTGCTCACAAATGGGTCTTGGAGTATGTTGTCGTGCCTATCTTCTGATTATTCTTTGAGTCGTCGCACTCAAAGGGTGTTAGAGTCGTCGTGCTTCAGTCTGTACTTGCAAGTATTTAGTGGTTCCTCTGTCGTGGGGAGGTGGACGTAGGACACACAAGTTGTGTTATCCGAACCACCTTAAAATTCTTTATGCACAATGGTTTGATTGTGGTTTGCTATCTCGTTTCACACTCTATTCACACACCACTATTTGATCTAATTGATCTCTGTGAGTTACTTGTTTTTAATTCCGCTGCCATTCACATAGAACTACTTTTTTACATTCACATTCACCTTATCTGATCACAACACAAGCAAGTAGATTATAGTTTTGATTCACAATCCTATTCTCCAGTTATAGTGATTCTATGAGATTTTGATACTGCAAATCGAGGCTGAATTCTTGGATTGAAAGCAATCTGCAATTGAGATTTCTGTTCTACATGAACTTGACATCAACATAGCTTAATGTCAAGATGTGTTGTCAACATATTTTTGACGGTGTTGTATTGTGCCGTCTACACCTAGTAAACTACACTTTCTTGTGCCATCTAGTTCCTATTTCCAATGTAAAATAACTATACATTTTAATGAAAGAAAGTAGGTGTCAAAGGTACTGTCATGAAAAGTAACTACTATAAGACTGAGATTATGTCCTATTCTTTTTGCTAGTATTTTATTTTCTGTCCATATAAAATTAATTAGATTATTAAAAAGGAAATCTGCATAAATTAGATTTACTATGGAAAATTATGATAAATTGGATAGTTTCTGTTGGCAATATTATTTACACTCTGAGGGGTTCAATGAATAATTTTTTCACTATTCGTGATTTTTCTGAAAATTTTCCCTAATCATGACAGTGGGCTGTTAATTCAGAAAATAGTAATCCAACGAGAAAATTTTTTAAAGGTTGTAAGGTTGATTTACATCATGAAAGTATTGCATTATAGAAATTACAAGCTATTTTGAGCTCTGATGATATATCTATATATTTTTGGATTTAAGTGAGTTATGATTTTAAATTATATTAAAATCTAAGAACTGAGAAAAAAAGGTGGCAAGCTAATTATGGCACTGCTGTAGCCTATGACCATGAACAATATAGGCATAAACTATGATAAATATAATTTTATGTATTATATATTTAACTGTATTACTCTACTGTCAAATGTCAAATGGACACTGCTACCAAAGGGAGATACTGAAACCTACCATAGAAATGTCCCCTATGAGAAAATTCTTATTGTTTATTGGCCTAGAGGGTAATAGGGATAAAATCATGGAGGTAGACGTGCTTTGCACATCCCATTAGTTAAGGTAGAGAGTGGTTCTCCCAACTCTGCACAACTACTAATTAGACTCTCACTTCTGCCTAGTTGATTGAGTAATGTATCAATAGATTGGCCTCCTATTGGTGGTTTGGGCAATGTACCTGGACTTTCTGCTACTGCTACTAACACTGCTACTGCTATTGACACTGTCATTGTTAATGTACTACTATTGTTATTAACATTGTTATAGCTATTGTCATTGCATTCTATTGCACTTAAAAGATTTCATATCATACTAATTATTGTTCTTCATTAGTTTATATTGCAATACATGATCATACTTGTTAAATGACATAGATAGCAAACATGAAATCCATGAGTGTTGCATCTAATGATTGTTTAGTTAAAGGAGATTGACCTGTTTAGAAATATGACTAAGGATTAGTATATGACTTATCGTATTCATGTTTAGTGATATGTGGGCTATTATGTTTACAAAGGTATAATATATGTAGATTTAGAATTGAATTCCTAATTGCTTGCTGAGTGTATTTTATATTCTCACTCTTGCTATCTCTCTTCACGAGAAATTAAAGATCAAGAGGGAGAGGAAGTGGTTAGATCCAACTCCGATAGAGAGGACTAGAGCTTGCTGAGATCTTAGTGTTTACTAATGTAAGTTGGAATAAATGTAATTTGAACTTTTGATTATTATGTAATTTGTGGTCTTTGGCAATTGTATCAGAACTTGATCACTTATAATCTGTGGTATGTGGATTATTAAAGTTGATGACAATTGTTAATCTTATGCTATATTATGATTATTTATTTATGTAATTCTCAACCTAAATATCGTTTTTAGATTGTTTCTTAATGTACACGTCTCTCTCTAATCTGACGTGAATTGGTATGACTAAACTGGACTTGAGAGGGACATTGCAATTCTCGTTAGAAGATCACAATATTGATGAGAGCATTCTTAATGTCAATCAACCTTGGATTTCCATGGGGTATAATAAGAAGCTAGTTCCCGTTACTTCGAAAGAGGAAATCGAACATGTGGTTTTCTCTTTTGACTAACTTGAACTCTCCTGGCATTATTGGATTTATAAGGTCATTTTTCACCCCGTGTTGGGATATCATAGCTGCTGATATGGTCCTTGCTGTGCAGGCTTTCTTCAAAGACTTTCCCATTCTTCAGGGTGTCTCTTTGTCCCTCATTGCACTTATCTTAAAGGTGAAATCCCGTCCTCCTTTTCAGATTTCAGATCAATTAGCCTTCTTAACTTTTCCTATAAAGTTGTATCTTGGGTTATTTGTAGGCGCCTGCCACATCTCATATCAATTGAACAAGCAGGTGTATTTGTCAAAAGGCATAATATCGATCAAATGAGTTGGCGAATTAAGGATATTAATCGCAAGGTGCATGGTCATAGCCTGATTTTCAAAGTGGACATGGCTAAGGTTATTGATCATCTCAAGGCTGGGAAGATTTGTTCGATTAAGTTTGTTTTTACAGTCCATCCCTATCTACGTACTGCATGCTAGTGCAACTTGTTTTCCTAAATCCATCATCAACTTCATGGAACTGATACTTGCTAATTTCTACTGGCCTTCAGACGGTGGAATATTGGGGATCGGGAGCCTGCACGTCGACGTCCAAGTCGCTATTGCTATTAAACGGATTTGGTCTGTCCTCCATGCATGGTTCTTCTGTCTGGTCAGACTCTGCTAAATCTACATTTCTGAAATGTCACCTAGCTAGCTATCAGACTTAGATAATCCGTTTCCATCTGGTGTCCACCGGGATATTTTCATGAAACCAAAAAGTGTGATATTTTTAGAGCAGATCGCATATGGATTCCTTAAGATGGCGAGTTTGTCGACTTTCTTCGAGATGTATCATGTGGTAATGGGCCTCTTTTTCACTTCTCTACCCAACAGGATTGCTTGCTCCACCACCGTTTCCCTCCAAGAGACCTTAAATAATTTGCAACATGTAACCTGGTCGTTCGTTTCTTCTGTAATGTGATCACCCTCCAATTCCTACCTCAACTTCAACATACGATGCTTAGATAAGGAAAAATGATATATATGTTCATGGACCTGCTCCACTAATGGAAATTTTACTGTCAAATCTGCTTACGAATATTGCATCAGAAATTCAGGTATTAGGAGGCCGACTCTCTCCAAGATTTGGAACGCTAAGTTTAAGCCAAGAGCATCATCCAGCTTAATTTGCTTGGAAACTTACGCATTATGCGGTGCCAATAGAAGGTCTTGCACAGAGATGCATGTGGAATTTTCCGTCCATCTAAATGCACCTGCTGTGCTACCAATCCACAAATTGAAAGTCCTTGGCCACCTTTTCCTGGCGGATGATCTTGTTGTTCGATTGTCTTTGGAGTTGTTTCAATTCCCTAAATTGATACTAGATGCACTACCACAAGAACTGCTGGTACTCTTCGCTGGGATATTAATATGTTTGGTATTAGGATAGATCAGGTATATAGTGAGGATATCCTTAACCTCACTCTATCCCCGGTCTATCTTAATACCAAATATATCTTTATGAACTGTTTAGTATGAGATCAAAATAAATGTAGATGGCGATAAATTAATTTGGAGATATATTATCTTTATTTTTAATTCGCCTATTGTTTGGTATTTTTAGGGTTAGAAAATGGGGATAAGCTATCCCACCAAAAAGGTGGGATGAGTTATCCCCAATTTATCCTCATTTTTTTGAGGATATCTCTAAAATACTTAAATCATGTTTATCCCTTTTTTTTTTGAAGTACCAAACATAGAATGAGGTTAACTTATCTCTTATCCCCTATTTAATTCCATATCAAACAACCACTGTTTGGTATGAGATTAAAACAAATGGAGATAAGGGTAAATTAATTTGGGGATACATTATCCTTATTCCCAATCCGCCTCTTGTTTGGTATTTTTAAGATTAGGAAATAGAGATAAGTTATCCCACCAAAAAAGTGGGATGAACTATCCCTAATTTACCTTCATTTTTTTAGGATATCTCTAAAATATTTAAATCTTGTTTATCCTCTTTTTTTTGAAGCACCAAACATGAGATGCGATTATCTTATCTCTTATCCCTTATTTAATCCTATACCAAACAGCCTAAAACATCTGCACGCAGGTAGATCAGACATCACCAACCCGGCTGGTTTTGCTGCAAGTCACGCCATGCTCCTCATAGTTTGGAAAAATTGGAAGGCAAGGTGTGCACTATCAGATATGACAACAACAAGAGGGTGAATATTAATTAACATAAACAATAAACTCTAATTTTAGAGCAGTTGGCATTCTCGATGAAATAGGTCATGTAAATTAACCTTCTCCAACAGGCTACCTTGGACGCTTAATTTGGGCCTTCAGTACTTGATGATGTCCAAGAGGCCTAAGATTGTAAGATGGCTGCCCCGCACTGCTGATTATGCACTGTGAATGTTGATGGTGCTTCCAAGGATAATCCAGGCCCTGCTGCAGGTGGTGGATGTGCTCTGCCGACTTCTATGGGGATGGCAGTAACACATTGTTGCTGAAACACGTTCTTTTCTTGCTGGATCCGCAATCCACTACTACAATATTCTTCCCACATTTCCATTTCTCTCAAATTTTGGTCGTTCTCTCTTATTAACCAGCAGAAATCTCCACCGTGGTCCATTTCCTGAAATGGTGGTCCTTCACCTGTCTCAAGTTCATAATTAATGGAGATTGAAGCATGTATCCAGAGATTGTAATGGAGTGGCCGATGTTTTAGCATCTCATGCGTGCTTATTCAAAGAAAACTTGGAGTTTTACACATGGAACCAACTCCCTGCTAAGACCCGTGGATGTGCTCTCCTTGATGCTTTTGGCATGCATGCCTAGCTGCAAATTTCATCGATTTTAAAATTTGTTTATTTGTCATTGATGGAAAGAATAAAAGTCGGTCATTCCTTTTCCAGTCATTGTAAAGTAGGGTTATGCCCCATAGAATTTGTACTCCTTTATTTATATTCAACAAGATTTAGATCTAAAACCTATCTTGGTAGAGCAAGAACACCGTCTCTTCTCTGAAATAGATGTGCGCTCCCCCAAGATCCATTGTTAAGCTCTTTAACATAAAAAAAACGGGGAAATGACCTTAGGAAATTGTGGACATAAGAACTATGTGCACACAAGCACACAGGAGTTTTATTTCACGCAAAAATAAAGTTTCACAAGCAAATTACGCATGGACTCAAATGCATTCTCTTGCCCTCATGACTTATTCAACTTTGCAAGGACCAGATTCTCTTCTTAATCAATTTCTACATGAATTTATGATGAGATGAAACCTGGTATTTACATGCTTATTGTAAATGTGCAAACTTGAATTTGTAGACATTGATTTTTTCACTTGAATTATTTCGGAGAAATAAAGAAAATTTCAGATCAAGATTTTAATCAAGCAATTTTTATCTAATCCTCAGAAGTTTTAATCACTTAAATTTTCGTTGCAAATCTATTCAACCCTCCCTCCACCCCATTCTAGACTTACCATATCACCATATTTTTGGGCCAACAAGCGCTACGCCTCGGCCACCAACCGACGCCGGGCCATACATGACTCCCACAAGAACCATCAAAGTTGGGCGCCACCAAGAAACGACCCTTGGCATGTATGTCGAGATAGGGAACACGCGGCAACCCATAGAGCTACTATGAGAGAGCAGAGTCTCACCCTACAAGCACATCCAACCATGACCTTGGACACTCCACGAAGTCGAAAAACTACACACACAACCAACCCAGACCTTAGACACTCCACAAGATCAAGAAACCCTGCACAAGTGCTGCCACAAATGAGCACCAAGGAACAGGTTATGAAATCAAGGTTGGGGCCCACACAAGGCACACTGAGAGAACACTCGAGTTGGAAACCACCAAAGGCACGCCTAAGTCGAGAACCACCACACACCATCCTTAGGTGCAACAACAAGAGATGGGAGCCAACTCACTCCCGCCCTCGGAACGCCAACAAGGCTGGAGGCCCAAATGAACACAAGAATTAGAAGCATATGCCCACTAGGCATGGCACAACCGAAAGCACAAGGCACCGCGACCAAGTACCAAAACACCGACGCCCTCACGAACGAGGCATAGCTCGACTATAATCGTCATGCAAGTTAGGGCAATGTCCAACTCACATAGCACACCTCAAGGAAAAGCCATCACAACAATAGCAAGTTTGCTACCACCATATGTAGTCAGGAGCGTCCACTGGAAACTAACCACTTGACAACAAGTCCAAGTATCCCCTCACGTCAGAGTGAGATGCATGGACAAAACACAACCACAACAATGACAACTGTAGCGTAGCCAAGTTGTGGCCCCATGCCTGACCTCTCTACATGGCTCCGGAACCAATGCAGAGTGAGAGAGTGAGAACTGGCTAGATGGAGTGCACTGTAAATGCCCAAACTCTGTGAGACCGAACAAACTAAAAAGGCTCTACAAGTGACTCGACACCACTACCCAAACACTACTTTCCCCTCAGCCTAGAAATGCACTCAACAGACATGCTCGTGGCTCGGAGACCTCCCTCTAACAAGCCCATCAAGATGGGGGTCCTAGGAAATGGTAACAGCCTACTCATGGTGTGGTACACCACATGTTGGGATAGGCTCTCAAGTGCAAAGCACTGGGCGAACAGTAAATAGGCTGGAAAAACACAAGAATAGGTCCACACCATGGATCGCTTGTAAATTACAACAAGCCAAACAAGAACAAGGCACACATAGGCACACCATCTAGAACCCTCGAATGGGCCGCCAGCCAACACAAGCACGTGCGCCACAACTATAAACTTGATAGAACGGAAAGAAGGGTCTACTAATATAGGCAGACAAAACAAGACATATTGACCTTTTGCTACCAAGTCACAACAAGAGGGTTGTTGCTTATAGAGGCAGAAGATGATGTACACACCCATCACTACTACAACGTGGCGACTGGGGTCTCGCCTTCAGATGAGGAACATGATGTACCGATTGTCGCTTTCCTCATCTGAAGGGTAAACCCTAGGAAAAATCGACCCTAGGTTTTACACCCAAAAATCCACACAAAGACAAGGGCAAACACCTTACCGTTACTCCCAAGTACACTATTCAGCACTAGCACTTACCAATCTAAAAAATTCAATCTTACAATTAAGTAAATAAAATGGATCATTATTCAGAACCATGTTGATCTCATAGAGAAATAGGTCTTAACTTTGAAAACTTTAAGTTTTTAATTAAAAATAACTTGAAGATTAACAACTAAATCCTAAAACTAATCTACACAAGAAAATAAATGAGATGAATCTAAAGAAAGAGAAAAGGATTGAGAATCTCCTAATGAAAATCGCAGGCACTGGGTCTCTTGGGCTACTATTTAGAAGCCTATTTTCGATGTGGCCTTGGTGTCCGCAGCCTCTGGCATGTTCAAATCTCTATGGTGATCAAACTTCTTTGGAATATTTCTGATGGGTCTTCTCTGTGGCTTACCTATGCCAGGGACAGATTCTTTCATGGTGGCCAGCTTATTAGGTATCCGCATGGTTTTTCCAAGAAGCTATTCTTTGCTGCGCATGACATTGTCAAAAATAATTCTAGATGGATCTTGGGTAATGGTGCTAGTATTAGTTTTTTGGATGATGTTTGGATTGGTCAGAAGCCTCTTCGGAATAATTTATCTAATCCTTTCTTAGAACCTTCACCTACTGTTCAGGAGGTCCTTCTTGATAATAGCCACCACTTGCGTTCACTTATTGATGTTAATCTGGATCAACTACAGCTCTCTACTCATGATGATATTTGTGTTTGGGCTCCTTCTAAAAATGGTGTATTTTCTGTTAAAATTGCTTATGATCTGATTCGCAGTCATGGAGTTAAGCGCATGCCTCTCCTTCGTATCTGGCATCATCATTTTAGTAGGCGCACCTCCATGTTCTGTTGGCAATTGCTCCATAGAGCTGTCCTTGTGGATGACCGTATTGCTGAGTGTGGTATTCCACTACCTTCTCGTTGTTGCTGCTGCTGGAGTCCTCAAGTGAATCATCTTTCTCCCCTTCTTATTGCTGGCCATGGTATTCAAGTGAATATTTCTCTTCATCTTTGGGATATCCTGAAGTCTTGTAGCCTTTCTAATCCTCATGGTTTTGTCACCATTTAATGTTCCATGCTTATTGTTTGGGAACTTTGGAAAACTAGGTGCAAAATGAAGTTCGAACAAGTTAAGATTTCTCTAGACACTATGCGCCATAACATTCAAGCATTAGTCGCTACTGCCATTGGCAGGTTGGTCTTTAAAAAGAGTTCTACACCCCAGCAAATGGAAGCCATTATGGAGCTTGGTTTTCTTGTTAATGCACCTCTTAAGATGACCAAATTTGTGCGATGGATCCCACCTGTTGAAGGTCTTATGCTTAATGTTGATGGTGCAAGTAAAGGTAACTCGGGCCCTTGTGGGGGTGGAGGTCTCTTCAGGAATTCCAATGGCACTGTTACTCTTGCTTTTTCTCATTATTATGGTGTTGGTTCTAGTCTTGCTGCTGATGTTCGTGCCATGCATGATGGAGCTTTATTAGCTGTTGAGCAAGGTCTCATGATCTCTAATATATGTTCGAACTCTTTGACTTTGGTTACCTCCATTCATACTGGCGTTGACCCTTCCTGGGATTGCTACAGATGGTGGAGGACTATTCTTGAGTTTGTTCAACTTCATGGTGTTAGAGTGACTCATGTTTTTAGGGAGGTTAACCAAGTGGCGGATGCCTCAGCTAATTTTGCTTGTTCTATGCATTGTAATGAGGTCTTTACCTCATCTAGGCAGCTTCCCCGTCCTTGTTTTCGTGCTCTTATTGGGGACCAGATGGGTCTTGGCAATTTTAGACAATCATGATTTCTGTTGTTCTCCCAGGGGTATGCCTCGCAGCACATGTACCTAGATTTTCATATTAATATATTTTTTGTGTAGTAAAAAAAGGAAAAAGAAAATGATTGAGAACTAAGAGAAAGAGTGATAAAGGGTAGAAAGACAAAAGAACATAACACCAAAATTAATTCTATTAATAAAATAATCGTTTAACAACAAATGCTAAATAAACTAAAAACAATAACAAAAATGGAGCACACTCACCATGCATGTTCAAAAGAAGGCATCACTAGGAGAGAGAAAAGTGAGAGGGAGAGAGAGAAAAAAGAGTAAGAGAAGTGAAGAAAGAGAAGAGAATTATGAGAGAACGTAGAGAGTGAGTCGTTGGGGGTTGTTTGAGAAAGAGAGGAGGATTGGAGAGAGTTAATAAATTTAATTATTTAAGAGTTATAAAAGATAAATTAATTTTTTGGTATCTTAACTAAATTGTGAAGATAATTCTACACAAGCCGCAATCGATGGGGGCAGGGGGAAGCCGTGGTGTGCACTCCCCTGCCCCACCTTTTTTCTCTCCTTTCTCTTGGCTCTCTATTTTCTTTGTGCCATGATAGGCACCAATACTCTTCTTCCCTTTTCCTCCCCTCCACGGTAATATTGGCTTGTCATCTCCTCCTTAGTTGAGTGGTTGCAAATTCTCTCCCCCCCCTCCACTGCGTCCTTACAGGGCTTCTCCCCCTCCATCATTGCTCCCCTACATATGCCCCATTTGTTCCCCCCACACCAACAGATCCCCCCATTCTCTCTCTTCACTGCCACAAGCCTCCAGATCTGCCCCTTTTGGTTCGATCCATCATTTTTTCCCCTTTTCACTGCCTTGTGACTCCAAGTCAACCTCACCACCACTGGATCTACCCTCTTCTTTCCTTTTGATCCCACACACATCTAGATCTGCCCCTTTCTTCCCTATCAACACAACATCTACCCTCCTCCCTCTCTCTATTACCACGGGCCTCCATGTCTGCCCCTATTCTACCCGTCCACCCCCACCTCCCCTCACTATCCCTCCTACACTATGCTTGCTTGCTCTGTCCCACCCTTCTCCCCACCTTTGCTTCGATACTGCCCATGGACGAACACTTGAAGCCTTTTGCTTAATATTCCTTGTACATAGGTGGCAGAACTTATAAGAAATTTATTCTTCATATTTGGACAGTCTAAAATGCTCATAGAGGAAAGAAAAATACTTAGTGTATATCAAAAGATGCAAATTAAAATACACACACGCAATAAAATTGTGTCACCTCAACTTTGAGTATTATAGAAAACTCTCTTAATAAGATCAATACTAGAGAAATATGGTTTGAATTTATAAATGTGTTGAATTATAGAAGGTAAGACAAGAGCACAAGAGCATATGGTGTCACGCCCTAACACAGAATATCGGAAATGGCAGTTGCAAACATATGAGTATAGAGCAATAGACATCAAATCATTGGACAATCGAGAAATAAAAATCAACTAACTTTGATTCATAATCACCATTGTCCACTACATTTACTAATCAGAGCCAATACATATGGCCCATTGACACCTTTACATTTGAAACAAGTAAATGACTAAGTAATTGACTATCATAGTACTATGACTCTATGGAAGCTACTTTCACACCAAACTCCATCAGGGACGCTCGTTCACTATTGGTCATCCCCATCCACTTATGTATCTCTTCCTCACTAGATCAATCTAAAATAGCCTTGGATAACACTTGATGAGCGATAACGACCAATAGATCTTATATCTCTTAATCGGGCAGGCTTTAAGTGATTAATGCATTATCAATCAGAATAACTAATGATAGAGAATCATGTCGAATCAAGATGGTAATAGTTAGAAGATATCATGAAGCAACAAGTATGACTAGTAACAAGTATAGCACGCAAAAGAGTAATTGTCAAGTCCCTAATTTTCCCAAGGGGATAAATCAGGAGATGCAATAAGCAAGCATTCAAAAGCCATAGACAATTAACTAACACAAGTAAGGCCCACAATTCGATAATTAATATCTCTTACTTCATTCATAATAAACGGACATTACAATCTCCAATATCAAAATAAAAACACTCTTTATTTATTAATCTATCTATCTCTTATAAGAAAGGTAAAAATTACAACAATGACTACTCTAGAATTAACAATGACTCTCTAGATGTACTCCACACTCGATGGACAAGTGCTAGCATTACAATTTATTCTTCCCTTAGCTACCTAAAAATATTAGAGAAAGTAGGTATCAGTGCACTTATCCAGTAGGATTTATATCTCAATCAAGTAGAATATCGACAATGATGGGATGACAGTGCATGCATGATAACAAATGTAAGTCGTGGAACATACATAAGTAGTAATCAATGAGTTTATAGTGAGGCGTGTAGTTGTGAACAAGGATTTAAGAACAAGTACATATCAGATGCTCAATAATAGGACTGGTCATATTTCACACATATTAAATAATCAATCAGATAGTCAAACATATCATATCACATGAAGGCACTTTCAAATCATGCACACATTACAGTGCCATGCCACGCACCATAAGTCTATACTCTCATGGTTAATAAGTACGTCGGGGCGCTCCTCCCTATGACAAGATAGGGCCCCTTATTTACACAGGCGTTGGTCATTGGACCGAAGTCTGAAGTAGTGCCAATCACATAGAACATATTATGGCCAACAGATTCCAAGAATAAGTACACAGTAACAAAAGTATGATTTCTGGTGAATTCCAAAGGTACATTGAGAGTTCAAAAAATAACAAGAAGTATGGATTTCAGGAGTTCAAACAGATAGCATAACAGCATATTTCAAGTTACATAAATATTTAGTGTATTGACAAGAGTATGACGTATGCTAGATACATTGTAGTGCTCTCTAACTCCATGGAACTTCATGGTACAACCAGCTCGGTCTCTATGAGGGAATCCATAGATTGCGAAGACTTACGGAGGTCTTGACAAAAAGGTCCCTTGTCTACTAGAACAGAATGTTTGATAGAGAGGTTCTAATTTATCAAGAAAGGGGTTGCCTAAATCGTGCAAGTGTAAGAGTGTCGAACCCAAAAACTTTTCTAATCTGCATTTGATAAGTAAGGCAGGTAAATCTCGATAAAAACAAAAGGTAGTAATCAATGCATGATCCAAAAATAGAAAGTGTTAACTATTGCCTAGTAAGCAAGCCTAGAAGGGGGGTTGAATAGGTTGGTTTAAAAGTTTATGCAGCTCAAAATAAATCTTTAACAAGATTTTTATTGTTAGTTAATAGCAAAAAATACACAAACAGATAATCACAGACAATGCTCACAGTGTTATCCTGGTTCGGCACTGAGTCACTCCTCAGCCTACATCAAGTCCCTAAGAACAACTTGGATTTCACTAACGAAGGGTATAGTCCCCCTTTAAGGACGCTTACACACCAGCTCAGCTGGCCTTCTCTTTGCAGCACAGAAGAGGAACATACAACACCCTAATGCTAACGGTCTTCCCTTCTACTAAGGGGAACAACACTTATACACACAAGCCTACTCTTCCATCGAAGAGGAATATACAACACCCCAATGCCAAGGGTCTTCCCTTATACTAAAGGGAACAATGCTTGTACACACAAGCCTACTCTTCCACTGAAGAGGACCAACTCAAAACACAGAAGAGTGTAGAATAGTCCCTAGAGCAACCTCAAGATGAATACTAGCTATGCTTGATCTGAGGCAATGTCTAAGAGGATTCAAGTTTACAAATAGACACACCCTTATACATACAACAATATCTTCTCAGAAAGGACATAGTTTGAATGCAGAGAAAGAGATATGGAGCATTGGAGGTCACAGAGAGTTCTTTTGGTGCTCAAATTCTTCTTTTCTCATGAGCTTGAAAATGCTTGCGTTGAGGCCTCTCTGAAGAGAACTGGATCACACAAATTTTTCATCAAAGCGTATTCTCTTATGTTTAGTAGGCATCATCTCTTATATACTCCGTGGAAGATATCCGTTGAGAAATATGTGGAGAAATCCGTTGAGTCTTGTTCTTCCTCAACATGTGTATGTTTCTAAGGCGTTAGCAGTGTCTAACGTATGCTTCATGTGAGTACCGGATATCTACAACATTTAATCCATAGAGGGAGGTGTTAGTTAAGAGAGATTGTACATCAGTCAACACCCATACCCATTTTGCAAAAATCCGCATTTCCAGCTGACAACCTGCTATTCTGGGTAGTGCTTTTCTGTTTGCTAGGAAAAGAAAGGTCATTCAAGAACATGCACAAGGTGAGAAGGTATGATTAAGTGTGAGAAGTATTATCTATTGCATTTAATGTCTGAGATGCGCATGAGATATTACGTAAAGTACATGTACAAAGATTTGAAAGCAAGTTTGCGCACCAAAAATATTTTGATGGATAATTGATGCAACCATGAATATAAGTGATTTATATTTGAGATCAGACTTCAGTAGTTGGTATGAATAAATAGTTTGTTCACTAATCAGAATCTGTTTAATCACTAATCAAAAGCACATAAGTCAAGTGTTCACTAATTGATATGACATGTGCCTCATATTCAATGATCGTTGAGAGAATAATGGTAATCAGAACATTATAAATGTATTCACTCATTGATATCTGAGCAACACCAATAGAAACAATATAGAGTAAGTGTTCACTAATCAGAATGGTGATCACCAATGATATGATATAACCCTACTTGATAGGTGAACAATGCTAATCGGAAGGCAAGTGTTCATTAATTGATATGTTGTTCATTAGTTGATATGGGGTTCTCCAATCAGAATAAGATCGATAGATTGTATGTCAATCGGAGTGTCATTTAGAAATCGAACGCAATGCCTTGACTAATAGTACATCCATTTAGCCAGTAATCGGAACACGATGTCTTGACTAATCGAAATATACATTTAGTTAGCAATCGGAGCAATACTTAAGCAATTGAAAAAAGTTATGTAGTCGGAATATGGGTTGAGCATTAGTCGATGTGAGTTATGTTCTCTAATCAATAGGAAGTAATTTGTACTTCAATCGGTAGAATACTTAAACAGGAATTGATATACTACTTAAACACCAATCAGAACACTTTTTCTTTAAGATAAGTGTTTAGTAGTCAATAGAAAACTTTTGTTCTTTAATTGATACGCTGAGTCAGTAATCAATATTGACCTATAAATATTATGAAGCGATAATTTGGTCTTTATTTCCCGTTGAAAGACTGAAGAAAAATGATATTTTAACACATAATTTAAAAATTTTGTCATCACCAAAATTCATATAGAAAAGAAGATAAAATAGCTAACAATCTTCCCATTTTTTGTGTTGACAAAACTCTAAGGAAATGAAATTTCAATTTAACTAACTACTGAAATTATGCATGTAAAATATGTATTTTACCTAACATGTTTGAGCATATGTCACAGTATATTTTCTCCCCCTTTTGTCAAGAGATGGGTGAATCATACCATGAGATAAAAATGATAGGAGGGGCAAAGAGGTGTTGAATTTGTATTAGAAGTAGAAATTAGGCTATAAAAGGGGTACATATTTTTCTATAATCTCCTAGGACCGAAGTTCTTATTTCTCAAAGTAGTTCTGGAACAAACTGCTGCTGATCAAATTATCTGGTCCCATCTCTTGTCTAAACCACTGAATGTGCTTTGTTCTTTCTCCTTGGAGAAATGTTTGATATTCGGTAGGCTGCATGTAGAATCGTTAGAATCTTGTGCTGGAAAAAATTGCATGTCAAACAAATATGTCAATTGAGAAGGGATACCAGATCTTCTGCTCTACCAGTTCTTTCTTCAAGGCTAAATAAATCTGATATCTACCTACTCATATGGAGAACTGATCATTAGCAAACTTTATGGAGTTCATGTCCATGAATTGCTTAGGGTTAAGGACAGGCTGCCTTTCCTCTCTTCTGGCTTCATTTAACATCTCCAATTTCTCAAAAGCAGCTATGTACATAGTAGTCCAAGCAGTGGTGTACAGTCTCTCAGCCTTAATCACAAGAGGGGCTAGATCTTATGATGAGATAAATCCCTTCTGGTATTCTTAGTGGATAAATTTGGGAAAGTCCATGAGACGATCTGTCTTCACATAGACCCTGGCCTTGACTTTGGCATATCGGTCTAGAATGGTCTTCCCAATATTTGATTCAACAAGCAGGGCATGTAGCTTAGGCAATTTAACGACTGAAGGTAGAGACCAAGAAGCAAACTTGAGTGTAAGTGATGTTGCTCTCTTGTGCTTTTGGAATTCCTCCCTGATAATTTCCACAAACTAACTGAACTGGGCTTCTCTTGCACCTTGGAGGAATCTATAGTCATGGAATAATTGAAATTGTGGGAGAAGCATTATTTCTTTCTGAATTGTCCAGCCCCATTCTTCTTGATGTTGGATATCAAACCAGTCAGATAGAGTCATGCCTAATTGTTCACAAATACTTCTTTGAGTTCTGGCCTATTCATACTACTTACACTTGGCTTGATTTGCTTTGGCCCACTTGTGTTCAATCTGAGATTCAGCTATCTTAAAAATCTTCTGAGCATCAGATTTGGTAATGGCAAACAAAATTACCAGAATAATAATATACTGATGCATATCTACTTGAAGCAGTCCAAATACTTTTGCATACGCACATTTGCATAGAAACTCTTTGTAAAGAGATTTCTTTTTGAATTGAATGGCCATAGCATACCAAAGAGGAGGAAACTTCGTGACTGAGCTGCTGAGAACTTGATGGCTGCTTGTCTTTCTCCTCTTAGAGGCTGGTGAAATTGCAGTAGCTGAATTTTCTGAGTAGATTGAGAAGATGCCATAACAGCCTTCAGGATTTCCTATTGTACTGCATCCTACATTGGCTCAAGAGTCTTGGATGGAGGATAGGTTGGAAGAGGGTTAATGACAGTGGATGAGGGAGGCATAGGAGGATTAAACAAGGAAGAAGTAATTGTGGAGTGGGCACTGGAAGGTCTAGTGGAAGAGCCAGGTTGTGAAGAGGAATTGTGTTGGGTGCCAGAGGAATGGTTGTTGGGATCTGTGATGTGATGATTGGGGGTTGTGAAGATAGAGAGAGAGTGGCATGAAAGGTTGATCTTGAGAGGGAGGTTCTTGAGTGCGCGATTGCCTAGGAGTGGCTGTTGGAAGGTCAGGGTATAAAAGGAGGTGGAGTTATGTCAAGTTTCTGAACTCGACTCTTGTACCTTTTATGTAGAGGTTGAGCTATAGAGGGTCCTGCAATAGGTGCTGTTGCTGGAGTCCACTCAATACATTCCTGTTGTGGGACCTCCGGTTGCTCAACTACAGGAACACCCTATTTTTCCTACCTTTCAACTGATTATGGCAGTGGTGTTAGCTTCTCAAGGTGAGATTTCACCACATTGGACAAATTGATTCCCATATCTTTTAATCCTTGAACCTCCTCATGGACTAATCTTAGTCCACCCATGATTTCAGTAATTTGTGTCTGCTAATCATCCAATCTTTTCATCACTGGCTTCATATTGAAGCATAGCTTCAACCTATCTGACCCTCTGGACACATTTACTACGGGACTTGACTCATGATGTGCCATAGAAACTGACCTGTGTATGAGTTGTGGCCTGAGATTGCTGCTTAGGACTCTGATCAGTCCTATGCTCTTTTTCTTCTTCTTCTTCTTCTTCCCCATTCACATCTTCAACAATGCCTTCAACAAACACATGTTCTTAGGCCAGTATTTGTTTCTCCCCTTGAGCCACTGACTCCTCAAGAACTACTTTTGTTTTATCTCCCACAACTTTATGAGCTGGCTGATGCTGCCCTTGAGTTCCTGCTGCCCCCTTTTTAGCTTCCTTTCCCTCATTAGTCTGCTTTGTGGACTGATCAATATCCATATTGAAATCTTCTCTTAGCTCCTCCAATATATCGTGTGTAGTGATGCTGGGAGATGGAGCTAGAGGAATTTTTCTTTAACCTAACGGTTTTTCTTTCTGGCTGGCCATGCACAGAGTGTATACATCATTGTACGCCCATTTAGATATCTGTGCTTCCAAGTGACTATCTTCTATTTCAGCCTGTGCAAATGCCTCAACTCTTTCTTCTGTATCTATCTGTTCAATTGTCGATTGATTTCTTTGGGAGAACAGTGCTTGGCACTTAAGTCCCTGAGATTGCTCAATATTCTCTACTTCCACTTCCTTTTAAGCAGCCACTTCTTGTGCCATTATGATGGGTTCTCCTTTTGGCATGGAGTCTTTCTTCCATATACTATCCGTGAGTAGAAACCTACTCTTCTTGAGGTTTGTGGTGCTTATTGGCCTTCCCATCTTTCTTCTCGCTTCCCTTCCACGTCCACGTCAAAATTTCTGAAGATGACTGTGAGCAAGTGTAAGTATGGTAACTGTACAATGATGCTGCCCTGGGAGTCTTGAACTTGATATGTTGCAGCCTTCATTCTTTCCATTATAAAATAGGCCAAGTTCACCTTTTGGCCATGTATAGCTCAGAACATCAAATCAGCATCTACTTGAGTCCATGTGGAGAAACCTGCTCTCCTGGGCACCAGAGTCTGACTCATAATTAGATGTCGGACATGATTGTGTGCAGACAACTGGTTGATGTCAATATTGCCTTTCTTGATCTGATACCAGGACCAGTGATCCCAAGACCTATCACATTCATATCGACTGTATCCCCATGTGTGTGTACTTGTTTAAAGCACACAAACAAATTGAACAGCAACTCTGAGGTGATCTCGATAAGTTTACCATTGACGAAGGAAACCAATTTGTTTCCCTCAATTGGCTGGAGGCTCACATAAAAGGCCTTCACTATATCTAAGTAAGAGGGATCTAAGCCTATGCAAAGATGGCTCCAATTCATCTTCTTGACTGTGCCAAGTAGTTTTTTCATACCCTATTTGTTGACTTCTGCCAAATCCACTACCTTGTTGCCTGATATCTTGACCTTCACCCTCTTTAACCTTTGGTACCGCTTTGCTGAGAAGAACTTTTCGTTGTATGCCCTAGCTCCACGTGAACTACTTCCAAAGGTCATGAGAACGGGAGAAAAGGAGATCTTTGGGGTGTAAGGATCCAAGGATCAAGAGTCCTTAACTTCCTGCTCTAAAGAGAGCAAGAAACCCAATAAGGAGCGTGAGGAGGAAAGAGGCTTCTAAATGGGACATCTCTCAAGGGAGAAGAAGAGCGAAATAGATGTGGGAATCAGTGAGAGAGGTCATCTTCTTATAGAAGAGACAATCGGAACAGATTGGTCAGTAATCGGTAAACGAGTCGTATTGATTAATGAAGAGCTTTAAGTTGTGTTCCGATTATAGAAAGAACCAACAAAAGGTATCGATTATTGATAAAATGGGTATCGATTGTTGAAGCGTTTTAAGCTGTGTTTTGATTACAGCAAAAAAACTACAAGTATGCATCGATTATTGAAGGAAGGTGCAACGATTACTGAAGAAAAGTCATGAATTGATTCTATTTACATTGAGATTTTAATATATTCCAATATGGCAGATGTATCTTCTACAAGTTGCACATATCCAGTTTCCTTTTGAGAGAGGTGAATCTCTCTTCAGGTAGATCTTTTGTGAAGATATCTGCCAACTGATTGATGTATCTATGAATGAGATATCTATATTACCTAAAACTACATGATCTCTAATAAAATGCTACCTAACTTCAATATGCTTAGTTCTGGAATGTTGTACTAGATTCTTTTTGAGATTAATAACATTGGTGTTATCGCATAGTAGAGGTATTGACTTGATTTTTAGTCCATAGTCTTCAAGTTGCTGTTTGATCCATAATAATTTAGTGCAGCAGCTTCCAACAACTACATATTCAGCTTTAGTAGCTGATAGAGCCACTGAGTTTTACTTTCTTGAAGATCAGGAGATTAAGCACCCTACAAGAAATTGACAACCACCACTGGTACTTTTTCTATTCACTTTGCATCCAGCATAGTCAACATCAGAGTATTGATTAAATAAAGTTTGCAAGATTTAGGATGCCATAAACCTGATTCATTTGAATGGACTAGATATCTAAACATTCTTTTAACTAAAACTAAATGAGATTCCTTAGGATTTGCCTAATATCTAACACACATGCATACACTGAAAAGTATAACAGGTCTACTAGTTGTTAGATAAAGCAGTAAGCCAATCATACCTCTATATTATTTTTGATTCACTTTCTTACCTTAAGAATCACTGCACAATCTGGTTGAGGTGCTCATTGGTGTAGATAGAGGCTTGGCATGATCGAATCCAAACTTTTTGACTAGGTCTTTAATGTACTTGGTTTGACTAATGTGGGTTCCTTCATTTGTTTGCTTGATATGAAGTCCAAGGAAGAAATTTAATTTCCCCATCATACTCATCTCAAATTTCTCCCGCATAAGCTTTTCAAAATACTTGCAAAGAGATTCATCAATAGCTCCAAAGATAATATCATCAACATAAATTTGAACAATCAGGATGTTTTGATCATTAAATTTAACAAAACAAGGTGTTGTCTACTTTACCGGTAATAAATCCATGTTTTAAAAAGAATGCACTTGGTCTTTCATACTAAGCTCTTGGGGCTTGTTTCAGACCATACAGTGCCTTGTGTAATTTGAAAATATGATTTGGAATGTTAGGATCATCGAAACTGGTGGTTGTTCTACATAGACTTCTTCTTTTATAAAACCATTCAGAAATACATATTTAACATCCATTTGAAATGTTTCAAATTCATTGTTGATGCATATGATAGCAAAAGTTGAATAGCCTCTAATCTAGCCACTGGTGCATAGGTCTCATCATAGCTTATACCCTCCTCTTTAGAGTAGCCCTGAGCAACCAGCCTAGCTTTATTCCTTGTGATCACACTAGCCTCTTCCATTTTGTTTATGAAAATCCATTTGGTGCCAATAACTAGATGATCTGATGGCTTAGGTATAAGTGATAAAACTTGATTTCTCTTGAACTGATTAAGTTTATCATGCATGGCTATCACCCAAGATTCATCAGTCAGTGCTTCATCGATTGTTCTATGCTTAATTTGGGAAACAAGAGCTAAATAACCGTAAGGAATTACATTACCTCTTATCCATACCACTTGACTTAGATCTCCTATTATGTTTTCCTTCAGATGTATCTTTTGATACCTCCACTCTCTAAGAAGATCTTCATGAGATAGTTTATTTTGGAGTGTTGGAGCTGTTCTTCTAGGGGTGGTTCCCCCTTATCTTCGCTGAGGGTGATATTTTTCACTACTTCACATGTTTCCTCATCATCACTAGCAATATCATTTGTTAAAGAGGGGTTAGCATCATCAAATACACTACAAGAAAAAATGGTTTTAAAGACCAACAATTTCGGTCCCAATTCGGTCACTAAATGATTCAGCGACTGAATAGTGACCGAATTGGGACAGAAATTATAGGTGAAAATTTTTTGGTAACAATTCTGTGATGGAAAATTTTCGGTCACTAATCAGTCGCTGATAGTGACCGATTAGTGATTGATTGTATCAGTCGCTAATAGCGATTGAACTAATTCGGTCACTATGACCGAAATAGTGACTGATAATATCGGTCGCACTATTTCGATCACTATGACCGAAATAGTGACTGATAATATCGGTCGCTGATAGCGACTAAAAAAATTTGGTCACTAATCGGTCTCTATTTTTTTAATATTTTTCTTAAAAATATATATATTTTTTAACAAAATAACCTGTGCATATAATAAAAATAGAAACTATACTATGACAAATGTCAACAATAATAAAATGTCCATAAAATATCAAAAATAATAAAGCATAAAATGTCCACAACAATACATAAAATGTTCATAACAATGAAAACAAAATCATGAATCCTCGTCCTCGTCTCCTCCGACGCCACTTGATGAAGGAATGTACAATAGATATATAACAATAATAAGTTAAAAATTAAATACTACTGTAGCAATAAATTATTTAAATTTTTATATTTTATTCACTCAGTTTTAAACTAAATTAACTAGCTTAATGTGAATTCGAGCGTTGAGCTCAAACCGGAAATTCGATTTGAACTCCGTCAGTTTCCACAAGTCGCACTCATCGCCCCGACTATGCTAGAACAAATCGGAGGCCAATCAGATTAGTATTTATAATTTTGGACCCTCAAACCTAGCTAACTTCTTCCTTTTTAAACAAAGCTAAACTAAACTAACTTGCATAAAGTGAATTTGAGCGCCGAGCTCAAACCGGAAGTCCAAATTGAACTTCGTCAGTTTTCACAAGTCACAATCATCGCCCTGGCCGTGCTAGAAAAAACTGGAGAACAATTGGGTTAGTATTTCTAATTTTGGACCCCCAAACCTAAGTTTTTAATTTTTAAACTAAACTAACTTGCTTAATGTGAATTTGAGCGTCGAGCTCAAACCGGGAGTCCGAATTGAACTCTGTTAGTTTCTACAAGTCACACTCATCGCCCCGACTGTGTTAGAACAAACTGGAGACGATCGAATTAGTATTTCTAATTTTGGACCCCCAAACCTAGCTAAGTTTTTCCTTTTAAAACAAAAAAAAAAAATTAAACTAACTTACGTAAGGTGAATTTGAGCACTGAGCTCAAACCGGGAGTCCGAATTGAACTCTGTCAGTTTTCACAAGTCACAATCATCACCCTGGCCATGTTGAAAAAAATCAGAGTCCAATCGGATTACTATTTCTAATTTTGGATCCCCATACCTAAGTTCATCATTTTTAAACTAAACTAACTTATTTAAGGTGAATTAGAGAGCCGAGCTCAAACTGAGAGTCCGAATTGAACTCCGTCAGTTTCCACAAGTCACAATCATCGCCCTGGCCATGCTGGAAAAAATCGGAGGCCAATCGGATTAGTATTTGTAGTTTGGACCCCTAAACCTAACTTCTTTATTTTTAAATTAAACTAATTTGCTTAATGTGAATTCGACCGTCGAGCTCAAACCGGAAGTCCAAATTAAATTCTGTCAGTTTTCACAAGTCACACTCATCACCCCGACCATGCTGGAACAAACCGAAGGCCGATCGGATTTGTATTTCTAATTATGGACCCCCAAACCTAGCTAAGTTCTTCCTTTTTTAAAAAAATAAAACTAATATAACTTACTTAAGCTGAATTTGACCGTCAAGCTCAAGCTGAGAGTCCGAATTGTACTCCGTCAGTTTTCACAAGTCACAATCATCGCCCTAGCCGTGTTAGAAAAAATCAGAGGCCAATTGGACTAGTATTTATAATTTTGGACCCCCAAACCTAAGTTATTCTTTTTTAAACTAAACTAACTTGCTTAAGGTGAATTTGAGCGCCGAGCTCAAACCGGAGTCCGAATTGAACTCCGTTAGTTTTCACAAGTCACAATCATCGCCCTGGCCGTGTTGAAAAAAACTCGAGGCCAATTAGATTAGTATTTCTAATTTTGGACCCCCAAACCTAAGTTCTTCATTTTTAAACTAAACTAACTTGTTTCATGTGAATTCGAGTGTCGAGCTCAAACTGGAAGTCCGAATTGAACTCTGTCAGTTTCCCATAAGTCACACTCATTGCGCCGACCGTGTTGGAACAAACTGGAGGCCGATCGGATTAGTATTTCTAATTTTGGACCCCCAAACCTAGCTATGTTCTTCAATCTTAAACAAAACTAAACTAAACTAACCTTCTTAAGATGAATTTGAGCGCCGAGCTCAAACTGAGAGTCCGAATTGAACTCCGTCAATTTCTACAAGTCACAATGATCGCGCTAGCCGTTCTAGAAAAAATCAGAGGTTTATCGGATTAGTATTTGTAATTTTGGACCGCCAAACCTAAGTTCTTCATTTTTAAACTAAACTAACTTACTTAATGTGAATTCGAGCGTCGAGTTGAAACCGAAAATCCGATTTGAACTCCGTCAGTTTTCACAAGTCACACTCATCGCCCCGACCATGCTAGAACAAACCGGAGGCCTATCGGATTATTAATTCTAATTTTGGACCCCCAAACCTAGCTAACTTCTTCCTTTTTAAACAAAACAAAAGTAAACTAACTTGCTTAAGGTAAATTTGAGCGCCGAGCTCAAACCGGAAGTCTGAATTGAACTCCATCAGTTTTCACAAGTCACAATCATCGCCCTGGCCGTGTTGGAAGAAACCAGAGGCCAATTGGGTTAGTATTTCTAATTTTGGACCCCCAAACCTATGTTCTTCATTTTTAAACTAAACTAACTTGCTTAAAGTCAATTTAAGCGTCGAGCTCAAACTGGGAGTCTGAATTGAACTCCGCCAGTTTCCACAAGTCACACACATCGCCCCGACCATGTTGGAACAAACCAGAGACTGATCGGATTAGTATTTCTAATTTTGGACCCCCAAACCTAGCTAAGTTCTTTATTTTTAAACAAAACAAAATTAAACTAACTTACTTAAGGTGAATTTAAGTGTTGAGCTCAAACCAAGAGTCCGAATTGAACTCTGTCAGTTTCCACAAGACACAATCCTTGTCCTGGCCGTGTTGAAAAAAACCAGAGTCCAATCAGATTAGTATTTCTAATTTTGGACCCCCATATCTAAGTTCTTCATTTTAAACTAAACTAACTTGTTTAAGGTGAATTTGAGCGCCGAGCTCAAACTGAGAGTCTGTATTGAACCCCGTCAGTTTCCACAAGTCACAATAATTGTTCTGGCCATGCTGGAAAAATCGGACGCCAATCGGATTAGTATTTGTAATTTTGGACCCACAAACCTAACTTATTCATTTTCTAACTAAACTATGTTGCTTAATGTGAATTTGAGCGTCGAGCTCAAACTGGAAGTCCGAATTGAATTCTGTCAGTATTCACAAGTCACACTCATCGCCCCGACCATGCTGGAACAAACCGGAGGCCTATTGGATTAGTATTTCTAATTTTGGATCCCCAAACCTAGCTAAGTTCTTCCTTTTTAAACAAAACAAAACAAAACAAACGTGCTTAAGGTGAATTTGAGCGTCAAGCTCAAACCGGGAGTTTGAATTGTACTCCGTAAGTTTTCATAAGTCACAATTATTGCCCTGGCCGTGTTGGAAAAAATCGGAGGCCAATAGGACTAGAATTTCTAATTTGGGACTCCCAAACCTAAGTTCTTTTTTTTAAAACTAAACTAACTTGCTTAAGATGAATTTGAGCGCTGAGCTCAAACCGGGAGTCCGAATTGAACTCTGTCAGTATTCACAAGTCACAATCATCGCCCTAGCCGTGCTGGAAAAAATCGGAGGCCAATTGGATTAGTATTTGTAATTTTAGACCCCCAAACCTATGTTTTTCATTTTTAAACCAAACTAACCTTCTTATTGTGAATTCGAGCGTCGAGCTCAAACCAGAAGTCCGAATTGAGCTCTGTCAGTTTTCACAAGTCACACTCATCGCCCCGATCGTGCTGGAACAAACCAGAGGCCGATCGAATTAGTATTTGTAATTTTGAACACCCATACCTAGCTAAGTATTACCTTTTTAAACAAAAGAAAACAATACTAACTTGCTTATGGTGAATTTCAGTGCCGAACTCAAACCGGGAGTCCGAAGTGAAGTACGTCTATTTTCACAAGTCACAATCATCGCCCTGGCTGTGCTGAAAAAAATTGGAGGCCAATTAGATTACTATTTCTAATTTTGGACCCCAAAACCTAAGTTCTTCAATTTTAAACTAAACTAACTTGCTTAATGTGAATTTGAGCGTCGAGCTTAAACTGGAAGTCCAAATTGAACTCTGTTAGTTTCCCACAAGTCACACTCATCGCGCCGACCGTGTTGGAATAAACCGGAGGCCGATCGGATTAGTATTTCTAATTTTGGACCTCCAAACCTATCTAAGTTATTCATTCTTAAACAAAACAAAACAAAACTAACTTTCTTAAGGTGAATTTGAGCGCCGAGCTCAAACCGGGAGTCCGAATTGAACTCCGTCCGTTTCTACAAGTCACAATCATCGCCCTGGCCATGCTGGAAAAAATCGAGGCGAATCCGATTAATATTTGTAACTTTGGACCCCCAAACCTAAGTTCTTCATTTTTAAAGTAAACTAACTTACTAAAGGAGAATTTGAGCGTCGAGCTCAAACGGGGAGTCTGAATTGAACTCGGTCAGTTTTTACAAGTCACAATCATCGCCCTGCCCATGCAGAAAAAAACCGGAGGCCAATCGAATTAGTATTTCTAATTTTGGACCCCCAAACCTAACTTCTTAATTGTTAAACTAAACTAACTTGCTTAATGTGAATTCGAGCATCGAGTTCAAACTAAAAGTCCAAATTGAATTCTGTCAGTTTTGACAAGTCACACTCATCACCTCGATCATCCTGGAATAAATCAGAGGCCGATCAGATTAATATTTATAATTTTGGACCCCCAAACCTAGCTAAGTTCTTCATTTTTAAACAAAACAAAACTAAACTAACTTGCTTAAGCTGAATTTGAGCATCGAGGTCAAACTGGAAGTTCGAATTGTACTCCGTCAGTTTCCACAAGACACAATCATCGCCCTGGCCGTGTTGGAAAAAATCGGAGGCCAATCAAACTAGTATTTCTAATTTTGGACCCCCAAACCTAAGTTCTTCATTTTAAACTAAACTAACTTGCTTAAGGTGAATTTGAACGCCGAGCTCAAACCGGGAGTCCAAATTAAACTCAGTCTATTTCCACAAGTCACAATCATCGCCCTGGCCATGCTGAAAAAAACTCGAGGTCAATTAGATTAGTATTTCTAATTTTGGACCGCCAAACTTAAGTTCTTCATTTTTAAACTAAACTAACTTGCTTAATGTGAATTCGACCGTCGAGCTCAAACCGAAAGTCTGAATTGAACTTTGTCAGTTTCCCACAAGTCACACTCATCGCACTGACCATGTTGGAACAAGCCGGAGGTCGATCGGATTAGTATTTCTAATTTTGGACCTCCAAACCTAGCTAAGTTCTTCATTCTTAAACAAAAAAAATCTAAACTAACTTTCTTAAGGTGTATTTGAGTGCCGAGCTCAAACCGAGAGTCCGAATTCAACTCCGTCATTTTCTACAAGTCACAATGATCGCCCTGGCCGTGTTGGAAAACATCAAAGGCAAATCAGATTAGTATTTGTAATTTTGGGCCCCTAAACCTAAGTTATTCATTTTTAAACTAAACTAACTTGCTTAATGTGAATTTGAGCGTCGAGCTCAAACCAGAAATCCGATTTGAACTCCGTCAGTTTTCACAAGTCACACTCATTGCCCCGACCATGCTAGAACAAACTGGAGGCCTACCGATAAGTATTTCTAATTTTGGACCCTCAAACCTTGATAACTTCTTTCTTTTTAAACAAAACTAAACTAAACTAACTTGCTTAAGGTGAATTTGAGCGCCGAGCTCAAATCGGAAGTCCGAATTGAATCCATCAGTTTCCACAAGTCACAATCATCGCCCTGGCCGTGCTGGAAAAAAACGGAGGCCAATTGGGTTAGTATTTCTAATTTTGGACCCCCAAACCCAAGTTCTTCATTTTTAAACTAAACTAACTTGCTTAATGTGAATTTGAGCATCGATCTCTAACCGAGAGTCCGAATTGAACTCTATCAGTTTCCACAAGTCATACTCATCGCCCCGACCGTGTTGGAACAAACCGGAGACCGATCGTATTAGTATTTCTAATTTTGGACCCCCAAACCTAGCTACGTTCTTCCTTTTTAGACAAAACAAAATTAAACTAACTTACTAAAGGTGAATTTGAGCGTCGAGCTCAAACCGGGAGTCCGAATTGAACTCCGTTTTTTTTTTTTTTGGAAAAGCAAGTGTAATAGGGTCAGCGACTGGTCGAGTGCATTCCACCCTAGTGGGGTGAAATGGAACCACTCCCCCAGGCAATTAACCGATCACACAGAGAATTTTATATATAAATGTAAAGAGCTTACAAATGACTGCGGGGCATACCCCTGATCGGTAACCTGGGCCATCATGCGCCAGGGAAAAGAGGGGAACAAACCCCAATCAGACCAGTCTAATATGCGCTAGGCCAGATCTATCTAGAACCACCGACCGTTTACAAGAATGTGGGAGGCTATAGGCTCCCCAGAAGACCTGATTAATGTCGGTGTCTACAGCATGATTAGCTAACTGGTCTGCCACCATGCTAGCCTGACGGTATACGTGAGTGAGGGAAATTTGATTAGCATGTAACATGTTCCTGACCTCACGCCACCTCCTGAAAGATAGTCAGGACATACACTTGTTCTGATGCAGCGAGTTGACGAGAGAAAGAGAATCCGATATGATGTGTGAGAGCCGAACTCCGAGGGATTCTGCAAGCTGAATTCCATCGTGTTGCCTAGCTAGCAAGCTCAAAGGGGGGGGGGGTGAATGAGATTCTTTAAATTTGATTATCTAAAACTTGTCCACAAAAATGTTCACACAACAAGCACTTCGATGATTGTTAGTGTTAGCGAGAAGAAACCAATAAACACAAAGCAAACAGACACACTACACAAGATTTTATCCTGGTTAGGACTTCCTTTCCACAGGAGTCCTCCGTCCAGTCCCTGAGCAACAACTCAGGATTCCACTACTCAAGGGTACAGTCCCCCTCAAAGACACTTACACACTCAGCCGCAGCTGGTCTTCTCTTTACAACCCGAAGAGGAATACAACACCCTGGATCCCACCAGGTCTTCCTTCAACACGAAGGGAAATGAACACCCTGGAACCCCCAGGTCTTCCTTCACACGAAGGGAACAACACAAAATGTGTTCAAGGAATGTGATGCCCCTAGACCAAGCTAATATCACAATGCTTGATCCAAAGCGAATACTGAGAGGAAGAGATGAACTACAATGAACTCTCTCAGTACACAAAAATGCTCTCTCTAAGATCTACACAGGATGCAGAGAGCTGAGAGCTACAACAAGGTGATGGAGTGAAACTTGAGCTCTTCTAAGGTGCTTGCAAATTTTAAATTCTCGAGAGAGATCTTCATGTCGGCACCAGTCTTCTATTTATATCTTCTTTGAAAAATGTAACCGTTGAAGTATCTTTTGTCTCTAAGTTGTGAGGACATTAGACTGCATGGCTTTCCTTTGTAGTCAATGGTTTTTGCATTCCATGCACGTAAGAAGAAAATACATCTTGATATCCTCCAGCTTCTATTTTGTCCAACATTGTATAGAGTCGTGCTGTCAGAGACCTGCACACATTAAATGCTAAAACGTAGACAGCTAAGCTATCTCCTGTTGTCAGTCAACGTTAGAGTGAGAATACATCAAGATAGAAATTTCCATTCTGTCTTTCTAAAAAGATATTACATGCAGGAGCATAAGAATGGAAGATATCTGGACATGCATCGTGCAGAGAAATGTACGGTTGTATTTAATGCATGGATAACAGTGAAATACGCGGGATGACTTTGACTTGTCAAGATATTTGAATATCAAGTCGTTATAGCTCATAAAATCGATATGAACATGACTTATAGAATCGTTGTGCGAATGAGTCATTATTCTTGTGAATCGTTGCTCATTCGTAAACAAATCGTTGTGAGCAAGTCGTTATAACCAAATCATTATAAGACTGTTAGCAAATCATTATGACCAAGTCGTTATTTTAAAAAATCATTATGAGCAAATCGTTATAACCAAATTGTTATAAGTAAATCGTTATGAGCAAATTGTTATAACCAAATGTTAAAACCAAATCGTTATAAGCAAATCGTTATGACCAAGTTGTTATAACCAAATCGTTATAAGCAAATCATTATGAGCAAATCGTTATGAGCAAATCGTTATAACCAAATCGTTATAAGCAAATCGTTATGTGTAAATCATTATGAGCAAATCGTTATAACCAAATCGTTATAACCAAATCGTTATAAGCAAATCGTTATAGGCAAATTGTTATGACCAAGTCGTTATGAGCAAATCGTTATGCTCACTTACGAAGTCGATGTGAGATTGAAATCGTTGTACTCACGTGTCGAATCGTTATGAGAGAAAATCGTTATGCTTACTTACGAAGTCGATGTGAGATTGAAATCGTTATGATTCTAAGGAAATCGTTGCAACAACTAGAAAGTCGATGTGTACTTAGAATATTTCATGCTTTGAACTATAAATGCTACGGGATGATAAATACTTATTGATTTTGCTTGTATTTCTTTGATTTATTTTATGTGCTCAATTCTCATAGAAGTAATCTTTATCACAATTTTGTTAATCACTAAAATAGATATGTAATTTATTTAAATTATATTGCGGATAATCTGATCATCAATATCAATCTCCCCCTTTTTGGTGATGACAATATATAGCATTAACCAAAGATGTTATGAAATAAATCTAAATAAATTACAGAATAAAATATCATGAGAGATGTATTTCAGAAGTACTTTCTCCCCCTTTTTTGTCATTCAGCAAAAAGATATCATACTGAGACAAAGAATTTAAGGAGAAAAGAGAAGTAAGATCAAAGAACTTTGCTATTTATCTGGAGGGGTTATATGGAGGTAGAAAGCAAGAGATAGAAGGGAGGCATGCCGCTGAATAATGCACAAAGCCTTACATTCCTGCTCCTCAAAATAGATTTGAAAGACCCCAAAAGCAATAGAATAAGATGACCCCATGTCAGGAAGCATTCTCTTGATGTGAAGTTGGCGCTGATCTTCTAGAAAATTAGCATATTCATCTTGGCCAAGAGATTCTTTAAAGGAAATGAAAGATCCAAAGCTGGCAAACCGAAGAAATTGGTTGATCTTGATAGGGTAGTGGATCTGATGCTACAGAAGATCTTTTTTCAAAGCCATAAAAAATTTGTACCGCTCGATCCACTGATCATAGGGCTCTTGAACTAAATTGATGGAATTTAAATCCAAAAAGGGTTCAGCTGTGAGAGTAGGCTTGTCTGCCTTAAACAAGGAGCTGTTCAAGGCTTCCAACTGAAGGGCTAACTGGTTATAGTGCTTTTCCCAGTCCGTGGGAGAATGTCTTTCACATTCTGATAGCAAAGGGGCAAGAACTTCAAAGGAGATATGGCCAGATGAAATTCTCTAAAGAGGAATCTTTGGAAGGAAGGGAGACGACTCTGCTGAGCTGAGATCCTACCCATGACACGAGCAAATCTCTCAAAAATTATAGGACCAACTGAGGAGTCCATGACCAAAGAATGCAGTTTGGGGAGAAACATAGTGTCTGGAATTTGCAGGGTAGCGAAATCCACTTTGAAGGAGCAATTGACTGGATTTTTAATTTTTAACGAAGCAATGGCCCCCTAGAACTGACCCAACTGCACTTCAGATAGCTTGTGAAGATACCAATAGTCATTGAATAGCTAGAAGTACCTGATGAGCTTAACTTCCTTTTGAATAAAAGGTGCCCAGGTGGTTTTGTGATGGATTACAAACCACTCAGAGAGAGAGAGAGAGAGGGTGATCCGGGGTGGAAACAGCTCGTACTTCATAAGAAGAAATTTCCTGTAGAGAGCCTTGTGCCCTTTAGCCCACTGATCTTCAGACTTGCATTCAGCCATTTGGAAGATTTTGGTTTGATAGGCTTTTGAGAAGTGGTTGTAGGGAAGGACAACATTGAGGTGATCAGTTAGATTAAGAAAAGGAACACCAAAAATGGTAGCAAAGATAAATTTTTAGAGATATTCACAATAGATTGGTTTTCGCCGATTCTCAACAGTGAGGGAAAACCAAAGAGGAGGAAATTTAGGTTCGGTGGGAAGAGCAAGAGTATTGGAGAGTTTCCTCTTTTTAGAGACATGATTAGAAGGGTCAGTCCTGTGGACATGAGAGGCAACTGCCAGAACTGAACGGATGGTGGTAACTTCCAACTCATCCTCAAATTTATTGAGATAGGGACCTTCTAGTTGTGCACCTTCAGGTATAAAGGTGACAAAGGAGGGAGGAGTAGGAGGATGGAGAAATGATTGATGGGTAGAAGGAGGTATGATGGATGGTTCATCTGAAGAAGGACCAGAGGAAGATGAGGCTCCAGCTGATGATGAGGCTGGAGGGTCTTCAAGAACAAGAGGAGGTGGAGGAATTGATGTAGAGGTGGCAGGAGATGAGGAGGATTCAAAAGAAAATGGAGTTGGGGAAGAAATGGTGTGAGGCAGGGGTTGTTTGAAGGTGATAGGTACTGGAGGTGCTGTGGAGGAAGATGGTGGTTAAGGAGGGGATGGACTTGCAAGAGAGGAAGGGTTAGGGGCTTCCGAAGCTATAGCTAGCTCTTCTACTCTTGGAAGCACACCCTCGGAGACCACTGGCCCGGATGGCCCAACAACATCCTTTGATGGCCCTGGTGGCCCAGCCTTCACAGCTTCAACATTAACATCCATTTCAGTGGCTACCTCTTCAACAACGAGTGGCCCTGATGGCCCTGCAGGCTCTTTGGAAATTGGCCCTGATGGCCCTGCTTGCTCTTATGAAATCGGCCCTGATGGCCCAGCACTGCGGACTGGATCTACAGGAGAAGGAGCAGGATGGGCATTTGAGGATTGTGCCCTTACCAAATCTCCAAGTGCGGCTATAGATTCCTTGATACCAATGAGCTCACTGCACACCCATCTCACTGCATTTCTGACCATTCCCATCTCCTTAGCTGAGGTACTCTGGCTTATGAAAATTGACTGAATGTCTGATTGCACAGAGCACAGAATCTTCCCTTGTTCATCCATTCTAGCAACTAAGGGCTTCAGATTAACTTTCAATTTCTTCTTTTTCTGCCTTTGATGAGGCCTCCTGGTCAAGAGAGGAATCCCAGGAGCTGCTTCTTTCCCTTTGCTGCTTACCGTTACAACGGGCTCCACATTATCATCATTCGCATCATCTGAGGCACTCTCCACAATGCCTTCTCTGAACTGCTCATCAATGGGGACATTAGCAGTGTGCTCCCCCTGAGATGCTGCTTCCTTTTCAGCAGATTGCTCCCCCTGACTAGGAGCATCTTCTACTAGCACATCTTCAGTTACAATTTCCTGCTCCTCCTGAATGGGAGCTTCCTCCATCACAACATCTACAAGGTGGTCTGATGCCACAACCTCTGCAACTGGATTTACCAAGATCTCTGGCTCCACCTGAGCACTGGTTAAAGCATCCAGTACACTCCTAAGAATTGTAGCTACTTGAGAGGAGGGAGGTACAACTTCTGAATTCTGTCCAACTAGATCAATAAATTCTTGAGGAATGTCCTCAATCTGGCTTCCAATGATTACTGATTCATCTGCTCGGACCTCTGCTGCTGCTGCTACTTGAGCCTCTTCGTGGGCAGCCTGCTCTTGAACTCCTGGTCCTGCTGGTATTTCTACTACTACTGCTGCTTCTTCTACTTCTTGTTGGACTTCTTGGGCTTCGCCAATAATGGCCTCGCCTTTTGCTACTGAGGTTTTAGTCCATACTCCAGCCACCAACGAGAAACCACTCTTCTTCAGGTTTCTGCTTCAAATTGCCTACCCCATTTTTTCTGACACTGCTCCAGATAAGTTGATGTCAAAATGTTGAAATACATTGGTAAGAAGATGTGCATATGGTAGGGACACATTTAGCTTACACTTCTTGTCCCAAACCTGAGCAGATGCAAACTTCATCCTTTCTATCATGACCTCTGCCATATTTATGCTCTGGTTCTAGATGGCTTAGAACATCATATCTGAGTCCACCTTTGTGCACGTCGAAAAGGTGGCGCTCCTTGGGACCAAAATTTGGCAAACAATAAAGTGAAAAATACGGTTGAAAGCGTTCAGCTGGTTGATATCAATCTTCCCATCCTTTAGTTTGAATTCGGGACCAACAATCCCTAATCCTTTTGCCTGGATATCCACAGTGTGAACCCCACTATGACCGGTGGTGCAAACTCCAAATAGTGATTCTAATAGCTCATAGGTGATCTTAATCTGGGTTCCTTTGATGGTGGATGTCAAGGACCTGTCCTCCTCAGTCTTCAAACAAACGTAAAAAGCCTTCACTAGGTCTGGATAACTTACTTCTGACAGAGTTTCCATCTTCGACCATTTCATCCTTTCCATTGCTGCAATGATGTTGCCCATTCCAATTTTTTGCAAATTTGCAACCTCCACTGCCTTATTGCCACAGACCTTGATCTTCATAGAGGTGTACCTTTCTTGCTGCTCAGCGGTGAGAAACTCAGCTCCATAGCCCCCGACGCTACTGGAAACACCAGACGTGGCCATGGATTTGAATGGGAAAAGTTTCTGAAAAATTGGAATGAGGAAAGGAGAAGAAGCCCTCAAGAAATTTCTAGCGGGAAGGAGTTGGATGCTTTGAAATTCCAGAGAGTCGATGCCGGAGTCGATAGGGTATCACCTCAGACAAGTTGAAGGAGATGAAGACGAAGGGTGAATCGTTGTACCATAGATTTCGGGTTTTTATCAAAAAGAATAAAGGTGACTTTTCGAAACAAGAGGCGCCATAATGGAAGAAAATGACAAAGTCACTAGTTCGAGAGGAATAAATACTTTAAAAGAAATCGAACCCTCTTGGATAAGTAAGAAACAAGTAATATTTTAATGAAATTTTGCTTAACTCAGGGGAGAGAAAATTTGGTTATTCTGAAATACTTTATATTTCAATTTTATACAGATAAATCTTTCACAATTTACACATGCCTAGTTCACTTCTTAGAGAAGTAAATCTCTCTTCAGGTAAGGCCTTTGTGAAGATATCTGTTAACTGATTTTGAGTATCTACAAAAGAAATGTTTATATTACCATTAGCTACATGATCATGAATAAAATGGTATCTAACCTCAATGTGCTTTGTCCTTGAATGCTGAACTGGACTTTTGGTGAGATTTTATTGCACTGGTGTTATCGCATAGCAAGGGAATTGTCTTGATATTTAGTCTAAAATCCTCAAGCTGTTGTTTGATCCATAAGAGTTGTGTACAACAGCTTCCAGCAGCCACATACTCAGCTTCAGCTATAGATAGTGCTACTGAATTTTGCTTCTTTGAGGACCATGATGTCAGACATCCTGCAAGAAATTGACAAAATCCACTGGTGCTTTTCCTATCTACCTTGCATCCAACATAGTCAGCATCAGAATATCCTATTAAATTAATTTCACATGAATTTGGATACCATAATCCTAGATCATGAGTTTTGGCTAAGTATCTAAAGATCCTTTTAACACAAATTAAATGTGACTCTTTAGGATCTGCCTGGTACCTAGCACACATACATATGCTAAACAATATATCAGGTCTGCTTGCTATTAAATAAAGTAAGGAGCCTATCATACCTCTGTAAAGTTTCTGATCTACTTTCTTACCATTTTTGTCACTGCCTAGCCTTGTTGATGTGCTTATGGGTGTTGACAGTGGCTTGGCATTTTCAAATCCAAACTTTTTTAGTAATTCTTTGGTATATTTGGCTTGACAGATGTGAGATCCTTCCTTTCCTTGTTTGATTTGCAATCCGAGGAAGTAGTTGAGCTCCCCCATCATGCTCATTTCAAATTCTCCCTACATAAGCTTTTCAAAATACTTGCAAAGAGATTCATTAGTAGAGCCAAATATTATATCATCTACATAAATTTGTACAAGCAATACATGTTTGACTTTAGACTTAACAAATAATATACTGTCTACTTTTCCTCTAATCAAACCATGGTTCAAAAAAAAGTACTTAACCGATCATACCATTCTCTTGGTGCTTGCTTTAATCCATATAAGGCTTTATACAACTTAGAAACATGATTTGGGAAATCTATGTCATCAAAACCAGGTGGTTGTTCTACATATACCTTTTCCTTTATAAAACCATTCAGAAAAGCAGATTTTACATCCACTTGAAAGAGTTTTAAATTTAATGCAGAAGCATATGCAAGTAAAATCCTGATTGCCTCATGTCTAGCCACTGGTGCATAGGTTTCATCGAAATCTATGCCTTCCTCTTGGGAATAACCTTGAGCTACCAGTCTGGCCTTGTTTCTAGTGATCACACCAGCTTCATCCAATTTGTTCCTGAACACCCATTTGGTGTCAATCACAGGATGATCTGATGGTCTCGTTACAAAGGGCCATACTTGGTTTCTCTTGAACTGGTTAAGTTCATCTTGCATGGCTAATATCCAAGATTCATCAGACAGTGTCTCATTGACTGTCTTAGGCTCTATTTGAGATACAAAAGCTAAATAATCACATGGAATTACATTACCTCTTGTTCTTACCCCAACAGATGGATCTCCAATTATATTGTCCAGTGGGTGATCCTTCTTATACCTCCATTCCTTAGGAAGATTTTCATGTGATGTGTCCTTTTGTTGTAGATCTTCCTTGTCCTCAATTGATGTGTTCTTTAGTTTCTTGGACAATTCATCTGTTTCATCAATATCACTATCTACTTCCTTTCTCAAGGAAGGGTTAGTTTCATCAAAAATAATATGCACTGATTGCTCAATCAATAAAGTCGTTTGTTAAATATTCTATATCCTTTGGGTTTGGAAGTATACCCCATGAATATACCTTCATCTGATTTGGAGTCTAGCTTACCAATATCCCTTTTGCTATTGTTGTAGATGAAGCATAGACATCCAAATGTCCTGAAATGGCTGATCTTCGGCTTCTTCTGCTTGTATAGCTCGTATGAAGTCTTTCTCAAGGTTGGCCTAATCATTACTCTGTTGATAATATAGCATGCTGTGCTGATAGCTTCGGCCCAAAAATATCTTGGCAAATCATATTCTGATAGCATTGTCCTTGCCATATCCAATAGGGTTCTATTCTTTCTTTCAGCAACTCCATTTTGCTGTGGTGTCCTTGGTGCTGAGAAGTTGTGTTCTATTCCTTGGGTATCACAGAATTTTGCAAAGCTCTCATTCTAAAATTCTCCTCCATGATCTGAATGGATACTAATGATGCTATACTTCTTATCCTTTTGAACTTTCTTGTTGAAACTAATAAAACTCTCAAAGGTATCATCCTTGTGTTCCAGGAAAGAGACCCATGTAAACCTGGAGTAATCATCCACTATAACAAATCTAAAGTTCTTCCCCCCGAGACTTGTGGTCCTCATTGGCCCAAATAGATCCATATGTAGAAGTTCTAAGGGTTTAGAGGTTGTTACCACGGTCTTTGATTTGAACGGTGACTTGGTGTGCTTACCTTTTGCACACGGTCCACAGACACCATTCATTTTTGCACTAACCTTGGGTAGACCTTCCACCAAGCTTCTCTTGATCAACTTTCTCATGCCATCTAAACTACAGTGGCCCAGTCTTCGGTGCCAAAGTTCAGTTGACTGCTCTTTGTTTGTTGTGAGACAGACATCTTGATCTTTCAGGTCTTCTAGATGAAGTACATACAGGTTCTTTTCCCTGTTGGCTTCAAACACGACTGCACCATCCTTCATAATGCTGCACTTTGACTCTTGAAATCTAATCTAATGTCCTTTATCGCACAGATGGCTGATACTGATAAGGTTGTGCTTTAGTCCTTTCACATAAAGTACATCTTCAATGATAACTTTTCCTTTGCTACCAACTGGTCTGCAACCTATTACAGTTTCTTTGCCATTGTCACCATATGTAACTGTGCCTTCTTCAGCTTCAAGGTGAGAGAACAGCTTCTTGTTACCTGACATATGCCTTGAGCACCCGCTATCCAAGTACCATTTGGATGCTCGAAGGTTTCCCTGGATTAAAAACATTAAGCTTTAGGTACCCAAGTTCTTTTGGGTCCTGATTGGTCAGTATCATCAATTTTCCTTTTAATTATCCATTTTTTGTGTTTAGTTGGACATGTCATTTTAACGTGACCTAACTTGTTACAATGGCTGCAACAAGATATTTTAGTTATCTTTTCAGTTGGAATGTATTTGAAATTTGCTTTATATGTTGTGTTTTGTTCAGGTACAAATGTAGGAGTTGGATATGTTTTAGGGTATACTACTGTTTCTTCATTATCGGGAGGAGTATAACCTAATCCATGTTTCTTTTTACCTGACCGTCTAGCACCTTTTAATATTAATGTTGTTTTGCCATTAGTAAAATTTTCTAGTGTGCTTGACAATTTTTCATTTTTTGTTGTTAAAGTGTTAACTTCTTATTTTAATTTATTTACAGTTTCTTGGTTTTCCAAACTCACTAATTGTTCATTTTTATTTTTTAAGTCTTCACATAATAGTTCATTTCTCCTTTTTAGTTCAGTAATTTGTTTTTCCATTTGCTCATTTTCAGATTTTAAGTCTGAATTAGTATTTTCTAAGCATGTGAGATTTTTCTTACTGGCTTTTAGTGATTTACATACTTCTTTATATTTATAGTATAATTCATTAAAAGCTTCTTCTAATTTATCTGAATCAGATTCATTACATGACGAAAAAGATGAGTCTAATGTTACCTTGTCTTCGTGTCACGCCCCGACGCGGAACATCGGTGCGCGAAGGCAGTTGCAAGAAAAAGGTATAGAGCGAATACTAGACATCAAACCATTGCACATTGAATAATACTAAAGCAAATTCATTTCATTAATACTTTTCAATGCCTAGTTACAACCACTAATACCAGAGCCATTCTATAGGGCCTAATTACATTTCAATAAAAGGAAATAACTAACTACAACTCTAAGATAACATAATGACTCGAGGGTACTCCTGGCTTCACTCTTGGTCATTCCCTTCCTCGTGAGTGTATGTGTCAACCTCGGTCTCACCTGAGAACACAACATCAAATAACGTAGGGTGAGCGATAACGCCCAGTAGGACTTAAATCTCAGGCTTAAGCAGGCTTTAAGTAATTAACACATTTAATGGCAGAGTATCTAAAGATAGCCAGTACAAGAGAGTCAAAATATAGCAAGAGATAACACACATGTAACAGGATAGCACAATAGCACGAGATCGAGTATAGTTTCCAAAAATATAGCACAAGTATCGAGTACAGAACGAATAGCAGGATGGCCATAGCACAACTAGCACAAGTATAATGATAGCACGACGAGTATAGCACTTGTTTGTCATTCTAACATCGAGAGAGTATAGCATATTTTGTGTTTTGATTGTCATATAGATAGTTGAGATAGATAGCACTTGAGTGTAATGCCAAACACTATGATCATTTAACTCCCATGGGCACTAGCACTTTCGGGCGCACATCCCAGGACCAGATCGGGCCCTTTATATATTGCCAGGCATTGGTTATATTGTATCTTTAGACAATCAGTCAATGGCCAATACAGAGTACCAAGAATAGTTAAGAGCACTAGATGAATAGACGAGATAGTAGAGTGAACGTGAATAGACGAGCGAGTAGAGTACAGATGAGAGCTAGTGGACATTGCACGTAATGCGACGAGTAAACAGGCGATAGTAACAGTTGCACAACACGCGCACTTGGTGTTGGCAGTCAGGTGGAACTCACGACCCTACCACTGGCCATGTTAAGCACAGGTCCAGAGGTCCGGTGTGATTCAAGGTAAGAGCGAACTTCTAATAGCCGTTTGGATCATATCGATCCCTAAAGGTGTAATGGGTGTTAGGGTACAACCGGCTCGTCGACCATGTGGGAATCCATGATCAGAGGAGACTTACAGAGGCCTTGTGCAAGGGTTCACTAGTCCGGCGAAAGGAATATCCGACGGAGAGTTCACCACAAGCCAAGTAAAGTGTGTATATAAAACAGGTGCTCGACGTTCTAGAGGAATTCAAGAACAATGGAGCATCGATATCGGTATATAAACAACGCAAGAAACGAATACAAGTCCGTTAAAATAGAGCAATTACTATATTTTATTGCAATAAATTACCAGATACATTATGAGATATTTTATGCCAGATTTCAGCCATATATGGATGGTTCATGTGTGTGCATGTGTAAGAGAGATCATAGATAGGAATAAGTCGTGAATATGTATTTTTAATCATTCAATGTAGCTCCATTTTTAAAACAAGTTTTTACTGGGGGTATAACTGTAAAAAGGCGTAAGAATTATTTAGAAAGTGACAGAAATAATTTTTATAGGTTTTCATCAAAATTCTTTTGAAGGCGACATAGGGCTGTAAGGGTCGCGACAGGTACTAGGCAGATCGCGACAGGAGCCTGTAAGGATCGTGACAGGGCTTGCGAATCAGGTACTGGAAACGCGACGACTTACCTGTCGCCTTCTTGGTCGTGACGGGTAGGCTGTCGCAATCGGACCCCAGAAGGCGACATATCGGGCAGTCGCGATCTGGTGGTCTGCGCCTGACTCTGACAGGAGTCAGACCAGACATTGGATTACGGACCAGAATATTCAAATTTTGATATAGGGTCATATAGAAAATCATAACTAATTATATACATGATGAAAAATCATGAAACCAGTTGCAAAACGACCTAGACATGCGTGGGTACTTACAGTAAATAGGAATTGGAAAACAATCATGGTATCGACATAGTTCTAACCAGTTGAACAAGAAGCAACCTGATTCCAGGTGTAGCAGAGATGAATGATTTAATTCGAGCAACATGCTTGATAAAAATTAGGGCTTTTAGGGGCAAAAGATCCCTAACAACAAGTAGTATCTACAGTAACTTTTTGTAGCATGGGAACAGGTGTACATGGAGATCTGATTTAAACATGATGACTCGGGGTTATCATGGATGCAGAACTTCAAAAATCAAGAACAAAAGCATGGCTCGATGAAAAATTATGAAATGAGAGGGATTTTGTTCCTGGTGATTGGAACTACCTATAGATGGATTTGATTTAGTTTTGCTTGTGAGAATGCCTACCTTTGACTCGATTTATCTTCTAGGGCTTAGAACTCCAAGAACGAGGAAGAAGCTCCAAGAACTCCTTCTCCCCACGTGATCCTCTCCTCCTTGGCCTCTTCTCCATGTCCAACAATCTTTGGAAATGAGCTAGGGTCGGCCAAGAGGGTTTAAGAGGTGTATTTATATAAATACAAGTTCCTATTCCTACTACTACTCAAATTCCTCTTAATTACGAGATTTCCTAACTCCACCTTTCCTCTCTTGCTTTCCAATCTCTAATTGGGTTAGGATAGTATCTAAATTCGTGCTACACTATATGGGGTAGGTTTAGGAATCCAATTCCAACTCTAATTGCCACTTTTATTGCTTTAATAACCCCTTTCCAATTATGAGATAATTAAACTCCGAATTTAGGATATTTTCTTATTATTCTCCCTTTGTGAAATTCATATTTTGACCCAATAAATTCTAGAGGGTCCATTAAGAAAAGCCCATTACTCTTTCCATTTAATGGGTTTTATTTAATGTTCTTTTCATTTAAATATCCATTTAGCTAGGTTTTAATTCTTTATTTAAATTTTTATTTTTCTTAAAAATTCAGGTTGCTACACTTCGAGGTTGGCCATGAATGCAAGGTTGGCTTCTTCTTCTTTTTCATCGCTTGAGCTTGACTCGCTGTCTGAGTCACTGTTGTTGTCCCATGCTGCTGTCATGACTTTCTTCTTGTATGTTCTGAACTTTTTGGAACTATCCTTCTTTCTGAACTCAATTTTCTTCAATTTCGGACATTCATGTTTGATATGTTCGGGCTTCTTGCATTCGTAGCAGATTGGTTCATTCTTCTTCACATCTTTGACTTCAGGCTTCTTGAAGTCTTTTCCTTTCTTAAAATACCTTCTTCCAGACTGGTATTTCTTTTTCTTGGCTAGTATGCATTGTAGTCTTCTGGATAGAAGTGGTTGTTCATCATCACTGCCTTAATTGCTTATCTCATCCTCGGATTCTTCTTCAGAGCTACCTTCTATAGCCTTGAGTGCATTGGTATGCTTTTTCTTGTTTGAGGATTCTCCGAGTCTTTCCATGTTGATCTCATGAGCCATGAGTGACCCAATGAGTTTCTCTAATGACATTCTCTTTAAGTCATTGGCATCTTCTATTGCTGTCACTTTTAGAGTCCACGAGGCTGGTAGGGATCTTAAGATCTTCCTGACCATATCTCCCATTTCATAGCTTTTTCCTAGACCAGCCAACTCGTTTGTGATATCTGTAAATCTGCTGAACATCTGAGTTATTGACTCTCCTAGCTGCATTTGAAACCTCTCATAATGTGTCACCAGAATGTCTATTCTTGTCTCTTTTACTTTATCTGTGCCTTCGTATGTAATTCTAAGCTTCTCCCACATTTCCATTGCTGATTTGCAGGCTGAAACTCTATTAAACTCTTTCTTTCTAAGTGCACAGCATAATATGCTCTTAGCTTTGCAGTTGAGAGAAATCTTCTTTCTATCATCTTCTGTCCAATGTTCTCTGTTGTTTAGAACAACTAGAACGCCTTCTGCTATTATACACCATATTTGAAAATCAAATCCTTGTAGGAAGTACTCCATCCTTGTTTTCTAGTAGGTATAGTCCTCACCATCAAATAGAGGGGGTCGGTTTACAGATAGACCTTCGAAGTGACCTTGGGCTGCCATTTGATCTTTTCTCTTCAGATCGTTGGATCTTTATTTTTGTCGAAGAGACTAGTGATGATCAGTCTATCCCCATGTAATTTTAATTCATTATATATTTATTTTGGTGATTAACAAAACCATGTCAAAGATTACTAACACATATTCCATAAGTATTGAGCTCAGGAAATACTATAGGAAAATCAAGCAAATTTAGTAAGTATTACCTCTCTGAAGCAATATTAAGTTAAGTCCACATCGGCTTTCCTTATGCTACAATGATTCCTTTAGTCATCTTAACGATTTGCTCATTGTAACGATTTCTTAAGTTGTCATAACGATTTGCTCATCGCAACGATTTCTTAAGTTGTCATAACGATTTGCTCATCGCAACGATTTCTTAAGTTGTTATAACGATTTGCTCATCGCAACGATTCCTTTAGTCATCGTAACGATTTGGTCATCGCAATGATTTCTTAAGTTCTCATAATGATTTGGTCATCGCAACGATTCCTTTAGTCATCGTAACGATTTGGACATCGCAACGATTTCTTAAGTTGTCATAACGATTTGCTTCACGCATCGACTTTTTTAGTAATCATAACGATTTGCTTTGCCTTAACGATTTCTTAAGTGTTCATAACGATTTCCTTAATGAACACAACGATTTGCCTTCTACAACGATTTCTTTATTGATCACAATGATTTTCTTGTAACTCATAACGATTTGATTATATCGTCTTGATGCTAAGTTACAACGATTTGGCGGTTAGTGCATAACGATTTCATAAGTCATGAATGCATCAATTTTTGTTTATAACGACTTGATATTTAATAGCGTTGAATAGTCAAAGTCTTCGCACATATCTTTCTGACATCTGTGCATTTAATGAAGACTGAACAAATCTTTGCATGCATGTAGATGATATCGTCCATTATCGTGCATACTCTGTATGCATTTTTTAGATACAGCAAAATGGCATTTCTATTTCTATGAACTCTTGTCCTAATGTTAACTGACAACAACAGACAGCCTAGCTGTCTACTGCTCTAGCATGTAATATATGCAGGTCACTGATAGTTCTAGTGATACAACGTTGGACAAAATAGAAGCCAAAGGATGTTACAGAAGATCATATCTCTTTGCGTGCACAAATGGATAAAAGACTGTTGACTGGAAGCTTCCAAATGTCATGCAGTCTAACATACACAAAGCGTAGAGACAACGGACTTCTGAACGTTCAAATTTCAAACAAGATATATATAAGCAAGAGTGAAACTCCAGAACACATAATTTTTAGAGACATCGCTTCCAAGCAACTAAGTTCATATTCTCTGCGAGTTCTCCAGAAAGAGCCTAGCCTCATTCCCATCAGTTCATAACTCTTTGCTCTCTGTGCTGTGATTCAAATCCTAAGAGATCCTGTGATGTTTTAAGAGTGGGTGCATTGTTTAGATCTTGTGCTCTCAATTCTGTTAGCTTCAGATCTTGGCTTGTTAAACCTTGATCTAGGGGCTTGATCTCCTTTTCATTGATTGTTGTGCCTGTTTCCCTTCGGTTGTGAAGGAAGACCTGGTAGGATCCAGGGTGTGTGTTTCCCTTCGGTTGCGAAGGAAGACCTGGTGGGATCCAGGGTGTGTTGTTCCCTTCATGTGAAGGAAGACCAGCTATGGCTGGGTGCTGTAATATCGATAGTGGGAATGTTCCCTAGATAGTAAAATCCTGAGTTGTTGCTCATAGACTGGACGTAGGACTCCTAAGGAGAGGAGGTCCGAACCAGGATAATTCCTTGCGTTGTGTGATTGCTTTCTGTGTGTTTGTTGTTTACACTAACCTTCATCAAAGAATATTTTTGTATGCATGTTTTAAGTACAGGTATTAAGTAAATAAATTTTAAAGACCCATTCACCCCCCCCCCCCCCTCTGGGCTCGTCAACTTGGGCAACAACTAGCTCTGATACCACTTGTTGCCCTGCTAGCAAGCCCAGAGGAGGGTGAATGGGATTCTTTAAAATTTGATTATCTAAAACCTGTCCATAAAAATGTTCACACAACAAGTACTTCGATGATTGTTCGTGTTAGCGAGAAGAAAACAATAAACACAAAGCAAATAGACACACTACACAAGATTTTATCCTGGTTCGGACTTCCTTTCCACAGGAGTCCTACGTCCAGTCCCTGAGCAACAACTCAGGATTCCACTACTCAGGGGTACAGTCCCCCTCAAGGACACTTACACACCCAGCCGCAGCTGGTCTTCTCTTCACAACCCGAAGAGGAATACAACACCCTGAATCCCACCAGGTCTTCCTTCAACACGAAGGGAAATGAACACCTTGGAACCTCCAGGTCTTCCTTCACACGAAGGGAACAACACAAAATGGGTTTAAGGAATGTGACGCCCCTAGACCAAGCTAATATCACAATGCTTGATCCGAAGCGAATATTGAGAGGAAGATATGAACAACAATGAACTCTCTTAGTACACAAAAACGCTCTCTCTAATATCTACACAGGATGTAGAGAGCTGAGTGCTACAACAAGGTGATGGAGTGAGACTTGAGCTCTTCTAAGGTGCTTGTAGATTTTGAATTCTCGAGAGAGATCTTCACGTCGGCACTAGTCTTCTATTTATATCTTATTTGAAAAATGTAACCGTTGAAGTATCCAATGTCTCTAACTTGTGAGGACGTTAGACTGCATGGCTTTCCTTTGTAGTCAATGGTTCTTTGCGTTCCTTGCACGTAAGAAGAAAATACTTATTGATATCCTTCAACTTCTATTTTGTCCAACGTTGTATAGAGTCGTGCTATCAGAGACCTGCACACATTAAATGGTAAAACGTAGACAGCTAAGCTGTCTCTTGTTGTCAGTCAATGTTAGAGTGAGAATACATCAAGATAGAAATTTCCATTCTGTCTTTCTAAAAAGATATTACATGCAGAAGTATAAGAATAAAAGATATCTGGACATGCATCATGCAGAGAAATGTACGGTTGTATTCAATGCATGGATAATAGTGAAATATGTGGGATGACTTTGACTTGTCAAGATATTTGAATATCAAGTTGTTATAGCTCATATAATCGATATGAACATGACTTATAGAATCGTTTTGCGAATGAGTCATTGTTCATGTGAATCGTTGCTCATTCGTAAACAAATCGTTGTGAGCAAGTCGTTATAACCAAATCGTTATAAGACTGTTAGCAAATCGTTATGACCAAGTCGTTATTTGAGCAAATCGTTATGAGCAAATCGTTATAACCAAATCATTATAAGCAAATCGTTATAAGCAAATCGTTATGAGCAAATCGTTATAACCAAATCGTTATAAGCAAATCGTTATGAGCAAATCGTTATAACCAAATCGTTATAACCAAATTGTTATAAGCAAATTGTTATAAGTAAATTGTTATAACCAAGTCGTTATGAGCAAATCGTTATGCTCACTTACGAAGCCGATGTGAGATTGAAATCGTTATACTCACTTGTCGAATCGTTATGAGAGTAAATCGTTATGCTCACTTACGAAGTCGATGTGAGATTGAAATCGTTATGGTTCTAAGGAAATCGTTGCAACAACTAGATAGTCGATGTGTACTTAGAATATTTCATGCTTTGAAGTGTAAATGCTACAGGATGATAAATACTTACTGATTTTACTTGTATTTCCTTGATTTATTTCCTGTGCTCAATTCTCATAGAAGTAATCTTTATCACAGTTTTGTTAATCACTAAAATAGATATGTAATTCATTTAAATTATATTGGGGATAATCTGATCATCAATATCACATCGCACAAAGCACGGGTCTCCGCCTGAAGGCTATTCCCTATTCAATAAAAATGGGCAAAGGCAGCTATTACCTCACCAGCAGAGTCCCTGATACAGCCGCCACCTCCACAAATACCTAGATTCCCTTTAGAAGCCCCATCCACGTTTAAACAAAAGCTCTCGTGAGGGGGGATCCAGCGAACTAACTTGATCTGTTTTTCCGTGAAATGAGGATTAAAACCATAAGTGTGCAGCACCTGCTGGTCCTCCAGCGTTGGTTCAGATTTGAAGAATGTCTTGCTGAGGGCAAAGGATATATTAAGTTTGATGCTATTAATAATCTCAGCAGCATGAATCTGTTTTTCTTCAAACCTTGCAGCACATCTGCCGTTCCATAACTCCCATATCATGATCATAAGCCCATAAAGAGATGAAAATCCCATGGGGGAGCGAATGTTACAAAATTTGATGAAATTCCATGTCCTAACAGTGATATGATTATGCAGATGAATGTTATTACTCACCAAAGGAAGAAACCAGCGCCACAGTTGGACAACGATGTCACTTTTTATAAAAACGTGATCTAAGTCTTCATGCTGTGGAGAAGAGTAGCAGTGGCATTTTGAGACCATGGGAACTCCACAATCAGAGATCCTGCTGTCAACAGGAATAGCTCCATGCAACAATCTCCAAGTGAACAAAGAGATTCTAGGATTATAAGCAGATAGCCAAATCTTGAACCATTCAGAGCGGGGAGTTCCCCTATTTCTAATTAAGTTATAGGCCGATGAAGCAGTGAACAACCCATTAAGAGAAGGGGTCCAAATGCCTCTGTCTTCTTCTTCATTAAGCTGCAAACCCAGAAAGATGTCTCCTGGAAGAACCGCCCGAAGTGGATGGGAAGAGCTGTTCACTCCCTCCTGCAATGTAGTTTCGTCATTTTCTGCATCACCTGGAGCTAAACCTGACAGTGGAAGATCTCCCATCCAGCAGTCATGTAGTACAAAAGTCACAATCATTGCCTTGGCCGTGTTGAAAAAAATCGGAGTCCAATCAGATAAGTATTTCTAATTTTGAACCCCCATACCTAAGTTCTTCATTTTTAAACTAAACTAACTTGTTTAAGGTGAATTTGAGCGCCGAGGTCAAACCCGGAGTCCGAATTGTAATCCGTTAGTTTCCACAGGTCACAATAATCGCTCTGGCCTTGCTGGAAAAATTAGAGGCCAATCGGATTAGTATTTGTAATTTTGGACCCCCAAACCTAACTTCTTCATTTTTAAACTAAACTAACTTGCTTAATGTGAATTCGAGCGTCGAGCTCAAACTGGAAGTCCAAATTGAATTCTATCAGCATTCACAAGTCACACTCATCGCCCCGACCATGCTGGAACAAACCAGAGGCTGATCGAATTAGTATTTCTAATTTTGGACCCCCAAACCTAGCTAAGTTCTTCCTTTTTAAACAAAACAAAACTAAACTAAGTTGCTTAAGGTGAATTTGAGCGTTGAGCTCAAACTGGGAGTTTGAATTGTACTCCGTCAGTTTCCACAGGTCACAATCATCGCCCTAGCTGTGTTGGAAAAAACCGGAGCCCAATCGGACTAGAATTTCTAATTTTGCACCCCCAAACCTAAGTTTTTCTTTTTTAATCTAAATTAACTTGCTTAGGGTGAATTTGAGCGCCGAGCTCAAACTGGGAGTCCGAATTGAACTCTGTCAGTTTTCACAAGTCACAATCATCGCCCTAGCCGTGTTGTAAAAACCCAGAGGCCAATCGGATTAGTATTTGTAATTTTATACCCCAAAACCTATGTTCTTCATTTTTTAACTAAACTAACCTGCTTAATGTGAATTCAAGCGTCGACCTCAAACTGGAAGTCCGAATTGAACTCTGTCAGTTTCCATAAATCACACTCATCGCCCTGATCGTACTGGAACAAACTGGAGGCCGATTGGATTAGTATTTCTAATTTTGGGCATCCATACCTAGATAAGTTTTTCCTTTTTAAACAAAAGAAAACAAAACTAACTTGTTTATGGTGAATTTGAGCACCGAACTCAAACCGGGAGTCCGAATTGAACTCTGTCAGTTTTCACAAGTCATAATCATCGCTCTAGCCGTGCTGAAAAAACCAGAGGCCAATTAGATTAGTAGTTCTAATTTTGGACACCAAAACCTAAGTTCTTCATTTTTAAACTAAACTAACTTTCTTAATGTAAATTCGAGCGTCGAGCTCAAACCGGAAGTCCGAATTGAACTCTGTCAGTTTCCCATAAGTCACACTCATCATGCCGACCGTGTTGGAACAAACCGGAGGCCGATTGGATTAGTATTTCTAATTTTAGACCCCCAAACCTAGCTAAGTTCTTCATTCTTAAACAAAACGAAATGAAACTAACTTTCTTAAGATGAATTTGAGCGCCGAGCTGAAACCGAGATTCGAATTGAACTCCGTCAGTTTCTACAAGTCACAATCATCGCCATGGCCGTGCTGAAAAATATCAGAGGTGAATCGGATTAGTATTTGTAATTTTGGACCCCCAAACCTAAGTTCTTCATTTTTAAAGTAAACCAACTTACTAAAGGTGAATTTGAGCGTCGAGCTCAAACTGGGAGTCTGAATTGAACTCGGTCAGTTTTGACAAGTCACAATCATCGCCCTGCCCATGCTGGAAAAAATTGGAGGCCAATCGGATTAGTATTTCTAATTTTGGACCCCCAACCCTAAGTTCTTCATTTTTAAACTAAACTAACTTGCTTAATGTCAATTCGAGCATCGAGCTCAAACCGGAAGTCCCAATTGAACCCGTCAGTCTCAACAAGTCACACTCATCACCCCAGCCGTGCTGGAACAAACTGGAGGCCGATCGGATTAGTATTTATAATTTTGGACCCCCAAATCTAGCTAAGTTATTCCTTTTTAAACAAAACTAAACTAAACTAACTTACTTAAGGTGAGTTTGAGCGCCGAGCTCAATTCGGGAGTCCTAATTGAACTTTGTCAGTTTCCACAAGTCACAATCATCACCCTGGCCATGTTGGAAAAAATCGGAGGCCAATTGTATTAGTATTTGTATTTTTAGACCCCAAAATCTAATTTCTTCTTTTTTAAACTAAACTAACTTGCTTAATGTAAGTTTGAGCGTCGAGGTCCAACCGGGAGTCTGAATTGAACTCCATCAGTTTTCACATGTCACACTCATCGCCTCGACCGTGTTGGAACAAACCGGAGGTCGATCGGATTCATATTTCTAATTTTTGACCCCCAAACCCAGATAAGTTCTTCCTTTTTAAACAAAACAAACTAAAATAACTTACTTAAGGTGAATTTGAGCGCCGAGCTTAAACTGGGAGTCTGAATTGAACTTCGTCAGTTTTCACAAGTCACAATCATCGCCCTAGCCCTGCTGAAAACAACTGGAGGCCAATCGGATTAGTATTTGTAATTTTGGATCCGCAAACCTAAGTTCTTCTTTTTTAAACTAAACTAACTAGCTTAAGGTGAATTTGAGTGCCGAGGTCAAACCGGGAGTCCGAATTGAACTCCGTCTGTTTCCACAAGTCACAATCATCGCCCTGATCGTGTTGGAAAAAACGGGAGGCCAATCAGACTAGTATTTCTAATTTTGGACCCCCAAATTTAAGTTCTTCTTTTTTAAACTAAACTAACTTGCTTAAGGTGAATTTGAGCGCCGAGCTCAAACCGGGAGTCAAAATTAATCTCCGTTAGTTTCCAAACGTCACAATCATCGCCTTCATTGTGTTGGAAAAAATCAGAGGCCAATCGGATTAGTATTTATAATTTTAGACCCCCAAACCTAAGTTCTTCATTTTTAAACTAAACTAACTTGCTTAATGTGAATTCGAGCGTCAAGCTCAAACTGAAAGTCTGAATTAAACTCTGTCAGTTTCCACAAGTCACACTCATCGCCCCGACCGTGTTGGAACAAACCGAAGGCCGATTGGATTAGTATTTCTAATTTTGGACACCCATACCTAGCTAAAATTTTCCTTTTTAAACAAAACAAAACTAACTTGCTTATGGTGAATTTGAGCGCCGAACTCAAACCGAGAGTCCGAATTGAACTCCGTCAGTTTCCATAAGTCACAATCACCCTGGCCCTGCTGGAAAAAATCGGAGGCCATTCATATTAATATTTGTAATTTTGGACCCCGTAACCTAATTTATTCATTTTTAAAGTAAACTAACTTACATAAGGTGAATTTGAGCGCCAAGCTCAAACCAGGAGTCCGAATTGAACTCCGTCAATTTCCACAAGTCAAAATCATCGTCATGGCCATCTGGAAAAAACCAGTGGCCAATCAGATAGTATTTGTAATTTTTGACCCCCAAACCTAGGTTCTTCATTTTAAAACTAAGCTAACTTGCTTAATGAGAATTTGAGCGTTGAGCTCAAACTGGAAGTCTGAATTGAATTCCGTCAGTTTTCACAAGTCATACTCATCGCCCCGACCGTACTGGAACAAACCGGAGGCCGATCGGATTAGTATTTCTAATTTTGGACCCCCAAAGCTAGCTAAGTTCTTTCTTTTTAAACAAAACTAAACTAAACTAACTTGCTTAAGGTGAATTTGAGTGTCAAGCTCAAACCGGGAGTTCGAATTGAACTCTGTCAGTTTCTACAAGTGACAATCATCGCCTTGGCCGTGCTGGAAATAACTGTAGGCCAATCAGATTAGTATTTCTAATTTTGGACCCCCAAGCCTATGTTCTTCATTTTTAAACTAAACTAACTTGCTTAATGTGAATTTGAGCGTCGAGCTCAATCGGAAGTCCGAATTGAACTCCGTTAGTTTTCCACAAGTCACACTTATCGCCCTGACCATGTTGGAACAAACTGGAGGCCGATTGGATTAGTATTTCTAATTTTGGACCTCCAAACCTAGCTAAGTTCTTCCTTTTTAAACAAAACAAAATTAAACTAACTTATTTAAGGTGAATTTGAGCACTGAGCTCAAACCGGGAGTCTGAATTGAACTCCGTCAATTTCCACAAGTCACAATCATCGCCCTGGCCATATTGGAAAAAACAAGAGACCAATCAGATTAGTATTTCTAATTTTGGACCCCCAAACCTAAGTTCTTTTTTTTTTCTAAAGTAAACTAACTTGCTTAAGGTGAATTTGAGAGTCGAGCTCAAACCGGGAGTCCGAATTGAAATCTGTCAGTTTCCACAAGTCACAATCATTGCCCTGTCCGTGTTGGAAAAAACGGAGGCCAATCGGATTAGTATTTGTAATTTTGACCCCAAAACCTAAGTTCTTCATTTTTAAAGTAAATTAATTTTCTTAATGTGAATTCGAGCGTCGAGCTCATACCGGATGTCTGAATTGAACTCTGTCAGTTTCCACAAGTCACACTCATTGCCCCGACAGTGTTGAAAAAAATCGGAGGCTGATCGGATTAGTATTTCTAATTTTGGATCCCCAATCCTGGCTAACTTCTTCATTTTTAAACAAAACAAAACTAATCTAACTTGCTTAAAGTGAATTTGAGCGCCGAGCTCAAACCGGGAGTCCGAATTGAACTCTGCCAATTTCCACAAGTCACAATCATCGCTCTGGGTGTGCTGGGAAAAATCAGAGACCAATCGAATTAGTATTTATAATTTTAGACCCCCAAACTTAAGTTCTTCATTTTTAAAGTAAACTAACTTACTTAAGGTGAATTTGAGCGCCGAGCTCAAACCGGGAGTTCGAATTGAATTACGTTAGTTTTCACAAGTCACACTCATGACCATGGTCGTGCTGAAAGAAATCAGAGGCCGATCAGATTAGTATTTTTAATTTTGGACTCCCAAACCTAATTAAGTTCTTCCTTTTTAAACAAAAAAAAACTAAAATTGACTGTTAAAATAGGAAAGTTAAAATAAAATCTATTTACTCACATGAGGGGCCCGTGCTGATGTCAATGGTGCTACCTGAGGGGAATGCTGACCTAGGAGAAGGCCTGGGAGAGGGCATGGGAGATAGCCTGGGAGATAGCCTAGGAAAGCTGGGCCTGGACAGCGTCGGACACCTGTGTATGCATCGTGTGGACCAGACGAGACTCCAAACCATAGATCCCATCTCGAATAAAGCCCATCGTCTCACTGGGAGAAGTACCTGGAGCACCAAGTGTGGTGAATGCACTAGTCGCCTGTGAGCCTAAACTTGAGGTGCTAGATAACACCCTGCTCATGTCTAGACTGTGCCTAAAACCATACACATGGCCGTTCTTTGGGGCACCAGATGCCGCAACCCATACCTCAGGATATAACTGCAGCTGCTCCTCCTCCTCGGCGTACTTCTCTATCATGTGTTGGCTATACGACTTCTGCAAAAAATAAAATTGACAATGTAATATTAATCTGTAATGAGAAAAAATAAATAGTGAATAGACTGTAATTACTTACTACAACCTCTCAGGCTTTGTCGCTAATGTACTAATTCGTCCCCTTTTTCTTATGTGTCTTATCAAGCACCTCCTGAAATGTCGGAGGCCGTTTTAGCTTCTTTTCCTATTTCACAGAAAAACATTACATAAATGAGTACCTATATAAATAAAATATATCACAAACGGACATATGACTTACCAATCTGGACTAATGGGTCGCAAGGGAGATAGACTCACTTGTATGCTTGTTGGCCTCTGGATTGGCAGCCCGATTCACTTTCATTGTTGTGGAGGTTTCTTGCCATCTCTCTGCGGCCCATATGTTGCACAGACCTTCCCAGTAATCTCTCCTCATCCATGTCGGTGCGCGCTCCCTCCAAAGAGTTGGGTCTGGACTCTGACAAACTCTCTGTGCATTTTTCCTCGCATAATACAACAAATGTTTATAATTTGATCGGGCGGTGGTCGTTCATACTGATCGAGACCGTGCCTCGTCCGAAGGATATGTAAATCGATGATTGCTCTGTACATATAAGAGTTAGTTTATTGAATGTAGGACTAAGAAAACAATTAAATTATAATAAGAAATTACATACCATGAACATCTGATACAACAACTCCTGGACGTCCATCGAGAAATCATTGAATCTATGAATAGGCCTAAGAAAGTGTGCCTGAATTGATCTTGTGATGAATTGACACGCTTGGGCGGGCTCTATTTTATCCCTGTAATTATGTAACTTGTTACAATGAATTTGTAAACTAAATATACCTCCTTAATAAAAGATTATAAGTTTATTACGTACCCATTTATCCACACCTCCCGCAGAGTGCCATCATAAAAATTGACTCCCCCCTCTTGTAGACTGACAACATCCTCTGCCTCTAGCACCGTAGATGCACCTACCAAAAAAGTTGGAGGTGCGGAAACACTCGGTCCTGAACAAAAATGCACGACATAAGCAATGTACAAGAATATAATAATGATTGTACAAATAATTACAAATTTAAATATACATACCTACTATTGTAGGAGGAGAAGGTGTAAACTGACTCGAGCCTGTAAGAATTTTAATGGCATAAGAATCAATGCACAAAGAAAGTACAACTTTAAATATACATACCTGCTGCCAGAGGAGGAGGCATAGAAGAAGGACCAGAAGCTGTAACAATTTAAATGACATAAATAATATGTATAAATAATGCACAAAGAAAAATACAACTTTAAATATACAATGTACAAGAATATAAATAATGACTATACAAATACTTAAAAATTTAAATATACATACCTGCTACTGTAGGAGGAGAAGGTGTAACTGACCCGAGCCTGTAAGAATTTTAATGGCATAAGAATCAATGCACAAAGAAAGTACAACTTTAAATATACATACCTGCTACCAGAGGAGGAGGCACAAAAGAAGGATCAGAGGCTATAACAAATTAAATGACATAAATAATATGTATAAATAATGCACAAAGAAAAACACAACTTTAAATATCCAATGTACAAGAATATAAATAATGACTATACAAATACTTACAAATTTAAATATACATACCTGGTACAATAAGAGGAGGAGGTGTAAACTAACCCGAACCTGTAAGAATTTTAATGGCATAAGAATCAATGTACAATGAAATAAGCTGTAACAATTTAAATGACATAAATAATATGTATAAATAATGCACAAAGAAAAATGCCAAAGAAAAATATACATACCTGATGCCGCAGAGAAACCCCTCCCACTACTCATCCTCATCCCAGAACTAGAGCCCGATCGTGCTCCACGCACCATATCTTCATAGGGAACATAAAAAATTAACGTTCATTAGTTAGTTGCTTATATTGAAAGTGGGCAACTTTAAATATACTGAACAGATGTGAAAAAATTCTACCCATTTTTAAATGATATCCATTTCCTCCTCAGATGATGACGATATATCTAATTCAGCCCCATCTTCATCATCATCTTCACATTCATCACTGGTATATTCCTCATCCTCATCATAATCTTCACATTCTATATCTGTTTCCCTTCCACTACTCCCTTTTATCTCATGTGGATCGACTTCTTCGACCTCATTTCCTTTAGACAAGCAAATTGGCTCTTCAGATTCGTCTACGCCAGTATGAGCTGTCAACTCTACATCTTCAACCAAATCTACTTCAATGAATTTGGCGTTGTCCTCTTCAGGTGTCTGATCAGTCATGTCCAATTCATAATTAGAGAATAGTCTTGACTTAACTCTGCAAACTACCCACCAATCATTTCGTTCTTTGTTTGTAGATGATGGATAACTTGTATAGTACACCTGCTGGGCTTGTATGGCTAAAATGAATGGCTCATAAGTATTCAATTTTGACTTATGTTTAAGCTCGACAATCCCATGCGTTGTGTCATTTCGAATAGAATTCGGATCAAACGAATGACACTTGAACAAGAATATATGATTGTCTTGTCCTAGATATTGCAACTGTAAGATCTCCTCTATAATACCATAGTAGTCATATTCATTTTTATTGTATGTACTTCCTTTAACACATACGCCACTGTTCATGGTAGACTTACTCTGCCCATAGTCTTTTGTATGAAATTTATACCCATTCATAATAAATCTAGGATAGTTCTGTGCAATTTTTGATGGGCCATAGGCTATCTGACGAACTCTTTCATCAGTAATTAAATCTTGTTCAACCTACGTATAGAGAAGACTAGTTAAAAATTGAACATAACTTATCTTTCGTACTCTTTGAGCATGTACACTTAGCGTTTTCTTAGCCATAAGGCCAATGACTTCTCTTGTTCTTTTTCAACCTCATAATCACTGAGATGTGGATTTCTTTAAATTATTTTTGAATCAAATTGTCTGCAATATGAATGGAAGACCACCTTCAATAGCTAGACTAAGGGCAAAGAAGTTATATACACAATAAATTGTGAGTTCAGCACTTACTCAACATAACACTCTAGCTCAGCACAATTTAATAGAATATATATCTCTGTGGTGCATAACTCTCTGTCATCCAGCATGCGAATTGAAGAACATCTGAATGCACATCTAGGATGATTAAATATAGAGAGTCGATCTGAACACACAGATTCCCCCCCCCCCCCCCCCCCATCATCATTACGTGGAGGTTGAGTACGACGAGTTTGTACGTCTGCTTCAAAGTACATCGAACAAAAGTTTGAGATTTCCTCCATAATGTATGCCTCAGCAATAAAACCCTCCACTTTTGCTTTATTTCAGACTTTCATTTTGAGGTCATGCATACACCTACATCAACAATGTACAAGACAAATGGGAAACATATCATACATAAGGTACAATTCTAAGAAGAAAAAAGTTAATATTCGCATATACCTCTCAAATGGATACATCCATCTATATTGTACTAGCCGTCCGACTTTAGCTTCATATGGTAGATGTATAAGTAAATGCTCCATCGAATCAAAGAATGTAGGTGGAAATATCTTCTCCAACTTGCATACGATGGTGACCACATTCTGTTCGATAGTTTGCACATCCTCAAGCTTGAGTTCTGATGCACACAAAATCGTGAAAATTTGACCGAGCTCAGACAATGCTCCCCATAGAGGCTTCGACAACATGTCACGAAATGCAATAGGTAGCAACCTTTGCATGAACACATGGCAGTCATGACTGTTCATTCCATATATTTTTCTTTCACTAACGTTGACACAACAAGCAATATTAGACACATAACCATCAGGAAATCTCAACAGTTTCAGCCATTGACACACTTCCTTACTTGTCCTCCTCCAAGCACATAAACTACTTTTGGTTTAATTAATTTCCCATTTACTTCAACAAGTTCTAACTCTGGACATTTACAAAGCATGGACAAGTCTAAATGTGCATTCTCGTTGTCTTTTGTTTTACCTTTTATGTCCATAATGGTGTTGAACACATTATCAAAGACATTTTTCTCGATATGCATCACGTCTAGATTGTGCCGCACAAAAAGAGTCGACCAATAAGTAGCTCCAAGAAAATGCTTCTCTTCACCCAGTTGTGCTCCTTCCCAAAACCTGAAAGGTGTCGGGTACTGCCCATCAGTTGTGTGATATCTGACAAATTTTCTACACGTGCTGCCATATGATGAGTGGACAACCTCTCGAATATAACTTCATATCGTTCCATTCTGTTTTTTAGGAATGCATCTTTTTATCTTCTAAAGGGTGATCAGCTGCTAAAAATGGTCGATGGTGATGACCAAACTGTCCCCATAATAAATATTTCATTTATTTATATATTAATTTTGATGATTAACAAAATAATACTAATGGATTACTTGAGCCTTGAGAACAGGAAATAAAAGAAAATGAAAGCTCAAGACAATCAGGTAAGTCTCATCACTCATTTCTGTCCAAGTCTTTGTATCGACTTCTTTGATAAGCAGAACGATTTCCTCTTTGATCGACAATTCAAAACAAATCGATATTGCAACGATTTCTTTAGAACTCGCAACGACTCTCTAGTCGCAACGATTTCTTTAGACCTCGTAACGATTTCTTTAGAACTCGCAACGACTCTGTAGTCACAACGATTTCTTTAGAACTCGCAACGACTCTCTAGTCGCAACGATTTCTTTAGACCTCGTAACGATTTCTTTAGAACTCGCAACGACTCTCTAGCCGTAACGATTTCTTTAGACCTCGTAACGATTTCTTTAGAGCTCGCAACGACTCTCTAGTCGCAACGATTTCTTTAGACCTCGTAACGATTTCTTTAGAACTCGCAACGACTCTCTAGTCGCAATGATTTCTTTAGAACTCGCAACGACTCTCTAGTCGCAACGATTTCTTTAGACCTCGTAACGATTTCTTTAGAACTCGCAACGACTCTCTAGCCGTAACGATTTCTTTAGACCTCGTAACGATTTCTTTAGAACTCGCAACGACTCTCGTTCATAAAGATTTCTTTAGATCTCGTAACGATTTCTTTTAGAACTCGCAACGACTTTCGTTCATAACGATTTGTTAAGATTTCTTGTAACGATTTCTTTGAAACTCGTAACGACTTGATAGTCATAACGATTTCTTTTACAGATTTTAACAACGCGTTCATAACGACTTGACTCATAACGATTTCATCGTTATAATTTGATAATGCTCTGTCATAACGATTTGTCTGTTATCGCATAACGATTTCATAAGTTATGAAGGCATCGAGATTGTTTTATCGAATTTCTTGCTGTATCAGTATAATGTTTTTTTAATAGCGTTGAAAAGTCAAAGTCACATCTTGTATGTTGACTGCTACGCATTAAATGCTCTCTGATCGTATCTCCCATGCATGCAGACAATATCTTCCATTTCTATGCTACTCTGTCTATGTACTTTTTTAGACAGAAAGGAGCTTTGCTATATATTGCAATATCTGTTCTATCTTCACTAACAATCGACGGCAGTCTTAGCTGTCCTCTATTTATTGATGATATGCTTACAGATATCTGACAAGACTCATTTGTACAACGTTGGACACAAGATACAAAGTTCTATGACATTTCTTTGGCGTGTACAAAAGGATAAAAGACTGACGAGCAGAAGCTTCCTCAGTGACCAGTCTAACGTACACCAGGATAAGAGACAACGGACACTTCAACGTTCGAATTTGAATCAGTAGTTTAAATAGAAGACTCAAGACAGAGAAGAAAGACGGTTAGTAGAAAGTGAACAACGCTTGAATTGAAAAAGCAAGAAATTCATCTCTTCGAGTCTTCAGAAGAAAAACAAGAGCGAAGCTTCCACTCCAACCTTGTTCTTAGCTCTTAGCTCTCTGTGATCAAAAAGAGTTTTTGTTTGTGAGAGCTTGTGTAGTCCTTGGAGAGAAAATCTTGTTAAATCTCCTTCTCTCCCGGGCCTTGATAGCTTCAGTGTGTAGCTGGTCAAGCTAAAGTCTGAAGCCTGTTTCCACACCTTTTCTTCTTTGGTTGTGTTCCCTTCTGGACGAAGGAAGACCGGTGGTATCCAGGGTGGTTGTTTTTCCCTTCAGGTTGAAGGAAGACCAGTTGAGGCTGGGTGTAAGGATCCTTAAGGGGGATTGTACCCTTGGTAGTAAAATCCTGAGGTATTGCTCAGGG
>CM024757.1:145046707-145191933 GCA_014218235.1 Colocasia esculenta
ACTGGACGTAGGTCTCCTGTGGAGAGGAGTTCCGAACCAGGATAAAATTCTTGTGTCTTGTGGATGTGCTTTTGTGTGATTGTTGTCTTATTTGCTCTAACTCTAACCTTGTTATTAAGTTGTGCAATCCTTTCAGTAAACAGGTTTTAATCAGAGATCGAAATTTTGATAACCCATTCACCCCCCCTCTGGGCTAGCTAGCTGGGCAACAAGTGGTATCAGAGCCCGTCTCTTCGACAAAGAAGAAGATCCAACGATCTGAAGAGCAAAGATCAATGGCAGCTCAAAGCAACTTCGAAGGTCAGTCAGTCAACAGGCCTCCCTTGTTCGATGGAGAAGACTACACCTATTGGAAGACTAGAATGGAATATTTTCTACAAGGTCATGATTACACAATCTGGTCCATTGTATAAGAATGTGATCTTTTGGTCACAAACGCTAAGGCTCAGTGGACAGATGATGACAGAAAAAGAATATCCTTAACTGCAAAGCCAAGAGCATATTATGCTGTGCCCTAAGCAAGAAAGAATTCAATAGAGTCTCAGCCTGCAAATCCGCAATGGAGATGTGGGAAAAGCTCAGAATTACCTATGAAGGGACAGACAAAGTAAAGAGACAAGAATAGATATTCTAGTAGCTCAATATGAAAGATTCCAGATGCAGTCAGGTGAATCAATAACTCAGATGTTCAGCAGATTCACAGACATTACAAATGGATTAGCTGGTTTGGGAAAGGTTTATAATGTACCAGATATGGTTAGAAAAGTCCTCAGATCTCTACCATCTTCATGGACTCCAAAGGTAACAGCTATTGAAGAAGCCAATGATTTAAAATTAATGTCATTGGAAAAGCTAATAGGATCTCTCATGGCTCACGAGATAAACATGGAGAGATTAGGAGAATCCTCCAGCAGAAGGAAACAATCAAATGCTCTCAAAGCAAGTGAAGACAACTCAGAAGAATCTTTGGATAATAGTGAGAGTAGTAAAGACAGTGATGATGAAGAAGCCATGCTGTCTCGAAGACTTCAAAGGATTCTAGCAAAGAAAAAGAAGTATCAGTCAGGAAGAATTTTTTTAAGAAAAACAAAGACTTCAGAAAACCAGAAGTAAAGGATCAAAAGAAAGGAGAAGTGATCTGTTATGAATGCAAGAAGCCTGGACACATCAAGGCAGATTGTCCCATGATCAAGAAGAATGATCACAAGAAGAAGGACAACTTCAGAAGATTTAAGAAGTACAAAAAGAAGCAATGGCAGCTGCTTAGGAAAATAGCAGTGACTCAGATAGTGAGTCAAGCTCGAGCAGTGAAGGAGAAGAAGCAAACTTGGCCCTCATGGCCAACACCGAAGATAAGGTAACTTCTGACTCTTCTTTTGATTCATGCAATGAGTCAGATTCCGATAACCTAGAAAGTGCTTTTAATGAACTCTATGAAAATATAAAGAAGTATCTAAATTACTTAAAAATAGTAAGAAAAATTTAGTCTGTTTAGAAAATACAAACTCAGACCTAAAAACAGAAAATGAAGAACTTGAAAAACAATTAACTGAACAGAAAAGGAGAAATGAATTATTGTGTGAAGATTTAAAAGAGAAAATAAGAAAATAAATCATTTAGAAAAACAAGAAGACTTAATGGACTTAAAACAGAAATAGAAAGATTAAATAAAGAAAATGAACATTTAACAAGCACAATAAACAAGTTCACAAACAATAAACCTCTTCTAATGATGAATGGAGCTAAAAGATCAACTAGAAAGAAATATGGTTTTGGATATACTCCCTCAGAAAATGAAGAAACAAAAGTCTTTCCGAAAACTTATCCAACTCCTAAATTTATATCTGAAAAGAATAAAGAACATAAAAAATTTAAACACACCCCAGTTGAAACAGTAACTAGAATAACCTGTTGTACTCACTGTAATAGACTTGGACATAACAAAGAAACCTGTCCTAACAAGAACAAAAAATGGATAATTAAAGGAAAAGACAATGATACTAACCCATCAGGACCCAAAGAACTTGGGTACCTAAAATTTAGTGTTTTAATTTCAGGGAAAGTTAAGAGCATCCAAATGGTATTTGGACAGTGGATGCTCGAGGCACATGTCAGGCAATAAGAAGTTTTTTGTTGATCTCCAAGCTGAAGAAGGTACAGTCACATATGGAGATAATGGAAAAGGAGTTGTAATAGGAAGTGGATCCATGAACATCAAAGGAAAATCAGTGATTGAAGATGTGATGCTGGTCAAAGGGTTAAAGCATAATCTCATAAGCATCAGCCAGTTGTGTGACAAAGGTCATCAGATTCAGTTCCAAGAATCAAAGTGCAGTATATTAAAGGATGGAGCAGTCATTTTTGAAGCCTATAGAGAAAGAAATCTGTATGTACTCTATCTAGAAGAACTCAAGGATCAAGATGTGTGTTTGGCAGCTAATAAAGATCAATCAACAGAGCTGTGGCACAGAAGATTGGGCCACTGCAGCTTGGACGGTTTGAATAAGCTTAGAAAAAGGAAGCTAGTTGAAGGATTGCCAAAGGTCAATTCTAGCTTGGACAGTATTTGCAAACCTTGTGCAAGAGGAAAGCACACCAAGAGCTCCTTCAAATCAAAGACTGTAGTAACCACCTCAAAGCCCTTAGAACTACTTCACATGGATCTATTTGGGCCAATGAGGACTACCAGTTTGGGAGGAAAGAATTTTGGATTTGTAATAGTTGATGATTATTCAAGATTCACTTGGGTATCCTTTCTAGAGCACAAAGATGACACATTTGATAATTTTGTCAGCTTCAGTAAGAAGGTTCAGAAAGATCAGAAATTCACAATTGTCTCTATCCGATCAGATCATGGTGGTGAGTTTCAGAATGAAAAGTTTATAAAGTTCTGTGATGATCAAGGAATTGAGCACAACTTCTCAGCTCCAAGGACACCTCAACAGAATGGAATTGCTGAGAGGAAAAATAGAACTCTTTTGGATATGGCAAGAACCATGTTGTCAGAATATGATTTGCCAAGATACTTCTGGGCCGAAGCTATCAACACTGCATGTTATATCATTAATAGAGTGATGATCAGGCCAATTCTGAAGAAGACTGCTTATGAACTCTACAAAGGAAAAAAGCCAAAGATCAGCCATTTCAGAATATTTGGATGTCCTTGCTTCATCCACAACAATGGAAAAAGGGACATTGGTAAGTTGGATGCCAAATCAGATGAAGGCATCTTTATGGGGTACTCTTCTAAACCCAAAGGCTATAGAGTTTTCAATAAACGTTCCTTATTAATTGAACAATCTGTACATGTTATTTTTGATGAATCTAACCCTTCCTTGAAAAAGGAAGAAATTAGTGACATTGATGATGCAGATGACTTGTCTGAAAAATTAAAGAATACCTCAATTAAGGACAAGGATGATCCTCCTCTGGAAGAACTGCAGCAAACTGAAATTCAACATGAAAATCTTCCAAAAGAATGGAGACATCAGAAAGATCACCCTCCTGAAAACATTATTGGTGATCCATCTGTAGGGGTAAGAACAAGAGGTAATGTAATTCCTTGTGATTATTTAGCCTTTGTTTCTCAAATAGAGCCTAAGACAGTCAATGAAGCTTTATCTGATGAATCTTGGATATTAGCCATGCAAGATGAACTAAATCAGTTCAAGAGAAACCAAGTATGGTCACTTGTTCCTAGACCATCCAATCATTTAGTTATTGGCACCAAGTGGGTGTTCAGAAATAAACTGGATGAGTCTGGAATAATCTTAAGGAACAAGGCCAGATTGGTAGCTCAAGGCTACTCTCAAGAGGAAGGCATAGATTTCGATGAAACCTATGCACCTGTAGCTAGACTTGAGGCTATTAGGATTTTACTTGCTTATGCATCTGCATTTGATTTAAAACTATTTCAAATGGATGTCAAATCAGCCTTTTTAAATGGTTTTATCAAGGAGGAAGTTTATGTTGAACAACCTCCAGGCTTTGATGATACCGAATTTCCAAATCATGTATTTAAACTTCATAAGGCTTTATATGGATTAAAGCAAGCACCTAGAGCCTGGTATGAGAGGCTCAGTACTTTCTTATTAGATCATGGTTTCACTAGAGGTAAAGTAGATAGTACATTATTTATAAAATCTAAGGTTAAAAATATACTTCTTGTGCAAATATATGTAGATGATATCATTTTTGGATCTACTGATGAATCTCTTTGCAAGTACTTTGAAAAGCTTATGCAGGGAGAATTCGAAATGAGCTTGATGGGGGAGCTAAGCTACTTCCTTGGATTGCAAATTAAGCAAGGGAAGGATGGCACTCATATCTGTCAAGCCAAGTACACTAAAGAGCTGTTAAAGAAATTTGGATTTGAAGGTGCAAAGCCATTATCAACTCCAATGAGCACATCAATCAGAATGGACAGTGATCAAAAAGGTAAAAAGGTAGATCAAAAGAATTATCGAGGTATGATAGGATCATTACTTTACTTAACTGCAAGCAGACCAGATATTTTGTTTAGTGTATGCATGTGTGCTAGATATCAGGCAGACCCTAGAGAGTCTCATTTAATTTCAGTAAAAAGAATATTTAGATATCTGGCTAGAACTCATGATTTAGGTCTCTGGTATCCTAGATCTTGTAAAATAGAATTAGTAGGATATTCAGATGCTGATTATGCTGGATGCAAAGTAGATAGAAAAAGCACCAGTGGTTCTTGTCAGTTTCTTGCAGGATGTTTAATATCATGGTCATCCAAGAAACAAAATTCAGTAGCTTTATCAACAGCTGAGGCAGAATATGTTGCTGCTGGAAGTTGCTGTACACAACTTCTTTGGATAAAGCAACAACTTGAGGATTTCGGAATTCACATCAAATCAATTCCACTATTGTGTGATAATACAAGTGCCATCAACCTCACCAAAAATCCAGTTCAGCACTCAAGGACTAAGCACATTGAGGTAAGATATCATTTTATTCGAGACCACGTAGCTAGTGGTAATTTAGAAATTTCTTTCATAGATACAAATGGTCAATTAGCAGACATCTTCACAAAAGCCCTACCTGAAGAGAGATTCACATCTCTTAGAAGGGAATTAGGGATGTGCAATGTGTGAAAAGATCTCTGTAATTTTATTGGCATAAATTTTTTTTTTCAGATAGAAATGAAATTTTCCTTCTTTAACAATGAGCAAAATTCAGTTTGTCTACATTCCTTGACCGCTATCGTAGTAAAGGCTGTTTGACCCGTCAAACGATTTTGTCGTTTTCTGGCTTTACTGCCTCTGGCGCTTCACTTTTCGATAAAATAGTAATAAATTATTCAAATCGTTCTGAGAACGACTCGTCTTCTACCTTTACCCTTTTATCCTCTATCCGTTCACCCAAAGCCGATGCCCTAACGATTTTGGGAACGACTCTCTGCAACTTTCGAAGCTTTCTCCTCTTCCCGCGAAGAATCCCTTCGAAAGCTTCCACCTCTTCCGTCATTTCCCTTCACCAGAATCTCCTTCTCCTCTAACCCATGGCCGCTCCAATGATCTCCGGAAGCGTAGGGGGCTACAGTGCTGAGTATTTGTCCCCAAAGGAGCAAGAGAGGTTTACGTTTGTGAAGTCGAAGATTTGCGGAAATAAGGCAGTGGATGTTCAGAATCTTGAGAAGAGTGGCATGTCCAGTTTAGTCGAAGCCTTGAGAAGAATGCAGTGGATGGATGTTGTTACTTTCAACGAGGTAAGCTACCCGGATCTTGTAAAAGCCTTCTTCATTTGTTTGAAGTCAGAGGCAGATGGGTCCCTTGTCTCCACAGTGAAGGGCACTCAGATCAAGATAGATTATGATCTATTGCATGAGTTGTTTGGAGTGAAGACATCAGGCTTTAGTGGTGTGGACTCAGTAAATGATGAAGCTAAGGGTCTTGGCATTATTGGTCCAGGGTTTAAGTTGAAGGATGGAAAATTGGATATAAATCAGATGTCAGCTTTTAATCGGTTGCTCCACTTCATTGTCTGCCAAATCATAGTTCCTCGGAGTGCTACCTTTTCTTCATGCACTAGGGCAGACTCAGACTTGATGTTCTGGGTAATCCAGAACAAGGAGGTAAATCTGGCCGCAGTTATGATTGAGAGAATGAAATTTGCCAGCACTCAAATCTGGGAAACAAAGAGCAAGCTAAATGTTTCCTTGCCTTATGCTCATCTACTGACCAAGATTTTCAAGCACTTTGGAGTAGATATGTCAGGTGCAGTAGCTGAAAAGATGGGCCAGTCAATAAGATCCAGAAATCTGAAGAAAAGTGGATTCTCAGTGGTAGATGGAATTTGGTCAAAGTCCTCTGTGGCTGAAGGAGAAGCAGTTATTGGGATATTCCAGAAGTTCAAGAAGAAGCAGCAGCAGCAGAGCAAGCAGCAGCAGCAGAAGAAGAAGTAGAAGCAGCAGCAGCAGTTGTTCAAGCAGCAGCAGTTCCAGTTGTGTCCAGCCAGGCAGAAGTTTCAGTCTCACCTTTGTGGAGATTATCTCTCTTTCTCCAGAAGTTCAGATGAAAGTAGGTGCAGCTGGTGTGGCAGACTCCATGCCCACCACCTTAGTCGCCTCAATCTTAAGAGAGGTATTGGATTCCATTCCCTCCACCTCAGCTACTTCTAAAGAAGGTGGATGTGTTGAAGAAGAAGCTATGGCACCAGGCCATACAGAAATTCTATCAGATTCAATTGCTAATGTTGAGGTACAAGCAGGTACTCAACCAGATGTGGTCATGGAAGAAGCTCCTAGCCAAGGGGAGCAAAGTAGAGTTGAACCTGAAGTGTCTGAATCCGTGGCAGAAGGCCACTTGGAGAAAGTTGTCTTGGAAGAAGCTCCTGCTCAGGGGGAGCAAGAAAGTGTTGAACTCCCCGCTCCTATTCAGGGGGAGCAAGTAGGCATTGAGGAAATTCCACCTCCTGCCAGTATTCCTATTAGTGAAGGCCCAAGTGCAAGCAATATCAATCTTGAGGAGCCTGTCATTCAGCAAGGGAAGCAAAAGAGAGTGGCTCACAAAAGGCCAAGAAAGAGTCACAGAAAAGTCAATCTGAAGCCTATTATGGCATTGTTGAAAGCTCAAGGAGAAGTCTTGTCATCTGTTCAGACAAGTGTTCAGGGCATTATCTCTAATCAAGCCTCAACCTCCTCTGATCTATCCTCAATTCGAAATGCAATGAGGTGGTTCAATAAAGAGATGTCCGATATGAAGAATTTGCTGGCTAATCTTTCAAGGTCTAGTGGTGTCCCTCCTGCACCCACTCAGAGCAGTCCAGCTGAAGTTCCTAGGCCACCAGGGCCTCCAGCAGAAGTCTCTCGGCCATCAGGCTACCAGTTCAAGCATCAGGGCCACCAGGGCCATCAGGGCAAGCTTCAGGGTCATCAGGACCCTCTTCAGTTGTCAGAGAAGCCAAAGGGAAAGAGCCCATGTCAGCTACTTGGCCCCTGACACTTCAAATCTTGCAACTCCAATTTTGTCCTCACCTACCTCTCCTCTCACAGCGCCTCCTGCTCCACCAACTATAAAACACCCAGTACCTCGCGCCCTACCATCATCCTCTATCATTTCATCTCAACCTAACTTCTCTCCTACTCCTTCTCACACTTCAGCCCCATCATCCTTCTTACCCTCATCACCTCAAACTCAAACCACTCCAATTCAACCCACTTCATCCTTCAATCCAAAACACCTTTTCTATCCTCCTACTCCTCCATCCTCTGTTACTTTAATTTCAGAAACACCTCCTCTACTTGGTGTCTTTGACACAAATTTGCCGGATGACTTTGAGCGAAATACTCTTTCCACCATTCTTTTCACTGCCACTCATATTCACAGGACTGATCCCCCCAGTCCTGCCAAGAAAAAGAGGAAACAATCATCCTCTGTTTCCATCTCCTCCTCCTTATTTCCACCTCTTTGGTACTCTCTTACCCTTGAACCTCAGAAAAGATTCCTTTATAAGGAATACCTTCAAAAGTGCATCCTCTCCACCATTTATGGTATTCCCTTCCTTAACCTTACTGAGCACCTAAATATTGTTCTTCCTCTTACCCAGTTATCCCACTTTCATAAATCCAAAATCTTTGAGGGGACTGAGTTCAAGACTGAAGATCAGTGGGCAAATGTCAAGGGCAACAAAGCTCAATACAACAAGTTCCTGACTGCCAGGGCCGAATCTATTTCGCATGGAGCTCATTCTCTCACTCTCTCTGAGTGGTTCTTTCTCAAGCATAAAAATTTGTGGGGTCCTTTCATCTTGAAAGAGATCCGCATTGCCAAAAGCTTCCAGCAGTACAGTGACTTCTGCTTCCTGAACAAACTGCCAGAAGTCCAGTTCTCTCAATTCCATTCAGCTATAGTAATGTTAAGATCCGAACGTCCAGTGAATATTCCCCTAACAGTGAATTTTGCTGATATCCGGATTGACTCTCCAGTCCTTTTGCCAAAGTTGCATTCCCTAGTATTTGATTCAGATGCAGGCTCCCATGCATTTGACATGTTTGCCAAGCAGATGGGTAGAATGTCAGCCAAGCAGAGCAGACTGCCCTCCTTCCTGCGGTTTATCTTCAGAGAATACCACTCTGGCCGCATCTCCTCTCAGGTTTTGGCTCCACTCATTTCTGAGTGTGAAAGGCTTACACCCTCCGTGTGGGCAATCATCTACAGGGAAACCAACCTTCAGTTAGAAGCCATCAACAGTTCCTTGGTTAATCAAAATAAGCCCTCTCTCTCAGCAGAAGCCTTCATGGATCTCAACTCCATAAATCCTATTCAAGAGATTTATGTTCAGTGGGCAGCTAGATATACAGCTTTCTATGCTCTGAAGCAGGATCTATTAGATCAGAAGATCTTCTATCCAATCTCCTTGGACAGATTTCTCCATCGTGCCAGCTACGGAAAAAGCACTTACTTCAGATTCATCCTGGATCCAGATCAGTATACAGAATTCTTGGATCAGCAACGGATTTTGTACATTCAAAGAGCCACCCAATCTATGGGTCCCAGCTTCTCAGTTGCTTCTGGGGTTTTCCAACAGACGTTTGAAGACCTTGAGATCAAGGCATGGGTTGTCATCTCACAGCATGCTTCCTTGTTATCTCCCTTGTACTACCTTTCTCATACTTAATACAAGGATCTCTCTTCTTTGTCTCACAACTTATCTTTTTGCTTATTGACAAAATGGGGGAGAAAACTAAAGTAAATCTGAAAACATGTTTAATTTTTTGCATGATGTTTAGTATATTTTGTCATCATCAAAAAGGGGGAGATTGATGACCAAACTGTCCCCATAATAAATATTTCATTTATTTATATATTAATTTTGATGATTAACAAAATAATACTAATGGATTACTTGAGCCTTGAGAACAGGAAATAAAAGAAAAATGAAAGCTCAAGACAATCAGGTAAGTCTCATCACTCATTTTGTCCAAGTCTTTGTATCGACTTCTTTGATAAGCAGAACGATTTCCTCTTTGATCGACAATTCAAAACAAATCGATATCGCAACGATTTCTTTAGAACTCGCAACGACTCTCTAGTCGCAACGATTTCTTTAGACCTCGTAACGATTTCTTTAGAACTCGTAACGACTCTCTAGTCGCAACGATTTCTTTAGACCTCGTAACGATTTCTTTAGAACTCGCAACGACTCTCTAGCCGTAACGATTTCTTTAGACCTCGTAACGATTTCTTTAGAACTCGCAACGACTCTCTAGTCGCAACGATTTCTTTAGACCTCGTAACGATTTCTTTAGAACTCGCAACGACTCTCTAGTCGCAACGATTTCTTTAGAACTCGCAACGACTCTCTAGTCGCAACGATTTCTTTAGACCTCGTAACGATTTCTTTAGAACTCGCAACGACTCTCTAGCCGTAACGATTTCTTTAGACCTCGTAACGATTTCTTTAGAACTCGCAACGACTCTCGTTCATAAAGATTTCTTTAGATCTCGTAACGATTTCTTTTAGAACTCGCAACGACTTTCGTTCATAACGATTTGTTAAGATTTCTTGTAACGATTTCTTTGAAACTCGTAACGACTTGATAGTCATAACGATTTCTTTTACAGATCTTAACAACGCGTTCATAACGACTTGACTCATAACGATTTCATCGTTATAATTTGATAATGCTCTGTCATAACGATTTGTCTGTTATCGCATAACGATTTCATAAGTTATGAAGGCATCGAGATTGTTTTTATCAAATTTCTTGCTGTATCAGTATAATGTTTTTTTAATAGCGTTGAAAAGTCAAAGTCACATCTTGTATGTTGACTGCTATGCATTAAATGCTCTCTGATCGTATCTCCCATGCATGCAGACAATATCTTCCATTTCTATGCTACTCTGTCTACGTACTTTTTTAGACAGAAAGGAGCTTTGTTATATATTGCAATATCTGTTCTATCTTCACTAACAATCGACGGCAGTCTTAGCTGTCCTCTATTTATTGATGATATGCTTATAGATATCTGACAAGACTCATTTGTACAACGTTGGACACAAGATACAAAGTTCTATGACATTTCTTTGGCGTGTACAAAAGGATAAAAGACTGACGAGCAGAAGCTTCCTCAGTGACCAGTCTAACGTACACCAGGATAAGAGACAACGGACACTTCAACGTTCGAATTTGAATCAGTAGTTTAAATAGAAGACTCAAGACGGAGAAGAAAGACGGTTAGTAGAAAGTGAACAACGCTTGAATTGAAAAAGCAAGAAATTCATCTCTTCGAGTCTTCAGAAGAAAAACAAGAGCGAAGCTTCCACTCCAACCTTGTTCTTAGCTCTTAGCTCTCTGTGATCAAAAGAGTTTTTGTTTGTGAGAGCTTGTGTAGTCCTTGGAGAGAAAATCTTGTTAAATCTCCTTCTCTCCCGGGCCTTGATAGCTTCAGTGTGTAGCTGGTCAAGCTAAAGTCTGAAGCCTGTTTCCACACCTTTTCTTCTTTGGTTGTGTTCCCTTCTGGACGAAGGAAGACCTGGTGGTATCCAGGGTGGTTGTTTTTCCCTTCAGGTTGAAGGAAGACCAGTTGAGGCTGGGTGTAAGGATCCTTAAGGGGGATTGTACCCTTGGTAGTAAAATCCTGAGGTATTGCTCAGGGACTGGACGTAGGTCTCCTGTGGAGAGGAGTTCCGAACCAGGATAAAATTCTTGTGTCTTGTGGATGTGCTTTTGTGTGATTGTTGTCTTATTTGCTCTAACTCTAACCTTGTTATTAAGTTGTGCAATCCTTTTAGTAAACAGGTTTTAATCAGAGATCGAAATTTTGATAACCCATTCACCCCCCCTCTGGGCTAGCTAGCTGGGCAACAGATGGCAATCAAACCAGCATGACTTCCCACCATGTTTAAGTACAAATGATTTGGTATTATCCATACAGTAAGAACATGCTAGCCTCCTATATGTGCTCCAAACAGATAGCATTCCATATGCAGGAAAATCACTTATCGTCCACATCAATGCTACCCTCATAGTGAAATTTTGCTTTCTAGATGCATCATAAGTATTGACCCCCTCAGTCCATAATAATTTCAATTCATCAATCAATGGTCTGAGATAGCTGTCTATATTTTTTGTAGGACTTTTAGGACCAGGAATAAATAAAGATAGGAACAAATTCTCTTGTTTCATGCACATGCTTGGAGGAAGGTTGTATGGTGTCACGAACACTAGCCAGCTGGAGTAGGAAGCCACTGAACCTCTAAATGGATTGAATCCGTTAGTGCACAAACCAAGCCTCACATTATGTGACTCCTTGAGAAGATAGGATGAGCATGGTTGAAATGAGTCCAAGCTTCGTCATTTGCAGGATGACTCACAATATCCTCATCCAGACGTACTCTTTCTGTGTGCCACCTCATATGTCGAGCTGTCTTTGAACACATATACATCTGCTGCAGTCTGGGTGTAAGGGGGAAATATCGCAATGACGCATAAGGTATATGCTTTCCCATAGAAGTGGCCTCTCTTTTAGGTTTAAGCCTATTACGATGGCAAATAGAACATGATACCTTATCTGCATCCTCTTTGTGATACAACATACAATGATTAGGACATGCATCTATTTTCACATATCCAAGTCCTAAATCATTGGCCATCTTCTTGGCACGATAAAATTTGGAGGCTGTTTCTCATCTCGAGGTAACATGCTCTTGATGATGAGGAGAAGACGATCAAAACAACTCTCACTTATATAAAATTCAGATTCCAAGTTCAGCAACTGTGACACTACTGACAACCGAGTGTGTTTTTGACAACCATCCCACAATGGCTCATCAGCATCCTTAAGTAACTAATAGAATCTTTCGGCTCCCTTGTTTGGCATGTCTTCGGCATATACAGGATCCTCATGTACATTGAATGTGGGACCAACAACATCTACAAACATATCCACGTACGTACTTGTGCCTTCCACATTACTAGACTCGTGCGACCAGAGCTCCTCACCATGACATGTACAATTCATATAACCTTCAACAAATCGTTTTTTGTATAAATGGCGTTGAACCTCATATGGTGAATTCCACTGCAAATTTTTACAAATCATACAAGGACATTGGATGCAACCTTCGCTGTCTACTGCTGCATTTGGATTCCCCAATGCAAACTGAATGAAAGTCTCAACTCCGGCCCTAAACTCCACAGACACCACATGATCAACTATTCTACGATACATCCATGAACGGTCTAAGCCATTTTTTTCCTACGCCCAACCAATATTAACAGTTAAATAACTCGCACATTGTTTGATGTAACCGAAATGAATATGAAGGATATATTATTTAGATTATCACTTTTTACCCATCTGTGAATATTTGATCGCACTCAGATGGCTATTTACTATATGTTTGTACAATTTGCTGAAAATTTCGACAACATCTCCCCACACCTCTCCGATATACCAAAAATATTTATTGATTAATATATTTTCTTAAACACTTACTAATAAGTGGTTAAGAAAATATTATAAATCAATAAAGGTATATCAGAGAGGAGTGAGTAGACACATCTGAAAATTTCAACAAACAGTACAAACACATAGTAAATGACCACCTAACTACGATCAAACATTCACAGACTGTCTAAAACGGGACAATTCAAGTATTTGAGTTAGATATACACGTTCTCATCATTCAAAATGAAAACGTGCACATCAATCCCAAAGTCTTAAACGGAAAGATTTATTGACACTACGTGTAAATGAATTGCATTAAAGTAAGAAGTGCAATACTAATCACTAAATTGAAAGTAAGCAATTAAAAGCAATCCATATAATTGCCATATGTACCAAAAGTAATGGTGGCCACTGCCCATGGTCACCAAAAATCACATCCGACATTATAATCACAGTTTCCATAGGTGATTGTGAAAAGTGGCCTCTTACCTGTCATGGGTAATAGTTCACATGGGTGATCTATCCTATAAGATTGGAAAAAATAAACATAAGATGGAACACAAAATGGACAAGGAAAAGTGATTACACATGTGGTCAATGATTCCCCTTCCCACCCTAAACATGTGGAAGGAGAAGAGTAGCAGGTTTTCACAGAGTATTAATATAATTCCAGAGCACAATATACCTTTTAGTGGACAGGGTGCCAAACTTTTGTGCCATCTCTCTATTTTGCCACCCACAAAAGACAAGTTCCACATCACTTCCCCTAGGGTTGCCTCCACATGCGGGCTATTGATAAGCCCATGAGGCACTTGTCTTTTGTGGGTGGAAAACTAGGGTGGCTCAAAAGTGTGGCACCATAATATGCCTCTACCTTTTATATATGATGTAGTGATCCAACAAAACTTTTTCTTTCTGGAGGTAAATCCAAATAGAGTTTCTGGGAGGGAAATATCACAGGTTTCTTCTATGATTTTGTGTGAGTTTTTTTATTCAAAATATAGAGCACGCTAGCTAATTAATTAAATCCCAAACAGACTGAGAAAAGTATTAGGTAATGATGAGATATCTGTGGCAAAATAGATTGAGATAGGAGTGAGAGTTAAAATTGTCGACAGCCGTGGAAAGTGTGCCAATAACTTGTACTGTCTCCTATAGCAAGCATCAACACTTCATGAAGAAATTGGCCTAGTTAGATCTAATGATATAAATAGGGAATGTTTATCAGAAATAGATATAATTGCTTATGACGGTGGAAATTGAGATCTCTTTGAGAGAACATTGTAATATATCATTATTTGATGGAAAGTGGGGATGGAAAATTAAAATATCTGATAAGGAAAGTTCTGTTCAGTTTGTTGAGTTCATGAGCTCTTTATATTTGAGCTAGTTGGAATGGGTTAGCAGGTTTTGATCAATGATCTCAAATAGTATAATAGGAGAAATTGGCAACTAGGCCAGAAAATGTCTAGTTTAAATTCAACTTTGTATACTCAGAAGCAACAAATAGGCCCACCTTAAATTCATCCCACAAAATGGAAGACAATTGCCAAGGATTAAACACTTCATAGCATCAACATTAAAACCAAGCGTAGGTATATACGTCCAGCTATTGACCGACATGCTTTAGCAAGAAAGTGTCAGCAGTACACAAGCCTAATTTGTTGGTATCAGAAGATACTTCCACAAACATACTGAAACCTCTCTCTTTGGCCATGGTAGTGTCTCCTCGTTTTAAAGCTATGGCTTCCGGTACACTTTCAATGGGGTTTTCTTTTTGGTTTGATTTTAATCTCTATAGTCTTTCATACTTAGCTTTTGAGCCCGACTATTTAGCTTTGAACTCAAGATATTTAACCTTCCTTAAAAATAGGTCCTTTCTAGAACTTTTCTGACAATTTTTATATCTATTTGTTCAGTCTTTAAAAAGGACCTGCTTCTAAGGAGAGTTAAGTTTTCGGGGTTCAAGGTTAAAATAGACCCGTTACACGGTCTAAAAGTTAATTGCCGCTACAACAAACTTAGTCTACAGTAACAGTTTATACTTACTGTTTAGAATTTTGTAAGATTAAATAGATCAGTAATTACGATTTTTATTTTAAAATGTCAGTTTTATGAATTCTTTTATATATATAGGGTGTCAAATTTTTGTAAATGTCAAAAAATGAAATTGGACCAAACTCCAGATTCATAGTTAGAATGTTTGATTTCTTTCCCGTTCTTAATTCTCGTTATGTAGTGTACATTTTCAGTTGAATTATATTATCATTTATTTGCTTTCTTCTTATTCCTTATTTTCTTATGTAATTACTTTGTATTGTTAGAATGTTTGATTTATATTGTTCTTTTTAAGTGGTATTTCTCCCACTATGTTGAGCGTAGGCTTTTGTGGGAAATGTGTCAATGAGTTGAGTAGTGTATTAGAATAAAAAATTAATTAATGAATCTTAATGATTGTGTATGAGAAATTCATTTAAATTTCTGTTATATATCCTAATTGCTCTTTAATTGGCCATGCCTCAATACCTATAATATTGTGGTGGGATAGATATTATGGTAAATTAATTAACAATTTCTGACTGTAATGAGGGAAGTCATTACTGTAACAAAGTTTAATATATATTGTGGACCATATTTTTTTAATCAAAATATAGATCATGCTAGCTAATTAATTAAAGCCCAAACGGACTGAGAAAATTAATAATTTCAATATATTTTGATTAAAAAATATGCCTCAATACCCCCACCCTATTGCTCCCCACCACACTGCCCCCCAGATATTGCCCCCTAAACCCCCACCGCACTGCCCTCCACCTCCCCCCCCCCTCCTATAGCTGGCTACCCTCATTCCCACCCATACACAGAGAGAAAGTTGGAGCACCGGCCCCCGCCGCACACACACACACACACACACACACGCACAGACGCACTAGCACACATATAGACACAGAGATAGAGAGAAAAGGGGGAGCACCCCGTTCGCCATCTAACGCACACACACACAGACACATAGAGAGAGATCTAGACAGAGAGAGAGTGGCCACAGAGACAGAGAGAGAGAAAGAGAAGTTACCGACGACAGCGGTGGCGATGGGGTTCGATGACAACGATGGGGACTAGGCCGCAGCGGGGGCGACGATGGGAATTGGGCGCAGCCGGGGCGACGGCGGGGATCCTGCATGGGCGCAATGGGGGTGACGGCGGGGATCCTAGGCACAGCGGGGGCGACGGCAGGGACTGGGCGCAGTAGGGGCGACGGCGGCGACCTCTGGTTGGGGCGAACAAGAGAGAGGGAGAAAAGAGGAAAGGCGAGGGAGCAGCGGCGACGGTGGGGACCTCTGGTGGCGCGAGCTCGGTATCGGCGAGAGAGAGGGAGAGAGAAACAGGAGAGGCGTCAACGGCAGTGGAGATAAAAGGGCTTTAGCAATCGAATAGCGACCGAAATGATTCGGTCGCTAAACCCGCATAAAATATTGTGACCGAATGACTGTCGGTCACAATTCGGTCTCTGATCTGAGACTGAATTTGTGTCTGTAATATTTAGTCACAAAATTTCACTCCCAAGGCTTCCAGAAGATAGTCTTAGTGACCAAGTTTTCTTCAGTCACTATTCGGTCTCAGATCTGAGACCGAATAGTGACTAAAATTTTTTCAGTCACTAAATCTAAAAGTTAGTGATCGATATCTTTTAGTCACTATTCGGTCTCAGATCTGAGACCGAATAGTGACTGAATAATTCGGTCTCAGATTCCGTCTCTATTGCCGCAATTTCTTGTAGTGATATCACATGAACAATTTGTTCAATTAATAAATTTCTTTTATTGAAGACTATATAACCCCTAGGTTTTGAAGTATAACTAAGGAATATACCTTAATCGGATTTTGCATCTAACTTACTGAGATTTGACTTTCCATTGTTAATGATTTAGCATCTGCATCCAAAATCTTGAGATGACTGACCTTTGGCTTCTTATTCTTATATAATTCGTAAGTTGCTTTCATCAGATGAGTCTAATCATGACTCTATTTATGATGTAACATTCTGTGTTGATAGCTTCTACCCAAAACTATGTTGGAAGATTATATTTCGACAATATTGTTCTCATCATGTCCAATAATGTTCTATTCTTTTTTTTTCAGCAACTTCACTTTGTTGTGGTGTTCTTGGTGCTGAAAATTATGTTCTATTCCTTGATCTTTGCAAAACTAATATATTTATCATTTTGAAATTCTCCTCCATGATCTGATCTGAGGGAGATGATACTGAACTTTTGGTCCTTTTGAACCAGCTTACTAAACTTCAGGAATGCATCGAAGGTATCTTCTTTTGATTCTAGGAGTGATACCCAGGAAAATCTTGCAAAGTCATCCACCATGATGAATCCCTAGTTTCTACCACCAAAACATTTGTCCTCATTGGTCCAAATAGATCAATGTTCAGTAATTTGATATGTTTTGAGGTTGTAACTTGAGTCTTATTTTTGAAGGATGTCCTTACTTGTTTTCCTTTCGCACATGGTTCACAAATATTGTTGAATTTTGTGTTAATTTTGGGGAGTCTTTCTACCAGGTCATGTTTGATTAATTTCTTAATTACATCCATGCTTGCATGACACAACCTTCTATGCTAGAGTTCTGCATCAATATTTTTGTTTACCGCCAGACATACATCTTGATCTTTGAGTTCTTTCAAATGCAACACATATAAATTATTTTCTCGAAGGGCTTCAAATATGATTTCTCCATATTTAATTATTGTGAAATTTGACTCTTTAAATTGCGCTTGGTGTCCTCTGTTGCATACTTGACTAATGCTTATCAAGTTATGCTTCAATTCTTTGACACAAAGAACTTCTTCAATCATATTTTTCTTCTTACTACCTACTATGCCGCATCTAATGACAATGCCCTTTCCATTATCTTCATATGTGACTATGTCTTCTTCTAATTTAATTAAGTTGAATAAGCTTCGATTGCCTATCATGTGCCTTCAGCACCCATTATCCAGGTACCACTTAGATGACCTAAGACTTGCCTACATGAATATCACTGAGATTTAGGTACCCAAATCCTTTTAGGTCCTTTTAGGTTAGTTCCATGATAATCTTTCATGGGAATCCATTTTAAATGTTTTGTTGTGTAGTTTCTCATAGCGTGTCCTAATTTGATATAGTGTGTACGTAAGATATACCATTTATGTTTCTATTTTTGTCTGGTTGTTTTCTTATGTTCTTGTTAGTATAATTTCCTTAAAGTATAAATTTTGGTAAAGGATTTTTTTCAGGATAGATTATCTCTTCTTCATTTTCAGGTGGGGTGTATCCTACACCATATTTTTTTTACCACTTCTTCTTGCTCCTTTTAATATGAGGGATGAATTTCCATTTGTTAGTTTATCTATAGTACCTCTTAGATAATCATTTTTATTTTTAGGGTCTTTATCTCATCCATTAGCTCTTTAGACTTATCATTCTCTAGGATTTCAATTTTATTATTCTTTTCCATTAAATCTTCACATAATAGAATATTTCTGTGTTTTAATTCTTTAATTTGATTTTCAAATTGTTCTATTTTAGATTTTAAGTCAGAGTTGGTGTTTTCTAAACATGTGAGAATGTTCTTTAATTTTTTTCAACTATTTAGATACATTTCTATAATTTTCATATAGCTCATTAAATACTTCTTCCATGTTGTTATCATCTGAATCTGAATATGAATCAAACAAGGTGTCAGAGCTTACCTTATTATCGATGTTTGTTATTTAGGCAAGGTTAGCCTTTTCTTCTTCTTGTTCATCTGAGCTAGAGTCTTCAGGTGAGCTTTCCTCATTGCTCCATGCTACTGCCATGCCGTTTTTTTGAATTTCTTGTATTTCTTTGAAGGCTCTTTATTCTTGTGCCACTTTTTCCTTAGTTTGGGATAGTCTGCTTTTAGGTGCCCTGGTTGCTTGCATTCAAAGTATATGGGTTTTGATTTCTTGAAGGGTTTGTTCTTTTTGAAGAACTTTTTACCTGATTGATATTTCTTTTTTGCTATAATGTGTTGTGACCTTCTTGACAGCAATGCTTCCTCGTCGATGTCAATGTTACTGCTCTCGTTTGCACTTGATTCTTCATAACATGATCCTTCAACTTTTCATGCATTGGTCATTTTCTTCCGAGAGGATTTTTCACCTAATTTCTTCATATTTATCTCATGAGCCATCAGTGAGCCAATGAGCTTTTCTAGAGACATTGCAAAGAGGTCATTTGCTTCCTCAATAGTTGTGACTTTGGGAGTCCATTGACTAGGTAGAGACCAAAGGATTTTTCTTACCATATCACCTGTGTTGTATATTTTTCCAAGTCTTGCAAGACCATTAGTAATATCAGTGAATTTACTATACATTTGAGTAATGGTCTCACCTGTCTACATTTGAAACTTTTCATATTATGTAACCAAGATATCAATCCTAGTGTTTCACTTTATCGGTTCCTTCGTATGTCAGCTTCAACTTGTCCCACTTTTCTTTTGTTGTTTTGCATGTAGAGATCCAGTTGAACTCCTTCTTAGTCAGGGCACAACATATAATATTCCTTACTTTCGTATTTTGCGATAACATTTTCTTGTTGTTATCTACCCAATTTTCTCTTGAGGATAGTACTATTAAATCTCCGTCCTCAATGATGCTCCATAATAGATAGTTGTATCATTGAAGGAAGAACTCCATTCTTGTCTTCTAGTAGTTGTAATCTTCACCATCAAATAGGGGTGGCCTATTAAAGGACTGACCTTCGACATAAACTTAAGCTTCCATTGATTTCTGCTCTTAAGATCATTAGATCTTTTGATTTCTTCTAGAGATCTAGCTCTGATACCACTTGTTTCCTCGTAAGAAAGCCTAGAAGGGGGGTTGAATAAGTTGCTTTAAAAGTTTATGCAGCTCAAAATAAATCTTAAACAAGATTGTTAGTGTTAGTTAATAGCGGAAAATACACACACAAACAATCACACACAATGTTATCCTAGTTCAGCACTAAGTCTCTCCTAAGCCCTACATCTAGTCCCCAAGAACAACTTGAGATTTCACTAACCAAGGGTATAATTCTGTTTAAGGATGCTTACACACTAGCTCAGTTGGTCTTTTCTTCACTACACAAAAGAGGATCATACAACAGCCTAACGCCAAGGGTGTTCCCTTCTAGCAAGGGGAACAACGCTTGTACACACAAGCCTACTCTTCCACCAATGAGGACCAACTCAAAACACAAAAGAGTATAAAAGAGTCCTTAGACCAAGCTCAAGATGAAAACTAGCTATGCTTGATTTGAGGTGATGTCCAAGAGGATTCAAGTTTACAAACAGACATACCCTTAGGCATATAACAATTTTCTTCTCAGAAGGGACATAGTTTGAACATAGAGAAAGATAGATGGAGTGCTGGAGGTCACAAACAGTTGCTTTGGTGATCAATTTCTTCTTTTCTCAAGAGGCGGAAAATGCTTACGTTGAGGCCTCTCAGAAGAGAAATGGATCACACAGTTTTTTATTCTAGAGGAATTCTCTTATGTTTAGCAGGCATCATCTTTTGTATACTACGTAAAAGATATATGTTAAGAAATAAGTTTTGTTCTTCGTTAAGATGCGCATGTTTCCAAGGTGATAGCAATGTCGAACGTATGCTTCATATGAGTACTCGATATCTGAAACATTTAATCAACTGAGGGAGGCGTTAGGTAAGAGAGATCATACGTCAGTCAACACTCATACCTCTTCTACAGAAGCCCACATTTCCAGCTGACAACCTACTATTGTAGGTAATTACTTTTCTGTTTGCTACGAAAAGAAAGGTCTTTCAAGAACATGCACAAGGTGAGAACGTATGCTTAAGTCTAAGAAGTATTACATGTTGCATTTAATGTCTGACATACGCATGAGATATTAAGTACATGTAGAAAGATTTGAATGCAAATTTACGTGCAAAAATATTTTGTTGGATAATCGATGCAGCTCTGAATATAAATGAATTTTATCTGAAATCAGATTTTAGTAGTTTCTAACATCTCGTTATCTGGTTGGCCACCCTCTGTAGAAGGTAGTGACGAGTCAGGCTATTGTCTTCTGAACGCGATGACATGGCTATCGCGTTCTGGTTAAGAACGCGATAGCTTCATCGTCGCATTCACCTTCTAACAGTTCTGATCGCAACATGCCTGTTTTGTCGTCTTACTGTTGGGATAGTTGGGACACGTGGCGAGGCAGATGCAACCTGAAGGTAACATGCCAGTCATCGCATTCAGGGTAGTAGGCCTACAAGGGTGACACATGGCGGGTCCAATTGTCAGGTCGGACCAAGACTGTGGGGTCATGACATGATGGCCGTTGTGTTCTTAGATGAACACGACCATGTGGCTGTCACGTTCTGAGATTCGAGGCCTATATATGCAAAGCCAACAGATCTCCCTTCCACCTTTCTCCTTTCTTCTTCATCCCCTCTCCTTTCCTTATTTTCTGTCCGAGCTCGGCTGTGGAGGTGTTCTTGGTGGTGTGGGCATGGCGGCTTCCTCTTTGACATATGCCATGTTCTCTGACATGTAGGAGGCTGTACGTTGCTCATAGACGGCGTGAGAGTGGAGCTTGGAGCGAGGAGGAGACAGTCATGCACACGAAGACCACGAGATGGACCCTCAACTTTCCCTCTAGTTCCAGCATTCTAGGACCTCCTTCCCCTTCTCCAAACCTTGTAGAATCCATGCTAGGTTGTGAATGCATCTTTGGGGTTGGGTGTTTGAGGGTTTTGATGTTATGCATGTGAGGTTTCATGAGTGTAAATCCTTCATCCTGGCATGCATGGGTGTGAATGAGGGTGGTTTGTAATCCTACCAAGTGTATTGATCGTCCTCCACACTCCCCTCCCCTTGTGCACATCAGATTTGCTGTTTTGGGGTGTTTTTGGAGGTCTCAGGTGAGCACCTAGGTCTTTCTCAGTGGTCGCGAACCAGAACACGACGCAACCCCCGTCGCCTTCTGATCTGGTAGCGACACCCTCTCTGTTGCATTCTGGTTGCGACAAGGGGTGTGTCACCTTCTGACCTAGGTCGCAACAAGTAGGGTGTCGCATTCTGGTTGCGACCACCACTGCATCGCCTCTTATGATAAAGCACTAGTGACCCTATCGCCTTCTTAGATAGAGAGTGACTAGCGACCTATTCAGAGCCCGTTCCGCTATGTCTCTATTTTCTTGGCACCTGTGATGTTCCTAGCATGGTCCTACTCTAGTCGTTCTCCTGGTTCTTGGCACTAGAGGGCTTGTCTCGTTAGAGGTTGATACCATTACCTGGGACCCCCTGTCCCCGCACGCCGGTTAAGGGAGTTCTCCAGGCGGCGGGTGTGCTGGAGTCACGGACTCTGGTAGCTAAGGGGAAAATGGTGGGGATAGCGCTGTAGAGTCGTTTGCAGAGCTCTCTTGGTTGGTTTGGGACGTTGAGGTGTTTGGTTGTTCTTCTGGTGCAGATCAACTAGTCCTTCTCACATCCTCACTTTACATGGTTCCGGCACCATCTAGAGAGGCCAGGTGTGGGACCATAGTCTGGCCAGACTATGGAAGTAGTGTGGTTACTTTTAGTTCCATGGTCTCACTTCGACAAGAGGTGGCAGACATGGACTGGTGGTCGACGGTAAGGCACATGGCGCTCCAGACCGGTTGACTAATGGTAGTCATTCTCCGTGGCTAGTGCCTTTGTCTAGACAGTTTACTCTGTCTATGTTTGCAATCTTGGGGTTCATCCCCATGAGGTGGTTGCACGAGTTTCCATTCCCGACGTGTTTTGACTGATGGCCGTGTAGTTTACTTTCTGCTTCCGCACTTACTCTATTAGTAGAACATATTATCTTGCTTACTTTCCTTTAAAACATATATATATCATGCTAGTTAGAACCAGTGGGAGATTGGTAGTCCCTACTAGGATTCTTTGTGAAGCTCATTACCTCCCTTTTAGGTGAGACTTCACATCAACAACTTTCGTGACGTGCAGAGGAGATAGGGCCGTAGTAGACAACATCTTCCTTGAGCAATGTTCTCCTTTGTGCTTCTTGGTTCTTTACTGTAACCACTCGACCTCCTGGACCCCAGCCAGGGACCCTGAAGGTCGCGCCGCCACCCACGGATCCGAAGACCCGGAAGGGTTAGAATTTAGTCCAGTGAGATAAACAATGAATTCAAATAACTATAACAAAAAAGTTTGTACATTAATAAGGAAATTATGTACAACATGTCCCAAATAAAAGTACAAGTACAGAAAGAAAGGTGTAGTCCTTAAGAGGCATACCCCGAGGATTTGCAAAAAGGACACTCTCAACTCACGGTATAAAGAGCACTCACACTCACAACTCACATTGCTGGCAACGCTCGGAGAGCAAGATGCCACCACGACCATCCGACAACGAACTCCTACGACAGTGAGTCCCTACCTGAAGAGAGTAGGGGGGTGAGCCTCGCGAACAAGGCTCAGTAGGGATTACCAGTCCCTTACCAGCCAGACAACAAGAACTCCAACAAGCGGAAGTAAAACTACTCTACAAAGCAGTAAAGCGAGAAGCACCTACTGCAGAGAGCTACAAAGCAACGGAAACAGAGTAAATGCCTCGACCACAACCTGGGTCAGGCCAAAGATGACTCCCGCAGAACCAGCGGAGTCAAGCACATGCGGAAGCAAACCATCAGCACACACCCGTAGAGACAAAGAAGCTCACGGAACACCGGAGCAACCACGAGAGACCAGAGTCTCAAGACAAGCACCAACATCCCAGACCTCCACAAGGTCAGGCAGGAACAACCAGGTGTCACCACGAGAGACACCGAGCAACCACGTGGGAAGCACCGTCTCACCACAGGCACGGCCACCTCAGACCTCCACCAGGTCGAGGATCCACAAGCAGAACCAACCTGCACCTCGGACACTCCATGAGGTCAGGGAACTACACACTCCGGTGCCACCACTGACGACACCAAGGAATGGGTTACTGAAACCACAGTCGGGTGCCTACCCAAGGCACCCAGAGAGAACCCGCAAAACAGAAACCACTAAACACGGCCCACAAGGCTAACCGACAAGCCCAAGAAAGTGAGACACGGCTAGGCTACAACCACCGTGTAAACTAGGGCAATGAGAACACAAGCTCGGAAACAACGTAGGAAGCACGTCACAACAAGAACAACCAAGTCACCGCCACAAGTGCCTTAGTCCAGGTCCCCCCACCCGTCGGAGTGAGACGCGTAGACTAAGCAACCACAACCATAACCATCGCAGTTCGGCTGAACTGCGGCCCCACGCCTGACCTCCCTACGTGGCTTTGGAACCAACACAGAGTGAGGCAGTGAGAAGGACTAGCTGGTCCGCACCAGACGAGCGCCTGAACCACCTCGGAGACCTAGACTAGCTAAGAGAGCTCTACAAACGACTCTACGTCGCTGCCCCCACCGTTTTCCCCTTCTGCTCCAAGTCCGAGACTTGAGCACGCCCTCCGCCTAGAGAACTCCCTCTAACAGACGTGTGGGGTTGGGGGTCCCAGGCAACGGTAACAACCTATCTCACGTACAAGCCCTCAAGTGCCTAGCAAAGAGAACTGGCGTAGCAACCACCACAGAAACAGCACAGCTGGCTTGTAACTAAGACAAGCCCAGCTAGCACAGGCACGCACGGCACCCCTTCCGAGAATAACCTCCAGAAGGCCGTCGGCCAATGCCGTCACACATGGCACGGCTCGAGAAATCAGAACACCACCAAATAGCACAGAAACCATCGCTCTTCTAATAATCGATCACTGACCAGACCATTGATTATTAGACAGACATGAGCCTCCTAGCGACACTGCTAGCACACGGCCACCAAGGTGTCACCTTCGGTCAGTGAACGCAGGGAGGCAACCTGCCACTTTCCCACCAGAAGGTCCTAAGGGCACACCCTGCCCTGGGGCACACGCCGACACGCCAACTGGGCCACAAAACACCCACGACAACATAGGTCCTGTCGCGCCCTCCTAGCCCATCGCGATCACATCGCGACGGCCAGGGCTACCGCGACAAGTGCCCTGTTGCGACGGGGAAGCGGGTCGCGACAATAGAGCAGTCACGACAGGAAACCAGGTCGTGACACCCTTGTCGCGACAGCCAACCACGCCGCGATAGAACCATGTTGCGACTGGAAACCGGGTCACGACATGACCCATATCGTGACGGCTACCCGCGCCATGATAAGGTCATGTCGGATCGGGGTGACGCCTTCTCTGATGCCGCGACGCGCTCGGCAGTCACGACATCAGGTGGAAGGTGGACCGCCGGGATGCTACATCCCGGGGTTGCCACAACTACACTAATCACACCACGACGGGGAGGGGAGCATGGGAAAGCTTAAAAAGCATGCATTGACAAAGAGGACTCCCAATCCACACCAACAAGAAAGGGCACAAGAATCCTTACTGGAGAATCCTTACTGGAGAACGAAGAACCAAACCCATGAAGGGCCTTCACGACGCCACGGCCTCCTCCTCCTCGCTCCATACGACATGCCACCGCTCCGCACGAGCCGTCGCCACTCTGCCAAGCCCGAACCGCCAGAGGAGGAGAGGGGGAACTTCTCCTCCTCGGGAGGAGAAGGAAGGAGAAATGCTAAAAGAGGGGGAAGGGGCACCGGCCAAGGCTTTTAGCCTTTGCCCCCCAAGACGTGACGGGGCCAGGCGTCGCGTTACCAACCATAATGCGATGACCGCCCAGACCACGACCAGATCGCGCCCATCCTAGGCATCGCGACAACCAGACATGACAGTCTGTCATGCCTGCCATTCTGACAGGCGTCAGACGACTGAAAAGGGGCCACTAAGTCGCACCTCGACTTCTCGGTGGTCGCCACCATGACCCTGCCACAAATGGAGTGCCAACCAGACATCTGACAGCTCACAGGGCGCACAACAACAGTGCAGAGCACACAAGTAGATGTCGACAACTCCACAGTCGCGACGCGCACCAAACCAACCAGAAACACTGAAACCACCAGTCGGAAACCACCCGACTGAACCCTCAACATACCACGCTGTTGAGACCAACCGGTCAGTAATTCACTCTATCACCAATGACTAGACAAAGGTCCCAACTACTGACGGCAACTGAGAAAAATGCCAAGAGGTCATCCACAAGACTCCGCTAAATGGCTCCGCACAACTTAGCAACAGCTAGCACCTACGGTAAGGCCAAACGAGAGCTTCTTAATGGTGACCCAAAACCAATCGAAAAACACGCACGTGGAGAACCCACGGCGAGCAAGACAGTGTTTGTCGACACCACTATATGTCACCCAGATCATCCTCATGGTCCGACCAGGACACACAATGGCTATGGAGCCACAGAAAGCTAAACTACATGCTCCACAGGCACACGCACAGAGGCAAAACCAAAGAAGACGTCTAATGTTGGCAAGGCCAAGCAAATCAAGACATCAGCAACTGCACAGGAAAATGAAACAACTGCAGAGGTCGAAACTAGCATGTCGACCTCACAGAAAACCAAACCAAAATAGGGTACCGCAACCGAGCACCCTCGCTCCCAAACGGGAGGGCAAAACTCAAACACAGGCTAGGACCAACACCTAGCGTACCACCAATAGGGCTACCTAAGCAAGGTAAAGCAGCCACCCACAGTGGTAACGGTACAGCCACAAGGCACCGCCAACACAAGTGTCCCAGAGGCGGAAAGCTCAACGCCTCGAACACCGAGCAAACTCACGAAGCGACGCACGAATCTCACGATCAAGAAAAATAACACAACACACAGTGCTTACACAAGCACCAGGAGCCACCCAAAGTGTAATACAATGCACCAGGGCTCCAGACGGGAGGGTGCCACCACAAGCACCAAAACTAGGCAAGATGCAACACATTGCACCAACGGCCGAAACAACACGGCTAACAGGAAGGACTCCACAAGAGACCTGCCAAAAGCCACCCACAAGAAACCGCAAGCCAAAAGGGTAGGACAGGCCACACCGGCCACGAACCCTCAAGGCACAAGGACACAAAACATCAAAAAGAACACGCTCAAGTGCAGTAAGCAACCGCATAAACAGCCTGAAATGACTCAGGCCACCAAAAGGGACTCTCCACCAGAGACCCACAAGAGGAATGCACAGAAAACCAACAGCTTCAAGAGCGCAACAACACATCGGCTCTTAGAAGCACACAACACAAGGCACCGCTCCTACCACCATAGACGGAGAGGGCCACACACCAAACGGCGACAAGCACCTCCAAGCACAGCTGAGGCACAAGCGGAAACACACACCAGGACGATGCTTGCACAAGCAAGACAAACAACAGAAAATTGGTGCCGCCTCACACTGAACATAAGGCACGCTGCCCTACATTGTCCAGTCAGGCGACAAGAAACCAGCACAGTAAGAGATGGGACAATAGGTCACTACAACCTATCGCACCACAAGGAAAACCACGCGCACGAGGGGAGCGACCAACCTCCCTACCAGCACCACCACCCCGAGCAACCAATGGAAAGCAAGGGAAGGAGACCCTCACAACGAATCTCTTCCACACACAAGGGAAAACCACTAAATGAGACTGGCCCTTCCACAAAAGCACAACCAGCTAGACACCCATGGCACTCACCAGACCACCATCTGGTAGAGCCCACAGGGCGCGAGAAACGAAGCTAACCTCCCTATCTTGGAGACACCGAGTCCAACCAGCGCAGTCGGGAAACCCAAAAATCAACCAGGAAGACAAATTGGCCAGCACCACGGCCAGACACACGGTCAGAGGCACCACACCTTGATCAACAGCACCCAGGTAGATTGTAACACAGATAGTCCAACCGGAAACAACGACAGCTCATCTCCACAGAGAGAGAGAGAGCAGCGACAAGCAAAACAAACACAAGACAGCTTGGGGGGAACCTCCACCCAAAGCGCCAAGAGCCGGTCTGGAAACCATCACCAGAACATAGCCCAAACGACTGGCCAACAGAAAGAACACAGCAGACAGTGGAAGCAACACAATTGTTTTTGGGAGAACCTCCGCCAGAACCACTAAGGCGTCGTTCTGGGAAAACCCACCAGAATGCAACGGCCAACACAACAACATCATACCTCTACCATGAGGTAGCACAACAACCGGCAGAAACATTCTCGGAATAGTCCTGAGAGCGAACCTCACCAGACAACAACCAACAGTTCTGGAAAACCGCACTAGAACACGGGGCAACCAAGCGATGCGTCTCAACCTCGAGGGCAATGCAACGACAACCAACCAGATAATAGAGACCTAAAACGAAGGAGGTAACACATAGAAAAAGACTTTAACGAGCACAACAACAGTCTCAGAGGGAAAGAAACCCCTCACTAGGACAACAACAAACAGTTCTGGGAAACACCACCAGAACATAGCAGCCAAGCGGTGCACCTCATCCCAGAGGGCAATGCCGCAACAACCAGAAACGAGCACAACATAGTTCTGGGGAGGCCTCACTTCCACTAGAACCAGTAGAGAAGAACTCCAGAAGCACCTCACCAGAGTTCACAACCAGTCAGCGCAAGGTCGACAACAGCCACAACCAGGTGTCACAGCACTCAACCAGTGGTGCAATACAGCACACAAGCATCTACTTAGCTCGAGCAAAGACGCCGACTGAGCAGAGCACAGCGCCCAACGGCGCACAGGCACGCAAGGCAAACACACAGCCAACAACACACACCCCAACAAGAAGGGGACATCCAACAAGGACACACCCCAACAAGAAGGGGACATCCAATAAGGACACACCCCAACAAGAAGGGGACATCCAACAAGGATACACCCCAATGAGAAGGGGGCATCCAACAAGGCTACGACACCTTCTACTGGTTCCGCAGACCACAACCCTGCACCAGTGAAGGACACACCACACTTAGGCTCTCTCAGCCTTCGCGACACACCCACACGGACGCGCCAGCCGAGGATGAACCCAACCGCAGCACGAGCAAAACAGCAACCACGCTCGCAGCATGCGCCCCCAGCAGTAGCAGCAACACACTCGGACCCTTCTGGAAAGCTAGCCACCTGCAACAAAGAGCCAAAAGCTCACCTAATAGCAACTACACACAGACGGGCCAGTAGCACACGAGTACCTTTCTTTGGGACAACCATAGTTATTAACCCATTACAAATCTCGTTGGACCCCTGGGCTCTGATGCCACTGTAACGACCCGACCTCCCGGACCCCCGCCAGGGACCCCGAAGGTCGCGCCGCCACCCACGGATCCGAAGACCCGGAAGGGTTAGAATTTAGTCCATTGAGATAAGCAATGAATTCAATAACTATAACAAGAAAGTTCGTACATTAATAAGAAAAGTATGTACAACATGTCCCAAATTAAAGTACAGGTACATAAAGAAAGGTGCAGTCCTTAAGGGGCTAACCCCGAGGACTTACAGAAAGGACACTCTCAACTTACGGTACAAAGAGTACCCACACTCACAACTCACACTGATGGCAACGCTCGGAGAACAAGATGCCACCACGACCGTCCGACAACGAACTCCTATGACAGCGAGTCCCTACCTGAAGAGAGTAGGGGGATGAGCCTTGCGAGCAAGGCTCAGTAGGGATTACCAGTCCCTTACCAGCCAGAGCAGCAGTAACTCCAACAAGCAGAAGTAAAACTACTCTACAAAGTAGTAACGTGAGAAACACCTACTGCAGAGAGCTACAAAGCAGCGGAAACAGAGTAAATGCCTTGACCACAACCCGGGTCAGGCCAAAGATGACTCCCGTAGAACCAGCGGAGTCAAACACATACGGAAGCAAATCCTCAACACACACCTGTCGAGACAAAGAAGCTCACGGAACACCGGAACAACCACGAGAGACCAGAGTCTCAAGAAAAGCACCAACATCTCAGACCTCTACAAGTCGGGTAGGAACAACCAGGTGTCACCACGAGAGAGACTGAGCAACCACGTGAGAAGCACCATGTCACCACAGGCATGGCCACCTTAGACCTCCAAGTAGAACCAACCTGCACCTCGGACACTCCACGAGGTCAGGGAACTAAACACTCCGGTGCCACCACGGATGGCACCAAGGAATGGGTTACTGAAACCACAGTTGGGTGCCTACCCATGGCAATGTCACAGCAAGAACAACCAAGCCACCACCAAAAGTGCCTTAGTCTAGGTCTCCCCTCCCATCGGAGTGAGACGCGTGGACTAAGCAACCACAACCACCGCAGTCCGACCGAACTGCGGCCCCACGCCTGACCTCCCTACGTGGCTCCAGAACCAATGTAGAGCAAGGCAGTGAGACGGACTGGTTGGTCCACACCGGACGAGCACCTGAACCACCTCGGAGACCCAGACCATCTAAGAGAGCTCTACAAATGACTCTACGCTGCTGCCCCCACCGTTTTCCCTTCTGCTCCAAGTCCGAGACTTGAGCACGCACGTCGCCTGGAGAACTCCCTCTAAACGATGCGCGGGGCTGGGGTCCCAGGTAACGGTAACAACCTGTCTCAGAGACAAGCCCTCAAGTGACTAGCACCGGGCGAAAAGAGAACTGGGTGGAAACCACCACAGAAACATCACACCTAGCTTGTAACTACGACAAGCCCAGCTGGCATAGCACGCACGGCACCCCTTCCGGGAACAACCTCCAAAGGCCGTCGGCCAATGCTGGTACACACGGCATGGCCCAAGAAACCGGAACACCACCAAACAACAAAGAAACCATCGCTCTTCTAATAATCGATCAGTGACCAGACCATCAATTATTAGGTAGACGCAAGCCTCTTAGTGACACCGTTAGCACACAACCACAAAGGTGTCACCTTCGGTCAGTGAATGCAGGGAGGCAACCTACCGCGTTCCCACCAGAAGGTCCTAAGGGCACACCCTGCCCTGGGGCACACACCGACACGCCAACTGGGCCACAAAACACCCACGACAACATAAGTCCAGTCTCGCTCTCCTAGCCCATCGTGATCACATCGCGACGGTCAGGGCCACCGCGACAAGCGCCCTGTTGCGACGGGGAAGCGGGTCGCGACAACAGAGTGGTCACGATAGGAAACCAGGTCGTGACACCCTTGTCGCGATAGCCGACCACGTCGCGATAGAACCCTGTCGCGACTGGAAACCGGTCACGACATGACCCATATCGTGACGGCCACCCTCGCCACAATATGGTCATGTCGGATCGGGGCGACGCCTTCTCTGATGCCGCGACGCGCTCGACAGTCGCGACATTAGCTGGAAGTGGACCGCCGGGATGCTACATCCCGGGGTTGCCACAACTACACTAATCACACCACAACGGGGAGGGGAGCATGGGGAAAGCTTAAAAAGCATGCATTGACAAAGAGGACTCCCAATCCACACCAACAAGAAAGGGCACAAAATCCTTACTGGAGAACGAAGAACCAACCCATGAAGGGCCTTCACGATGCCACGACCGCCTCCTCCTCTCTCCATACAACGTGCCACCGCTCCGCCAAGCCCGAACCGCCAGAGGATGAGAGGGGGAACTTCTCCTCCTCGGGGAGGAGAAGGAAGGAGAAATGCCAAAGTGGGGGAAGGGGCTCCAGCCAAGCTTTTAGCCTTCGGCCCCCAAGATGCGACGGGGCGGGGCGTCACGTTACCAACCGTACGCGACGGTCGCCCAGACTGTGACCAACTCGCACCCATCCTGGGCGCCCTGACAACCAGACATGACAGTATGCCATGCCTGCCATTCTGACAGGCATCAGACGACTGAAAAGCATATTGCAGTCGCAACCCGTTGACCGGGCGTGACAAGAACACGATGCCAAAGGCGGTCGTAACATGGATGACTGTCGCGACGGGCATGTCCGTTGCGACAAGACCAGTCATCCCACACACAACGGAAAGTCAGAAAGCTCGAGATGTTACATCACCCTAGGGGTATGCCCTAAAATATCTGTTATCCCCTCTTGTTAGCACTTGTACTTTGTTACTTGGGACTATACTAGACTCGTACTTTGAGGTGGATGCTTTCCTTCACTTGTTAGTACATTTTAGTACTTGTTGTCATCAAATAATTCCTTTACATATCTTGTTAGACTCGTCCGTTAGCCCTTCTGGGTCTCCGGGCCCGTGGGCGGCAGTACCGTGGTCAGATTCTTGGTGGGAGCTGGGGTTCGGGCACCGGGGCCACTATAGTGGTATCAGAGCAAGGGGTCAATCAAAACTTGTAATGGAACTAAGTGACAACGCAAAGTCCCATAGGAAGTACAAGTTTTTTTTTGTTTAGTAAAAGGTCCTCAGGGCCTCAAACTAGGAGAGTGCACCCTCCCCCCAAGGGGGATAATGTTCTCACTCCACCAGTGAGGCGACCTGGGCCAATACTGCTAGCTGCCAGGTTAAACCGCTAACTTTATCCATAGTTGTGTCACTGGGCATGGCTCCACGTAGACACAGGCAGGTCAAAGAGCTAATGGAGCATCAGGACTATGTGCCAGATCGGTCGGTCGCAGTAGATCACACTTTGGCAGATGCTCACCTCACACAATGACCAACAGAGTGTTTATTGCCACAGGGAGCATCGCAACAGCACTGGTATCCACCCCCGCCCCTACCAGAGGTGATGGAGCGTGGTGGAGGGCTATGTTCCAAGATCCTTAGTGGTACCAGCAGATGCTGATAAGAGGACAGTAGTTCGCAGAGATGGCAGCAGGGGAGAAGCCACCAGTGACTCTGCAGGAAACACCAGTACAGCCAGAGGCACCACCAACAGTACAGCAACAGGCTCCAATAGTGACAACAGCACTCGAGGACTAGACAACACTTCTGGAGAGGTTCCTTCATCTTCGGCCTCCAACCTTCTACAATGACTATGATCCTAACAGAGCAGAGAGCTGGGATCATGAGCTAAGCGTACCTTTGAGACAATGGACTGTGTGGAGTAGGATCAGGTTAGACTTGCACTCTATCAGTTGAATGGATCAGCCACGAGTGGTAGAGGACTCAAAGGTAGACTTGTTTCCACAGTAGAAGGCTAGACCAGATCACTTGGGAGTAGCTTTTGGAGGTTTTCCACGATGAGTACTTCCCCGACTACGCTCTCTGTCAGAGGAGGGACCAGTTTCACAAGTTGACGCTGGGAGGCCAGACTGTGGCGCAGTACCATCAGAGTTTTTCAGATTTACAGCACATCCCTCACGTAGCCACTAGTGAGTAGGTTGGTACTGAGCATTTCATTGGTTGGTTACGATCAGAGTTGAGGTGGGCCATGACTGGCCACCTGTGTGAGACCTTGGCCTTAGTAGTATCTCGGGCTACCGCCTTGGAGAGGGAATCCTATTTTCAGCCCCAGTAGGGAGGAGGTTCGACGAGCTCTACCCCTACCAACCACTTCGGGCAATCGAGGGAGTGTATCTTCTTCTTCTTCTTCAAGCACATGCGGCACTGGCCTATGCGCAAAGTTTAAGAAGATGTTCACTCATGGGGGTAAACAGGGTTTTCATCAGCCATAGCAAAGATGTCAGCCAGAGCTTGTGGAGCAGTCGGTGCAGTAGGGGGCAAAGCAGGGTCAGCAAGATGCAGTTTGTTACCACTACAGGTAGCCAAGTCACTTCAGGCAAGAGTGTCCAATGAGGTAGGCTCAACAACAGTTAGCACCTCCCCAGTACTCACAACAGGCACTGCAGATGTAGTACTCGCCACCCTAGTAGGCGCAGCATTAACAACAGTACTAGGATAGTTCCAGCCACCTCAGCAGTGCCAGCAATACCAGCAGCCACCGCCCAACAGTCGCCACAACGAGGACATGGTTGTGGTTTCATGATGAATATCACCAGAGAAGAGGTGGATGCCTCAAATCTGGTTGTCGGTACGGTTCCTATACTTGGTAGGGCTGCTCGTGTTTTGATTGATCCCGGTGCTACACATTGCTTTGTTTCAGAGGAGTTCTTGGGTTCCCTTACCGAGCTTGCCTCGAAGCGAACATGTGACCTAGCTGTTAACCTTCCAACGAGTGACTATGTGCGTACTTTGGGTTACCTAGAGGGTGTCACCATCGAGGTGTAGGGCTATCTTCTGCCAACCAGACTGTTTGCGTTACAGATCCATGACTTTGATGTCATTCTTGACATGGATTGGTTGGAGGCACACTCTACGTTGGTGGATTTTCAGAGGAAGATCGTGCAGTTGAAGATACCTGAAGCACCTATACTTTACTTTTGAGGTACATGGTCTACCCGCCGACCACTTATTTCTTCCTGTAGAGCTCGGTGCCTGATCCGAGATGGTTCTGTGTCATATCTTGCTTCTGTAAGTTTCTTGAATTTTGGCGAGTTGTCAGTTTTGAATGTACCAGTTGTTAGTGATTTTGCTGCTATGTTTCCAGAGGATCTACCTCGTTTTCCATCAGAGCAGGAGGTAGATTTCTCCATTGAGTTGTTTCCAGGGGCGATACTTGTGTCCAAGGCACCGTATTGGATGGCGCCAGCAGAGCTGCGGGAGTTGAAGCTACGGAAGCCGTTCGCCTTGGAGTGTGCCAGTCTTGTTTGTGAGGAAGAAGGATGGTAGTCTTAGGTTGTGCATTGATATCAGTAGTTGAATCATATTATAGTGAAGAATAAGTATATGTTGCCCAAGAACGACGATTTGTTCAACTAGTTGCAGTCTGCAGTAGTTTTCTTGAAGATCGACTTGAGGTCGGGTTACTATCAGCTAAGGATTAGGGAGTCAGACATCGCCAGATCAGCTTTCCATACCCACTACGGCCACATCGAGTTTGTCGTGATGCCTTTTGGGCTCATGAATGCACCAGCAGCTTTCATGGAGATGATGCACAATGTGTTCTGAGAGTACTTAAACAGGTTTGTGGTAGTGTTCATGGACGACATCCTGGTGTACTTAGTGACAGCGGCGGAGCACGAGGTGCACTTGAGACTAGTGTTGGAGGCACTGAGGAGTCACCGCCTTTATGCCAAGTTCAGCAAATGTAAATTTTGGCTAAAGGAGCTGCACTTTCTTGGACACATGATCTCAGGTGCAGGGGTGGCAGTGGATCCTGCAAAGTTGAGGCCCTAGTTTCTTGGGTCCATCCCACTACAGTAGTAGAGGTGCATAGTTTTCTGGGGTTGGCAGGTTACTTAAGGAGGTTCGTTCAGGACTTTACCAGAGTTTCTAAGCCGCTGATGAGTTTGACTAGGTGTGAGACAAGGTTTGTGTGGACGACAGAGTGTGAGCAGAGCTTCCAATAGATGAAGAGTAGGTTGACTACAACCCCGATCCTTGTTTTGTCGTCTAGTAGTGGTGGCTTTGTCATTTACACTGACGCTTCAAGGACTGGTCTTAGTGTCTTGTTGATGCAGTACGGGAGGGTAGTCGCTTATGCTTCTAGACAGTTGAAGAAGCATGAGCAGAACTATCCTACTCATGACTTGGAGCTTGCAACTATCATGTTTGCCTTGAGGTTGTAGAGACACTACTTGTACAGAGAGGTGTTCGAGGTGTTCACAGACAAAAGGAGTTTACAGTATGTCTTCACTCAAGAGATCTGAATCTGAGGCAGCACAGGTGGGTCGAGAACTTGAAGGACTACAACTTTACTCTTTCCTATCACCCGGGAAAGGTTAATATTGTAGTTGATGCTTTGAGCAGGAGAGTCCACTTGAGTTCCTTGTTAGTTAGACACTAGAGGTTGTTGGAGGGCGTTGTTCAGGGAGTGTTCCTTCCATCGAGAATCAGAGGTAGAGCAGTGCTTACCAGTTTGACCGTTCAACCAGCCATGTACCAATAGGTGATTGAGGCTCAGAGTGCACGTGAAAGGACCATATAGACCCTCGAGGACATGCTGAGAGCGTACTGCTTGGATTGGGGTGGCATGTGGGAGTCGTACCTTTCCATGGTGGAGTTCGTTTATAATAATAGCTTTCACTCCAGCATTGGGATGGTGCCATACGAGGCTCTATATGGCAGACCATGTCGGACACCTTTGCATTGGCACGAGGTGGTGGGAGGTAGTTCCTGAGACCAGAGCTTGTACAGTAGTGCATAGATACTATGAGACTAATTAGGCAGAGACTGCATACAGTGCAGAGCAGACAGAAGAGTTACACAGATGTTCGCTAGACGCCACTACAGTTTAAGGCAGGTGACAGTGTGTTCCTACGAATCTCGCCAACCAAAGGTGGTCTCAGATTCAGGAAGAGGGGCAAGCATAGCCCGAGGTTTTTTGGTCCCTTTCCCATCTTCGAGCATGTTGGCGAGGTCGCACATAGGTTGGTCTTTCACCTGAGTTAGCAAAAGTTCCCGACATCTTCCACGTCTTGCAGTTGAGGAGGTATATGTCAAATCCGTCACATGTGCTTGACTACTCACAATTAGAGGTTGTTCTAGACTTGTTAGTACCAAAGTACCCAATCAGTATGCTAGACCGCAAAGTTCAGTAGTTGCGTTGGAGGCAGATCAAGCTCGTCATGGTCATTTGGGAGAATTGCGTAGGCGGCGAGGCCACGTGGGAGCACGAGGATGAGATGTGGGCACATTTTCAATATTTGTTTGAGTAACCAGAACGCGACAGCCATGTCGTCGCGTTCACCTTCTTACAATTCTGACCACAGCATGCCCATTTTGTCATCTTGCTGTCAGGACAATTGGGACATGCGTCGGAATGCATGCAATCTGAAGGCGACATGTCAGTCGTCGCGTTCACGGTTGCAGGCCTGCGAGGGCGACACATGGGGGGTCCAATTGTCAAGTTTGACCAAGACTTTGGAGTCGCGACATGATGGTCGTTGCGTTCTTAAGTGAATCCTACCATGGGGCTATCACATTCTGAGATCTGAGGCCTATATATGCAAGGCCAACAGATCTCTCTTCCCCCTTTCCTTTCTTCTTCCTCCCCTATCTTTTCCCCTTTTCTGTTCGAGCATGGCTGTGGTGGTGTTCTTGGTGGCATGGGCATGGCGGCTTCCTCTTCGACGTATGATCTCTTCTCCGATGTGTAGGAGGTCATACGTTGCTCGTGGACGGCGTGAGCGTGGAGCTTGGAGTGAGGAGAAGATGGCATGCACACGAGAAGACCCCAACTGGTTGGCTCTACATCTTGAGGTAGGGACCCTCAACTTTCCCCCTAGTTCTAGCATGCTAGTGTAGACACGCATTTCTGATCCATAAGTCGAGCAAATTTCTTGTCATATCATCGATGCCCCACGTTGGCTCATCATCGTCAAGCTGGCTTTGTCCGATCATGACATCCTTTTCATCAATTCATTACCCTGGTGGGGTCATCCTTGTCAAAATCAATCCTCTTCATCATCGTCTTGTAGCTCTCTGAATCAAGAGTCTGGCGTTTCAAACCGCACGTCATTCTGACGGCCGCGCCTGGGGATCGGACACATTGCATGGCCGCATACTAAAAAGGCCCTGAAGGTGACAGCCCCCCTGTCGCGTTCAAGAAGACGACACCTCGATATGTCGCGTTCATAAATAGGCATTTTAATTCCCTGAAAAATCGCCAGAAATGACTTAAAGTCACCTTCCATGTAAGGAAGGCGACGTATCGAGGCGTCGCCACCCTGATAGCGACCAGATGGCTGTCGCGTTTTGGATCCCATGTAGGGAATCCTTTCCGAGCATGACTTGGACACATGCGATACATGGATATTCCCTCTTTTGGTCGTCTAAATCGCGTCCAAATCCCACCAAAACTCGTGGAGACCTTCCTTAAAGCCTCCTTTCCGAGTTCCAATTGCCGATGCACAGCCATACATACCCAAACTTGGACTCTTGCCCGTTATTCCTCTCACAGACCTTCCAGGAATAATCACCTATAACTATCTCAATACTCCATCTTTTGAGGCAAGGCCAGCGTCTGCTTCTTCCCCTGCAAGAGAGCTCGAACTCCGAAGAACAGAGCTCCCTCCCCAGACGACTAGGAACTGCCCCCCAGGGTTTCTTTCCCCCGGCTGCACTTTCTCTCTCCCTTTCCCTTCATTATTTCTCTTCATTCATGCATGCATAGATCCTTTCTTTTCGTAGACTTGCATTAGAACACACACCACCCACCTTCTTTAATCACCCAAAGGGGTTAAAAACCCCACCCACGTGAGTTCTTTTCATGATAGTTCATGTTTACTTATTTTTCTCTTGAATAGATACTACTGCACGAATTTCTAATGGTTTCTTGATGTTTCCATGACTTTGGCAGGTGTTTGAAGACAAGGGAAACGTGAGGCTCTTGCCCCTTGGCCGGCTGAGGAGCAAGAAGAAAGAACCTGCAACTTCCATCCACTAAAGAAGAAGGCGACCACAAGGCTATCGCGACCAAGAAGGCACTGCTCTTCACGTCGCGTTCAGGTAAGAGGAAGGCGACCACCATCTTGTCGCCTTCCCAGAAGAAGGTACGCCCTCTTTCTTCTCTTCCTTTTCCAACGTAGTCAGCCGTCCCTTCATCCATACATCCTTTGGCGACTACTTGGTGGCGATCACGGTACATTTTCCTATCCTTCATACATACACTTTTGGGGAGCACAATCCCGTGATTACTCCTTTTGGCGATCATGGTGGGACATCTAGTGCCCATCATGCTTGATCTTGTCTTTCCCTGCCTTTCTTATTCCTTCATGTGTATGGTGTGCTCTTAGTTTTCCCTTTTGTTCACTTTCTTTGAGTTTTTTGGACTTCTGCTGCTCTGGGTGAGAAGGCGATGATCAAGGAGTCGCGATCAAAGTAGCGATGCGGAGCAAGTCGCGATCAGGTTAGTACATAGTGCCCTTCTCGTCCCTTTCTTGCGTTCTGTGGTGCTGTGAGGTAAAGCGACGTCCGAAGTGTCGCGATAAAGGAAACGACAGGAGGAGCGTCGTGATCACGTACGTCCTCTGCCCGTACATTTGTTTAGAGTTATTTAAATTCCTATGTCTGTTGAGAACGTGATGCTGCTACCGTCGTGATAAAGGAGGCGACAGGGAGGTTGTCGCGACCAGGTCAGTACTCCTGTTTCTGGTCTTCTTTGAAATTTGGGTTCATTTACATACTCCATCTATACTTCATGTCATACCATGTCTGTTCCATGTTCTTGAGAGTCTGTCAGTCCTGTTTGTTATAGGGTTGTTTTGATTTCCGTGCATAATTAGTCTGTTCTGTTCTCTGTCCACTGTGAAGAGGAACGCGACTGGCCTCTTGTCGCGATCCTGGTCGCGACAGGTTACCCGTCGCCTTCTGCTTTCGAGAGCAGGTCAGCTTGATTTCTGTTTTGTTAGTTTTAGGCTAGAATTCTGCATGCACTCCGGTGGACATAGGATCTGTATACACATCTCTGCACTCATAGTATAGGTTGTCCTCCTCGCGACGACTGCCTCTCTCTCAGCCACATACTCCTTGTGTCCGACTAGAGCACTCGCTTGAGGGCCTCCGTAAGTCCCTGCTGGCCGTGGATTCCCACACGGCTGCCGGGCAGGTTGTACCTGTTGCCACTTAGAGTTAGGAATCACGCGTTTGGCAAGGTTGAGAAATCCTAGTCGCACCCAAAGATTGGAAGCCTCCTCCCTTAGGAACTTTCCTTATTTGGAGAGAACTTGCTAAAAATCAATTCATAAAAAGGCAAACTTGAACCAAGTGAAAGAAACCACCATCATTGCCAACTGCTTGTTTTAGGTGAGACGTTTTCTCTTTCCTTTTGTCTGCATAGGGTTGTTTGATTAGAAAACTAGGTGTCTGTCTAAGTTAGGTTAGTCTTTCAAATATGGGCAGGCTTTCCTCATTTTGGCATACCCACCTGCCAAATATGGAGTCATATCTGAACCCGATCTACGATGAGAATCAGGACCCTGCCTTCTACCCCTCCCAAGACTACGAGGAGTCCCTTCCTCACGATCTCTTTGGGGAGTCAGACCGCCCTTGGGTCGCTACAGTCCATGCCTCTGAGAACACCTTCACAACGACGGTGGCCCATCTCAGACCATTCATCCCCCTCTTCCGGACGATCAAGCCACTCAGCTTTTGCGCTTAATTCCCCAACTTGATTAGTCCTAGATCCAGACTCTCATGACGGCCCTCAAAGGAAGGCCGCTTCGTCACCCTCACCCAGTGGGCACGTCACGCCCCGTGGCACCTACATTCGGCCCCCATGTCATCGTGGGACAAGCCGATAACACTCCCATCCGGCCGCGGGCCATTCGGTTCACCCCTTTCGAGTCTGATCACTACTATCTACGGGAGCCGAGGCCCCGATCTCCTACCTATCATCCATGCTACTCACCCCCATCCTCCTGAGCCACGTGCTAGGCCGGTGTCCCATACCTCCTCTCTACACGCTCAACCGTCCGCCACTCCGGACATGATGTCCGAATCGGTGTCCATCAAGAAGGAGCTCTAAGAGCTCCAAAAGCAAGTTGACCCTAGGCAGCACCACGATGTGCACATGCCCAATTTCAATGGCCTATGGGTCCCCTCTCCATGCGAGCTGCCGAAGTACCGCAAATACAACAGCTCAGGCAATCCCTATATCTATGTCAAAGACTTCATCTATGAGTCTGCCCCCTACCAGCATGATCGCCGCCTAATGGCCTATCTATTCCGTCGGTCGCTGGATGGGCATGCCTTAGACTGGTTCTACTCTCTGCTACTTGAGGATGCAGAGGACTTTGCTATTGTGAAGGCCAAATTCCTCGAACAATTCCAAGATAGGGTTGGGCCTGAATACTCTCTTACGGATCTCATGACTGAAAAGATGAAGTCGGATGAGGACTTTGCCGTATACGCCGATAGGTGGAGGCAAATGGCCACGCGGGTTCCGGGGTACCTTCCGGAGGGAGAGAAGGTGAAGATCATCATTGCCAACGCAACCCCTGCCTATAGAAACATCCTGGCGATGAATGACATCACCACCATGCATCAACTCTACAGCCGGGCCCGGTTTATCCAAACCCAGCTCAAAGATTCTCCCATCCACTCTATGTTCGAACCCCAGAAATCCCAGTTCCAAAGAAAGCCTCAAGGACCAGTCACTGAGGGGTCCAAGTGAACGAAGAAGTGAGCACGTTGAATCCTGCTGGCTAGAACCAAAACCGCCAGCCTTACACTGCCCAGGTCAGAACCCCACCAATCCTCCACAAGGGCAACATCAGCGCCAATACAACCAAGTGCCAGCTCCCGATGGCTCTCAGCAAAGGCGTCCCTTAGGACCAAGGAGAACTTACTACCCGCCACTGCTAGAGACACTCTCCGACATATTCTTGGCCTTGCTCTCCACAGAAGCCATTAGACTCCCTCCCGAGAGGCCTTGAACCCTAGTGTGGACCAAACTCGTACTGTGTCTTCCACCGACAACCTGGTCATACCATCGACCAATGTTTCACATTCAAGGATCTGGTATACGACTTACATGAGCAGAACAGAATAGATTGGACATCCCTCCGGCAAGTGATCGGAGACATCAAAGAGAGGCAGCGGCAGCAATAGCAGCAGAGGCAGCAGCGCCAACCACCCCTCAAGAACAACAACAGTAGCAACAACAACAGCCGTTGTAGGACCTCGATATCGTCCACAACCCCATACCAAACCATCCACCAGCTCTAAACCCACCATAGCAACCAGCCCAGGTAAATCCCATCGTCCACCACCCTCCTCCTCAAGCAAACTGGACGTATGATGATGAGCTCGATGTCCAGAAGATGATGGCCATTAACCACCAGTAGCCCTCCAATCCCAAACAATACAACCAGCCAACATGGCTCCTCAGCTTATCCTCACTTAGTTTCCATGGCCAACGCCGTCATACTGCCCGTCAGTTCAACATCTACGCCAGTCGCTAGTCCACCCATCATCCTACCCTTCGCTCCACCTGTCTCTATACCATTGTCACCCGTCATATCCGCTCCCTCACCCATTATCCTACCACCACCTGGGCCGGACCAACCTTCCGCCGCCACGCTATCCTCCTCCAGGCAGCCAGCCACCCAACCAACCACCCTGCGAGTGGGCGAGTCTTCCGCCGTCCGTATCCGCCTATCTCCACCACCTCCACTAGCCAGAGCAACCACCAATAGGTCCTGCAACCTCCTCAATAGCATGCTCAGCAGCAACCACAAGATGAGGGGATGATCGAGCCGTTACCGGGAACCCACTATGACATCCTCAAGCACCTCGACCACGTGCCAGCTAAGATCTCCATACTAGAGTTGATCAAGAAGTCCAAAGAGCACCAGGAGGCTTTGAGGAATTTCCTACAGAAAGTAGTGGTGAATGAGGACATGCTGGCCGACAAACTGTCAAATGCACTAGCCATGGTGACTCGTGGGCTGGCAATAACCTTTGCAGAAAGCGAACTAGCACCTCCAGAAGCCAGGAGGCTCCCACTCTGCGTAACCCTTGTCATCAACCATGTGGCAGTAGGAGCAGCCCTAGTCGACACGGGGGCATCAATCAATGTGTGCCCGCTGAGTACCCTGAGAGCCTGTGACCTGTCAGAAGGAATGCTAAGGCCACCCCAACCACCATAGCTGCCTACGACAATTCTAGAAGATCTTGTCACGGCATGGTGACTGTGCAAGTTGAACTGGGACTGCTCGCCGTCACGGTGGATTTCTATGTCCTCGATATTGATCCCATGTTCAAGGCTATCCTGGGGCATCCATGGCTAGAAGCACGCGGAGCCGTGCCGTCCACCGCACACCAATGCCTTAAGTTCTCCTTCCAAGGATGAATCATTAAGGTCAAGAGCATAGCCACTGTCCACTCCGTAGATGCCATCCATGACACCCACCTCCCAGCCATGTGGCCCGCCAACAAACCTGTGGTCTCCGTGCTAGACATCAACTACCCCTGGAGCTACTCGTTCCAGTCCAAACGAGAGGTCAACCTAGCGCAAGTCAATGCAGTCAAGAGAAAGGAACCACTGAACACCAAGGGATGGGAAATCATGATAAAGCTGGGGTACGAAGAAGGCAAGGGGTTAGGGGCAGAGCTACAGGGCATAGTCAAACCCATCCCGGACATTGTAAAGAAGAGCCGATGGGGACTGGGTTACAGAGAAAAATCCATGCCATGGTCATCCCACACATCCACTCTCAAGGCCGACCGCGAGCCGCTTACATGGGCACTTTGGTGTCATTTCATTAGGGGGCCTACCCAAATTGGATACAACACTGTGGTAGTCGAGGCAGAACTCTCCCAGCATGAGATACATGGTCGGAACTTCTCTTTGCACATGGCACCTCTGCTGACCTATAGAGCTCTAGAAGCACTCCGCCCAAACAAAACGAGGAAAACTGGGGACCCAGAGGCTGAGTGGTACCGCCGGTTTGACATAGAAGACATCACCATAGCCTTCAGCCGCCTGTTCTGGGAGGAAGAAAGAACCTGGCCGCCAGTTGCAGCCGACCTACTAGATGCCCCCACTTCCATTACCTCCAAGAGGAAACTCATGAACGAGACCACAGACATAGGAGAATCGGACATCCCTTATGAAGAGGGAAGGACGGTAGATGAACTCTAGAGGGGCACCTGCCTAGCCATTCACCCATCGATTCTAGACTCCCTGCTTCCCAGCCTCGTTCCTTCCTCTCCTCCTCTGCTCATTTAGCTAACTCACCAACTCCTGGCAGCCGCACACAGCCTCCTCACTCCTGAGCTCCCGCCTGCGATCCTCTCTGCCTTGCACACTGACCCGGGCGACCACGAGGTCACTCTCTCCTGCTGCATGCGCTCAACTGATCTCCAAAAACAAATGCCAACATTCAAATGCACGTTGAGGTTGAGGAGCCGGCATACTTCCTTCACCCTTCTGATCAGGGGCACCCCTCGACTGGGGCTTCTCCTCCCTCTCCTACACTAGGAGCCATTCTCTTCAAGGACGCCATGTCCTCCACCAGTCCTGTAGAGTCATCTAGCCTAGAAGAGTCTAGAGTAGAAGAGTCTAGTCTTAGTTTAGGTAGTCCTAGGTTAGAGAGTCAGGGCAACCCAGCGCCCACCAAGTCCAAGTGTCGCCCTAGGAAGCGATGGGGCAAGGTTATTCCCTAGAGATACCTTCAAGAGCTAGCTCGATAGTGTCAAGCATTACTGCTGATAGAGAAGTTCACAAGTGAAGCGCTGGTGTTAGAAGAAGAATTTGTGCAAGATGGGGTGTTCATGGACGATGGATTTGGCATCTATGAAATCATGAATGACGAGGACCCAATCGATGAAGAGGATAGCGAAGTAGATGACGCTGCCGAAAAGTACGCCAGTGGCGTAAGGAGATTCGATGAGCCTACAACAGTAGTGGATGAACCTACTAAGGAAGTCAACCTCGGAATAGAAGAAGATCCCAGGATTGTGATAATTTCAGCAAACCTCTCTCCTGATGAAGAAGAGGAATTGGTGCAAATTCTAAGGGAGTACAAAGACACATTCGCCTAGTCATATAAGGACATGCCCGATCTAGACCCCTCACTAGTGGAGCACCGACTCGTGTTGAAAGAAGGGGCAAAGGCCATAAAACAAAAGCTCAGAAGATTCCACCCACTCATGGCCCTGAAGATGAAGGATGAAGTAGACAAACTCCATAAGGCTAGATTCATCAGGGTATTGCTTTATCCGAACTGGGTGGCAAACATAGTCCTTGTCATGAAGAAGGATGGTAAAGTCAGAATCTGCATCGACTTCAGGGACTTGAATAAGGCATGTTCGAAAGACGACTTCCCGCTTCCTCATATTGATGTGCTGATTGATAACACTGCTGGGTACGAGACCCTCTCATTCATGGACGGGTACTCAGGTTACAACCAAATCTGTCTAGCTCCTGAGGATCAAGAGAAGACATCCTTCACCATGCCTTGGGAAACATACTGTTCTTTAGTCATGCCGTTTGGGCTAAAGAATGCCGACGCTACCTATGTGGACGACATCTTGGTGAAGTCAAGAACCAGGAGAGAGCACCCCAGAATCCTTGCCAAGGTGTTACAGAGGTCAAGGGAGTATCAACTGAGAATGAACCCAAAGAAATGCGTGTTTGGGGTATCGTCAGGAAAGTTGCTAGGCTTCATAGTCAGCAAGCGGGGTATTGAGATTGATCCAAATAAGGCCAAGGCTATAGCAGAAATGCTACCTCCAAAGAACATCTCGCAGCTAAGAGGATTAATAGGGCGTTTGCAATTCATCAGAAGATTCATATCCCAGCATTCAAAAAGATGCCGCCCGTTCTATGATCTCTTGAAAGGAGGGGCAAAATTCGAATGGAATGATAAATGTCGAGCAGCCTTCAATGATTTGAAGAGCTATCTCATGAATCCCCCAGTTCTGCAGCCTCCTGTACCTGAGAAACCGCTTATCCTATATCTCTCGGTCATTGAGGACTCCCTAGGTGTGTCCTTGCGCAACACGATGAATCTGGTAAAGAAAGGGCAGCATACTACTTCTCTAGGCTCTTCAACACCACTGAATCCAAGTACACCACTGCGGACAAGACCTGTGCCGTGCTCGTGTGGGTAGTCCAAAAGCTCTAGCACTACTTCCTTGCCCACGAGGTCAAGTTGAATTCAAGGATGGACCCACTCCGATACCTTCTAGAGAAGCATGTCCTCTCTGATCCGCTCGCACGCTGGCAGAGCTTTCTCTCCCAATTCGACATTTCCTTCGTGGTCTAAAAGGCTATCAAAGGATATGCCATCGCCAAGCATCTTGCCCATCTTCCACTCCCTCACAGCGACTCTGTCCAAGAAGAGTTCCCTGACGAGGAACTCTCAGTCATCATCAAAGACCCCTTCTGGTCCCTCCATTTCGATGGCGCACTTAACTCTCAGGGACGGGGCATTGGAGCCGTGCTACTTACCCCGGAAGGCATTACCATCCCCATTGCCTATCAACTCACCTTCCCCGCCACTAACAACATGTCTGAGTACGAAGCTCTCCTCACTGGCCTCAAGCACACTTACATCTTAGGTGCATCCCACCTCAGAATCATCGGAGACTCTCAGCTTGTTCTGTGGTAGGTGCTCTTACCGCACCCGTGACCCAAAGCTCAAGCCATATCAAGACCTGGTCACGCTATTGGCAAGGCAGTTCTGCAAGCTTATCTATATCCATACTCCTCGCTCACAAAACTCCTGGCAGACACTTTGGCGTCGCTAGCTTCCTCTCTATCCTTCCCTCTGAGTCGTCAGACCGAGACAATCGTCATCCAATGACTCGATGTTCCATCTATCCAGGATCCTTGGTTCAACAACCTTAGGACAACCTTAGAAGAGAGGGATAAGAAGAGAGGAGCGCAGCAAGTCATGCTAACTGAGCTTGAGGAAATCCTAGATGAAGAGGAGCTGCCTTGGTATTTTGAGATCGAGCAATACTGCAAGGATGGGCATATCCCGAAGGGGCAAGCGCGGAAGATCGCAGGGCCATAAAAAGAGCCGCCCTAAGGTATACATTCGTTGGAGAAGTCTTGTACAGGAGGGCTCTCAATGGAGTTCTCTTAAGATGTCTGAGCGACGATGAAGCTTGGAGAGTGGTGTAAGGAGCCCATGATAGTGAATGCGGAGGGCATGTCAACAGTCAAATGCTCGCAAAGAAGATCATTAGGCAGGGCTATTACTGGACAACCCTAGAGGAAGACTGTGCCATCTACGTCCGTAGGTGTGTCAAGTGTCAACTACATGCTGATAAGATCCATGCTCCTTCCTCCTCACTTCATCCACTATCCACACCTTGGCCATTCTCCATGTGGGCTTTCGATATTGTTGGCCCTCTTGGTGACCCTAATGCTCAAACCAAACAGAAATCATTTATCCTAACAATGATTGAGTATTACACCAAGTGGGCAGAAGCCGAAGCATTCACAGAAATCAAAGCATCCACAGTGTGCCGCTTTATCATGAGGAATATCATCTCGCGGTTCGGAGTGCCAAGCAACATCGTCACGGACAATGGACCACAGTTCATCTCACAAGAACTTCAGGACCTCTGTAAGAAATATAACATCACTCTGCATCATTCATCTCCATATTACCCAGAAGGCAATGGCCAAGCCCGGGTAGCTGCACTTGGTAGATGTCTCAACTATGTGGGTCCTACTCTAGCGATGCGTCGGTCATTCTCTTCTAATTGGTCGAAGTGTAGGGGTAAGGATCGAAAGAGCGAGGTCGTCAACCTAAAGTATATCCTGACAAGAGGAAGTCTCAAACAGGGACGGTCAAAATAAAAAGGGGAAAAGAAACAAAAGAAAAGGAAAAGAAACGAAAGTCCATAACATGATGGGGGCATGGCAAAGAGTGGCTAAGTCCCCGCAGGACGCTCATGAGCCCGGTCGTACGCATGCCCTAAACAATGCAAGCCCATAAGAAAAGACCATAAAGTCCCTTCACAACAGACCCAATCTCTGAATGGTATGCTGTAGGAAGTAGCCGAACCCGACATCCTTGAAACCACATGAGACTTTCCTTAAATAGTCTTCCATCTCTCCCTATAAGATTGAGTCATCTCTTAGGTATGGTTTAACTAGTCGCATCATCAACTAAGGGTGGTCTACAGAGGCAATGTCACCCCTCGACGCACGTCCTAGCCTAGTGAGGTCTGTGGCGAGAACCAGGGGCGATCAAGACTCCAAACTAGCGGCTCGAACCGGTCTAAGTGTTGTGGCCCAAAGGGGCGAGTACCTTCCGTCTCGCGCGTCTTATTTCAGGAAGGGCTAACGCCAGCTTTAGGCGTCTTTCAAAACTAAAAAAAAAATCAAATATTTCAAACTAAAAAAAAATCAATATTTCAAAACTCCAAAAAAAAATCAAATATTTCAAACTCCAAAAAAAAAATCAAATATTTCAAAACTCCAAAAAAAAATCAAATATTTCAAAACTCCAAAAAAAAATCAAATATTTAAAAATTCCAAAAATGTTTTCAACCACTCCACTCACCTGCTCATGCATGTTATTTATGTCTTTTGCCTATTTAATAAGGCTTATCCCCTTGACCATTTATCAAGGTTGATCAATCGTCGCATTTTTAAGGCAAGGGGCTACGCCTAAGAACGGACCTAACCTGTTTCGTGTTTGTCTAAGTGTGCAGGGCCCGAAAGAAAGCGACCCTCGTACCTCACTCGTTACCCTCGCTCAGTCGCAAATCATAAAATAAAAAGATCCATTCCATTCCATTCCATATCATACATGTACATAAGGGGCAAAAGTACAAGCCTCACCGCTCTCCTCTGTACCCTCAGACGGGGGGGAGATGGAGGGGCCATGACCCTCGGTCCCGTCTCACTCCCCTCAGGTGCCCTCTCGCGCCGTCGCGCCTCCTCCTCGTTCCTCCGTCGTCCGGAGGAACCCGTCAAGTAGTGTTCGGCAGACCCGCTCGGAATACCGCTCCTGCTAACTGACGAGCGGTTGCGTCCAACCAAGGCCAGGGCCCTCTCGAGGCCCTTCATCTCGGACCGCAGTAGCTCGCAGCGGTGCCTCTCCTCTCCCAGCTGGGTGTGAAGGTCGCCCGCCTTGGTACGGCACCTCGTCGCCTCCTCAGCCTCCTGGCGCCACCTCGACACCTCCACTGCGTTTGGGCGTAGGCGCAGCTCCGCCATCTCCGCCACCAGTGCGGCCGTCTGTGCTAGAGAGTCTCTCAACTCTACCTCATGCAACATCAAATATCTTGTCAAAACACCAAAAGAAACAAAGAGTCAAGGGGCATCTAGTTGATAACTTTCCCGCTCCTGCACCTGAGCGAGAGCATCCTCTGCTCGGGCCGCCGCCGCCGCCAATTGGCCCTCCAACACAGAGCGACCAGGGTCCTCTCGGGAGGAAGAAGCGCCTCCCACCATCTGCTGAGCCCTATCCAACTCCTCTCGCTGCAAAGAAAAACAAGAAGAGTCAGTCAACCAAAGCTAGAAGTAGAAGGGGTAGGGTATGAAGTACTCACCAGCTGGGTCACGACCGCCTGGAGGTCATCCCTCTGCTGAATGGTAGAGTGGAGGATGCCCTCGAACGAGGCAATCCGCCCCTCAGGATCAAACTGCAAACACAAGTCAAGTCAATCATGCAATCAATTGAGAACTTAAAAGAGATTAAAAGCAGTAAAACTCACCGGTAGTCGAGACCCCTTATAAACCTGGGCCCCGTACCTCTGTGCATAGGCACGGAAGTAATCCTCATCGCTCATGGCCTCTGAAGCCACCTCTCTCTCCCGCTGCTCCTAGTCCGTGAGCTGCTCGCGGACCCGAACTGTCCAGTCAGTCTCCTGCTGGATCCCGCGGAAGCTCCGACCCGATCTCTCCCATGGCCTCTGTCGAGTCGGGAACTCCACCACCACCTGGTGGAGTCCCAGTGTGCGCGCAACTAGCCGGTGGTGGAGCGGCACCACGGTGTTAAATGCATGCAGCCAAATGTCCCTACTGAAGTAGGGATGGCCTCGCTCCACCCACGGTTGGGCGGCGTCATCCTTCCCGACATAGGGAGTCCACTCAACCTGCACACCACAAGCAAAAAGGTCTGTCAGTCGTTTGTCAAATAAGCAAAGGAAAAGGTGCTAAGGCTAGAAGTACTTACATGGCCAAAGGGAACCGTGTCCAGTGCATCATTAATCAGCGTCACCTGCAGGCGCAGTGACTGCTCGTCTCGGCGAAACCGCCAGTGCTGTAGAAGAGGCACAGCGTTGGGTCGCCTTGGTACACCGTGACCCAAGGATGGGAGGTGGTAGTATGCCCACACCTGCAAAACAACTCAGTCAGTACCACAATTAATCAAAATATGCAGAAGAAGAGCAGTAAAGGGTAAGGAAAAGAAGCGTACATGAAGGAGTGGGAAGAACCCGGCTACCCCCGTCTCCCTACTGGAGGTGCCCAGACTGTCGAAGAGGTGGACCAGGAGGGCCGCACCCCATGCATAACTTCCTATGCTGGACAAGTCCTCCAGCAGGGGCAGGCATTTGCAGCTGACTGGGTCCTCTCTCGTCCCCAGAATCAACTTCCCGATCACAAGGATCAGGAAGCACCTCAGGTCGCGGTCCACTGCCACTCCCTCCTCCTCCGCCAACGCTGCTCTGACGTCTGCTGTAAGTCGAGCCATATACTCCGCCGGGCCCTCTCCAGTCTGGTGGCGTGCGTCCGCCACCCCGAGTCTTGCCTGCAACCTTGTCCTCGCTACCAAGGAGGATCTCTCCCTCGTCACCTCCAACCCAAGGAGCCTCTCCGCCAACTCCTGGTAGCTCGTGTAGGTGACCCCGGTCACTGCCTGGCCGTCCACCCGTAGGCCAGTGATCCGTGCCACGTCCTCTAACGTAGGGATCATATGACCCCACGGAAAGAGGAAAGCGTGGCACTCGGGGTCCCACCTCTCCTTTAATGCCTAAATAAGCACCACGTCGGGCGTCAACTCATCCAATCATAGAAAGGGGCCGAACCCCATCTCCTCCAACCGGGCCCTCTGAAAGTCCGGCAATCCCCGATAGATTGCCTGGACGATGGCCCACCCAAGTTGGGACCGCAACTCGCTCTGCAAAGCAAACATCAAAAGCACAAAAGTCAGCTAGGAAAACCACCAAAAGGTCTCAGTCCTGTCATCGTGACAGGGCCCCTAAGAGGTCCGTCGCTTTCAGACTCCTGAAGGCGACAGGTCGACCCGTCGCCTTCTGAAAGGCGACAGGGGGTCTGTCACCTTCCCACTGGTAATGCGACGGACACCCAGCCGCATTACTAGGGAGACCGAGAGATGGGTAAAACCCGTTTCCCGGTCGTTTCACTTCGGACAAAAGCCCTACACAAGAGTGCACTACACTCTCCCCATCCCACACACATGGCTTAAGGTCTTGGAGACCTACGTTGTTGGGTCCAATCGCTTCATCCTCGCCCGGCGCCACCGCCGCGATGTCTTCCTCCATCGGCATGGCCGGGGCTTCTTCTTCCACCATTGTGGACGGCCCCTCGTCCGCTTGGCGATGACCAGTCATCTTCTTCAACCGTCATCGGCCTCTACCGCCGCCATATCCACCTCCTTGTTCACCCTCCATCACCACACCACCGGGGAAGAGAGGGGAGAAGAGAGAAGGAAAGAGGGAAGAAGAACCACCACCGCCGCCGGCGATCGCCGGTGGAAGGAGGCAGGAAGCGGTCAAAGAAGAAGAAGGGGAAATCGTCGCCGGAGAAGGGAGAAAGAAGGGAAGAGGAGAAAGCGTGAAGAGAGAAGGGGCGTTGGGCCCAAAATTCAAACCCCTCTCGGCCTTGTCAACGCGACAAGGGGCTTATCGCCTTCTTATCAGGTCGCGACACTGTCTGTGTCGCGTTCACTTCAGAGGTCGCGCATGTAGACCTGTCGCCTTCCAGGTCGCGACACAACCTATGTCGCCTTCTTGGTCAGAGAGCAGAACCCTTGGAAAATTGATTTCCATTGCAATCCTCAATGCTTACACCAAATAAAAGCCATAAAAGCAAAAGCAACATGTCTCTCACTTTCACTACATCAAGTCCCTCCAAAACTCTCAAAAATACAATCAACTCTCTCTCTCAAGCTCACGGTCCCCAAGTGGCCGGATTTTCTCATGCTCTCAAAGGTACGCCTGGTACGTGGCCCTCTACTCCTGCAGCGTCGGTGGTAGTACGTGAATCGCGCACGCCCGCCATAAGGCCAAAGCACTCCGCACGGCTTGCTCGTCCTCCGGATCTCCCAAGTGCCGCTTCTTCATCGGAGGCAAGTGAGAAGGTGGGAGTACCTTGGTCCGTGGTTTCCCAACCTGAAGGTAGCACCATTGTGGGTTGTAGAGCACTGTCGCCATGTTCCCCAAAATTTGTAAGTCCAATCCACGTCCAAGTGGAAGTTGGACTTCCGCTCCGCGTAGCGCCGCGATGTCCAAAGTGAAGTGCTCCACCGGGAGGGTCCTGAAATAGTGCCGCCATGTGCTCCTTGTCTTCTTATCTGCTGTCCTGCACATAACTCTATCGGGGAATTTGGCCACCCCGCCAATGAAGCACAGTGGATGGCACCCGAAGATCCGGCTATCGGTAGTGGGGTTGTCTACGGGCTTAAACATTATCCTCACTCCCAACTAACACTCCAAAAGGATCATAGAGCCATAGAGAAAACCTCCTGTAGAGGCCGAGGTAAGACCCGCATAGAGGTAAGCCAAAACTGCATGGGAGAGGGAAAGACCCTGCCATACCCCGCTTATAGCACTCAAGCTCGCGTAGTCTATGAGGTGATCTCCGGACGGGAAGAGTACCACCCCACACAAGCAAATGGCTACGGCCTTAGCAATTTCTCGGTGGTCCACGCTCTTGTTCTTACATTGAGATATGACCCATTTAGACAACGGCACGAGATGGATGGATTGTGGGCTAATCATGGTGTGCACGTCATCGGGATTCGTCATGAATTCACCTAGAACAAGCTTCGGGTTGATAGGCTCCACGGTATAGCTTATGTTTTGCTCATCCCCTCGCTTGGTCTTAGGGAGAGCTAAGAACGCCTCGACCTCCTCAAGAAGGACGGTCACCTCGAATTTGGGGAAAATAAAGGTATGGGTTTGCGGGTGCCAAAGCTCAACTAAGGCCGTAATACTATGCCAATCGAAGGAGATCTTGTGGTAGTTGTGGGCCGCTATCAAAACGCCCCCCAAACCCCACTCTCTTAAGAATCGGATCACAAACATGGGTAAGGCCTTGATCATAGGGGTTATCCACGTGAGCTTGGAATATCGGCGGGAGCTGGGGAAGAGCTAAAGAAGAAGAAAAAAAGGAAAAGAGAGGAGAAGAAGAAGAACAAAGAATTAATGAAGAAATTCAGAGTGAAAATTCATGAAAAATTCAAAAACAATCTACTTACCTCTCTCACATCCTTGTTCTTGCTCAGGTGGTTGGGGACATCCGTCAACCTCGTAAGAGCGCCATAGATCATCCGAGCACGCTTCAGACCTTCATAAGCCGCCTCCTCCCCCATGAGAGCACTTGGAGCTCTCTTCATGGCCATGAAAGCTTCAAAACTTGAAGCGAAGAAGAGAGAGACAGTGAGCTACGAATTTGGAGCCTCTCATCCCCTATATATAGAGTCATATGACTCCTATTCATGGTTGGAAAGGGTAGAGAAGAACTAATAGGAGTGGGACATTGATTAGAAGGCACTAAGAGTCCAAGTGGGAGTGAAAAAGGTCAATTATGGGTTGCTGTTTGAGCTCTGGCCGCAAAATTCTGTGGTCGCGACACATCGACATGTCGCCTTCAGGGTGGCGACACAGGAAGCGTCGCCTTCTGGTCATAAGGGTAGCGACCTACCTTCTGTCGCATTCTGTCCAGTATGCAGTCTCCCACCCATTTCTTTCAAATCATTGTTGATTACTTCTCTGTTGAACTTATTCTTTAATGCTTTTCACTTGGTGCATTTCAATTTTTATCGTGCTGATTATTTGAAAATCCATAAAAATACAAAAAATCAAAAAAAGACGGCTCGCCAGGTAAGTACAAGTAAGTATTTCTAACCCTGATCCTTTCGCATTACTATATGGTATGTACGCTATTATATCATCTCAAGGACCGGCTGGCTCCCAGTGTGTTCTGGGATCTGAGTTCCCCTACACCAAAAACAAGGATGATCTAGGTGCACACTGCTAATCGTTGGATAGGCCGTTGGTGTAGACGCACGATTTAGCCCATCTCCCGCAAGGCTCTTTGGCCCATTAAGCCTCGTTTGACCATTTGTTGACCAGCCTCGGATCCCATGTAGACGGCAGCATCGATGGCCGCCGACTACTGGTTGGCGGCAAGCCGCCTGGACACGGACCCATACAGACGTCCACATCCCTGGACGCCTGCATGCAGTTGGTGGCCTGATCCCTGGACGTCAACAGGGTTTACCTGGTCTGCGCAACTACCCCGAGATTCCAGCCCACTTGCACCTTTCTCTCGGCCATGCAACGCATGTAGCCGTTCCCAACGGGCATATGGGCCACCTAGGCACCCCATTGACCTAGTAAAAATCCTACTTGGCCTTTCCCCATTGGTTGGACCTTTAATGCATGGATTGCCAAGTGTGCAAGTGTGTTTCTTCACACTTAGGCATCCAAGGCTCTCTACCCTGAGCTCCACTGTCTATATAACCTCCCTTTGAGCCCTCTGAACCAGGGGGGAGAGGCTGGATGTCCATATGCTGAAGCTTTGAGAGAGGAGAGAGAAAATCTTACCCAACCTTCCATCACTCATCCTCTTCACTCTCTACACTTGGGACATCCAGGAAGCTTGCTTTGGAGCTGGAGGAGTCCTTGCAAGAAGCTACAACAGCAACAACGAGGATCTACACCTCCTTCCCTCTCTCTTCTCTTACTTACTTTTTAGCTAGTTTGCATGTTGCATACACCTTCCCACTCACCCTAGGCACGTAGGTCACCTTCCTACACACCTAGAAAGGGGTTTCCCAACCAAAAACGGAGGGAAGAAGGGTGGTCATAGCATTTGGCCACCCCTCTTCTCAAGTCCGCAATCATTACGGGACTTTCCTTTTGGGTCTTTCATACTTCGTTTTGAGCATTTACCACACTCCCTAGAGTCTAATAGAGTCTTTGTTTTGGCAGGAACGACCCGCAGAAGACTACGGAGCTCTTCTCCTTTGGCCGGCCGGAGGAGGAGAAGTTGAAGTCCCACCATCACCCGCAACGTGAGGCCACTACACCGACGTGATCACAGCAACCCCTTGGGCACAGGTAAGGCCCTGGCGATCACCAAATCCCTTCGTTTCGCTTGTTTGTTTCGTTTTCCTTCTAGTCAACTCAGTCAACCGGAGGGTCAACGTGGTCAACCGGCGACCCCTTCATCGCCAACGAGAGTCCGGCGGCGTCCGTAAGCATCCGAGAGATCTGGTGACGGAGCGGAAACGAACCATCTACAGCTCTCTTCTGGCGATCACGTTGGGACAACTAGTGCTGCTGCGGTCTCTGTGAATCCAGGTAGATGGCAAGCGAGCTTGCCGCCTATCCAGGTAAGCGTCCACATCTCCTGCCGTTTAGTGTGTGTTAGGGTCCACATATGTCGTCGTTTACTGTTTCTTAGCGTCCGTCGATCATGCCGTCAATTTGTTTCTGATGAACTGAGCGTCCATATGCATGCCGTTTACTTCACAGAAACTGTTTTTTTTTTGCTGTTTTGATCTGATTTTGCTTTCTGTTTGCTTCCTATTTGTTTCTAACAGTCCTCAGTCACGGGGGGTCCCATCCTCTCATCTGTTCTAGCCTCCCCTCACATTTTAGGATCACCCTTCCTTGGTTTACAACCTTTTACTCGGGGATTCCCTCTCGGGTAAATCGGGTTGGCTCCAAGGAAAACTCTGTAAGTCCCTAAATTCCGTGGATTCCCTCACGGTACGGGGCAGGAGGACCTTTACCCTCCCTGTCTAGCTCACCTACTCACCGGGTTCAAGTGAGACTTGAGAGAACGGCCTTTTAAATCAAGTCAAGTAAATACACAACTTTGATCTTTAAAAGTTTGGGGACGTTGTTTGATAACATTGTTTGGTAGAAATCCATACTTCTGCTGAAAACAGTGTAATCACTTCAACTTAAACCATTTCAAAAAAAGTAGGTTGTGTGCTAATGGACACTTGGTTGGATCCTGTTAATATGGCTAATGAACCGACATTTGAGTATGATGATAATGTCAATGAAGTTGTCGGTATGATAAACACTAACAATCAGCCCGAGGAATCAGTCCAATCATCCTCCCAGCCGACAATGAGGAGGTCAGCTTGAGGGTCAACCCCACTCATCCCCAAAGTACTCAAGAGGACCCCGAGTTTTCCAAACTCATGTCCCGCTATTCGCCCGACGATATCATTTCTATGCTTTCCAAGCATACCATTCGGGCAGCGGCTTCTCCTTCCCCTCCAGCCCATTCTCCTTTCCATGCTTCCTTATCTAGGCCCACTCCTAGGCCTCTCACCCCTTCCCAAATTCCTGTATCCCCCATCCCTATCTCCACTCCTATTCCTCCCACTCCTTTACCTACTTCTACCCCAATTCCTCCACCCATCCACCCATCCTATGTCCAAACCACTCCTCCCGCTCAATCCGAATCCATGTCCGGTCTGAGACAGAGGGTCTTATTGGAAACTCTTGGCTGAATCTCTGTCCCTTTCCAAGCCTCATTCACTCCAAAACTACTGCAAGCTCCCCAACGCTTACTTCCCTCCGGGTTTCAAGGCCCCGAAGTACCGCAAGTACGACGGGACCTCCGATCCCCAATTCCATCTTGCTGGCTTCACCATGGACTCCCATCGGTGGCTGTACGATCGGGTCCTCTTAGTCCACCTCTTCCAACAATCGTTAGAAGGGGAAGCTTTGAGGTGGTTCACCTCTTTACCCGCGTCGGACCTGGTTAATTTCGACATAGTCTCCGAGCGATTCATCTCTCACTTCTCATACATGGCCACTCAAGTCCCTACACTCCCCGACTTGGTGGCGGAAAAGATGAAGGCGAACGAAGACTTTGTCACTTATGCCAACCGATGGAGGTCCATGGCCTCGAGGGCAGATATTCCTATCCCTGAGTCCCAGGCCATAACTATGTTGGTTACCAACACCACCCCCGCTCTCCGTTCCATCTTGATGTTGAGTGAGTTCCCCTCCTTCGCGCATCTATACAACAGAGCCAGGGTGATTGAAAATCAGATCAAGGACTCCTCTCTCCCACATTTCTTCGAAGGGAAGCCAAAGGCACGTAAGGCTCCCGCGGCACCCACCACCGAGGGGGTGACCATCAATGAGTCTGTCAGTGCCTGCAGCCAGCCTTTGAGGCCTCCCAACAAATCCTCCCATCCGCCTTCTAACCCTTCTTCCAACCCTCACCAATTCCCATCTCACCCTCCAAGCCTTACTCCGCCGTTCCCCCTCCTTCTGGATACACCCGACCTGGCCCCAAAAGGTCACACTATCCTCCTCTCCCTGAGACTCTCGAGGACGTATTCTTCGCCCTCATGTCCTGTGATGCAATTCAACTCCCCCCACAAAGGGAGAACACCAATTCAAGGGTAGACACCTCCAAGTACTGTCCATACCATAGGACTCATGGTCACTTCATCAACAATTGCTTTACCTTCCGTGACTGGGTCTATGATATGAATGACCAAGGTAGAATCAACTGGGATGACGTCAAGGTGGCCATAGCAAAGTCTAGGTACACCAAAAAGGACCTTGGCATTTTCAGTAACCCTCTCCCCAACCACCAAAGCAACAATCCCTCCTCCTCTAAAACCCATGAGAGCGTGCATACCATGGTACACCTAGGACCTCGGGTTGTGAGGAGAGAGCAACAGTGGGGGGTAGAAGGTTTCGAAGAATGGTACCCTTGTCCCACTGCCGAGTCTCAGGAGCCTTTTATCTTGGTAGATGCTATCCTTGAGGAGAGACCATTAGTGCTCATCCGTCCTCCCCAAGATGCTCATCCCACTATCCTCACTCCCCTTGCCAATGAGTCATCCTCCCGACCCCTCCAGCTCATCCGTCCTCAGTCTCAGGAGGCCGTGCATGTCACGCTCCGAAACCGGATTGTTCCTCCACCTCCGCGGCCATCCCAAGATGAGGAGGATAATGGGCCTCCACCCTCGGCCGGCACCGAATATGATATTCTCCAACATCTTGATAAGACACCCGCGAGGGTGTCTATTTTAGAATTGATTCGGAGGTCGCCATCACATCAATCCACTCTCCTCCAGTTCCTCCAGAAGGTCATGGTCAATGATGATCTCCCTCCTAGTGGGGTCACCGGCGCCATTCTCTCCCTCACCCAAGGACCCTCAATCTCTTTCTCGGACAAGGATCTCGCCACCCCCGAGTGTCGTTCGCTCCCTCTTTGTCTCACCATCAACCTCAATGGGGTTTCGGTGGACTCCACTCTTATCGACACCGGGGCATCCATTAATGTCTGTCCGATGAAGACCCTTAAGCAGTTGGGTTTAGGGGAAGAGAATCTGGAGAAAAGCTGCTCCACCATCGCCGCCTACGACAACTCCAAAAGGGTTGCCAAAGGCAAAATTGCTCTTAAGTTAGGAATCGGACCTGTCACCATGTCCACCGAGTTCCTAGTCCTTGATGTCGACCCGGCCTACAAGGCCATCCTCGGTCGTCCCTGGCTAGAACAGACTCTAGGGGTCCCTTCCACCGCCCACCAATGCTTCAAATTTCCTTTCAATGGGCGGGTGATCAAGATCAAGAGCATTCCTATCTTGGAGACCCTCAATGCGGTCACCACTGAGCAAATGCCGCACCTTTTCATTCCGGATAAGGGGAAGAAGCCAGTCATGTCTCTCTTTGACTTCCCCACACCCTGTGAGCTTAGCCAACCTCCCCGGCCTGTTATAGAACCCCATGTTCCATGTCCCCTGGGAAAGGGTTGGGAAGTGATGGCCAACATCGGCTATGTTCATGGCCGCGGGTTGGGCACGGATGAAAAGGGAGAGATCCAGAGCGTTCAGGCAATTAGGAGGTTGTTACCCAAAGCCGGTCTAGGTTTCCACCCAGACCCTGTCCATCCGGACCCATTTATACCGTATCAACCCCTTACCTGGACTTTGAAGGAGCATTTTGTCCAGGGGCCAACCCAGCTGGGGACCAGGGAGCCCGTAATAGAAGAAATTCCTTGCTCTGAGAGTGAGGATGAAGAAGAAGAAGAGGATGCCCAAATAGAAGACATTTCCGACGATTTTGGCCTCCTCTCCCTCTTTGGCTCTGATCTCCCTTCTCCCCCATCATCATCACCATCATCTCCATCTCCCTCCACTGTTGTGTGCTCGCCACACAATTCAGTTCCTCCATCCACCTCTAATCCCTTCTTTCTCCTCCTGTCCTCTCTCCATCCCTCATCTCGCCAGTCGAGGCTACCTTGAGTCAGCAACTCATGGTTCTTGGCCTTGACTCCCAAAAAAAAATGCCAATTTTGAAAATTGGAAATCCGAGGTCTCCATTGAGCACCCCTCCTCTCTGGAACCTCTTCGCTCGGCCAGGGGCCGACGCTTTCCGGCTTAAATTCCTCTTCCTCTTGCCCCTCTAGGGGCACTTCCCTGTACATAGTTTTGTACATAGCAGTCATGTAAATAGTGGTCTAGATTCTAGTTTAGAGTCAGGTCTAGAGGCTAGTCTAGAGTCTGGTTTAAGTCTAGGAGAGTCTAGTTCCTCTCAGCCATGCGTGCGCAAGGAGAAGGGTAGGCAAGTTCCTGCCCGTTTTGTTATGGCCTTGGCTGAGAGATGTGCTAAGTTAAGCCAGGTGCCAGAATTTCTTGAGGATCCTGCTCTCGTCGAGTCTGACTTTGAAGAAGGTGACTCTGTAGACGATGGTTTAGGAGTTTATCTGCTAGATTTTAATGAGGAGGGTGAGTTAGGAGATCTGGGTCGGGAGAAGAGGACCCAGTGAGCTCCTATGTGGATGGCACAAAAAGGTTCGACGAGCCAACCATGGCTGCAGACGAGCCTACTAAAGAAGTCAACCTTGGCACGAAGAATCCCCGAAGACAGTTTTGATTAGTGCCAACTTGAGTGTTGAAGAAGAAGAAGCCTTGGTAGCTATTCTTAAAGAATTTTCCGACGGATTTGCTTGGTCTTACGAGGACATGCCGGGACTCGATACCTCTTTGGTCGAGCATCGTTTGGTCCTAAAAGCCGACGCAAAGCCGTCAACAAAAGTTGAGAAGGCTACATCCTAAGCTTGCACTCAAGATCAAAGAGGAGGTTGACAAGTTGCACAAAGCCAAATTTATTAGGGTTGTGCTATATCCACAATGGGTAGCTAATATCGTCCCTGTAATGAAGAAGGACGGTAAGGTTAGGATCTGTATAGATTTCCGTGACCTTAATCGTGCTTGCCCAAAGGACGATTTCCTCTCCCACACATAGATGTCCTAGTGGACAATACTGCCGGCTTCGAGCTTTTGTCGTTTATGGATGGTTTCTCTGGGTACAACCAGATTCGCTTGGCGGAGGAAGACCAGGAGAAAACTTCATTTACAACGCCCTGGGGGACTTATTGTTATGTCGTCATGCCCTTCGGATTAAAGAATGCGGGAGCAACCTATCAAAGGGCAATGATGGCAATTTTTCATGACATGATGCATGTGCACATGGAGGTCTATGTGGACGATGTCTTGGTAAAATCAAAGACTCGACATGGCCATGCTGAAGTCCTCCGGGCAGTTCTCCAAAGGTCTAGAGAGCACAATCTTAAGATGAACCCCAAGAAGTGTGTTTTCGGTGTCTCTTCGGGGAAATTGCTTGGGTTCATAGTCAGCAAGCGGGGAATTGAAATTGATCCTAACAAGGCCAAAGCAATAATCGACATGCCTCCTCCTAGGAATATCAGAGAAGTCAGAGGGCTAATTGGCAGACTCCAGTTTATTCAGAGATTTATCTCCCAGCATTCAATCCGTTGTAAGCCCTTCTACGAGATGGTTAGAGGAGAGGCGAAGTTTAATTGGGACGATAAATGTCAGAAGGCCTTTGATGAATTGAAGAGCTATCTCTTTAATCCCCTTGTTCTCGCTCCTCCGGTCCCGGGTCAGCCTTTACTGCTCTATGTGTCAACCACAGAAGATTCAACTGGAGCGGTTTTGGCCCAATACGACGACGAGAAGAAGGAGAGAGCGGTGTGCTATTTATCCAAGTTATTCAATGAGGCTGAAAAGAAGTACACCGCCATGGAAAGAACGTGCGCGGCCGTCGTCTGGGTTGCCCAGAAGTTGAATCACTATTTCTTGGCTCATGAAGTGAAACTTCTGGCGCGTATGGACCCTGTTCGGTACTTGCTTGAGAAGCCTGTCCTGACTAATCAGTTGATGAGGTGGCAAAGTTTCCTCAATCAATTTGATATCACCTACGTTAACCAAAAGTCAATCAAGGGGCACGCTATTTCCGAGCATTTAGCCCACCACCCCTTACCTTCATACTCTCCCGTTGATGAAAGCTTTCTCGATTAAGAGTTAGGAGCCATTATCGATGGTGAACCTTCGTGGGTGCTTTACTTCGATGGGGCGCTCAATTCTAAAGGGTATGGGATAGGGGCAGTCCTCCTCTCTCCGGAAGGGGTAGTCATTCCGCACGCCTATCAGTTAACCTTCCGAGCCACGAACAATGTGGCTGAGTACGAGGCTCTCCTAGTCGGGCTGAAAATGGCTTTATTGCTCGGAGTCAAGGAGTTAAGGATTATTGGAGATTCGTAGTTGATACTCCGGCAATCTCTTAGCAAGTACCAGACCCGGGACCCCAAGCTGAAACCATACCAAGAGTTGGTAGGAAAAGTAGTCCGGCAGTTTAGGAAGCTCACTTTAGTTCACACTCCTAGGGCCCAAAATATCCTAGCAGATTCACTCGCCTCCCTCGCGTCTTCCATTCCCATTCCTTGGGAAAGTCTTCGAAACCATCTCTGTTCAGAGATTAGGAGTCCCTTCCCATGTCGATCCGTGGTTCTCTCAGCTCGTGCATCCTTCTCCATCCCTTCGGGTCCATGCGCTTTCCAAAGAGCCAGAAATTGACCTTGAAGATGGCCATCCCTGGTATTTTGACATCGAAAACTTTCTCAAAGATGGATCCTTCCCTGATTATGCCACCTCTGCCGATAGACGGGCAATTCGCCGCGTCTCGGAGCGTTACAAAATCATAGGTGGCATTCTGTACAAAAAGTCTCTCAGCGGGGTCTATCTCCGTTGCCTTGATGAATTCGAGTCTCAAGATGTTGTTGAAGCCGCTCACTCTAGTGAATGTGGTGGCCATGTTAATGGTAGAGCAATTGCCCAGAAATTGCTAAGACACTATTATTGGCCCACCATGGAAGAGGACTGTCGCCATTTTGTCCGTCACTGTGCTAAATGCCAATTGCACGGTGACAAAATTCATGCTCCTTCCTCTTCTCTTCACCCTCTCATCGCACCATGGCCTTTCGCCATGTGGGCATTTGACGTGGTTGGTCCTCTTGCGGACAGAACCGGAGAAATCCGTAAGAAGTCCTTCATTCTGACCGCCACGGAGTATTTCACAAAGTGGGCTGAAGCAGAAGCATTCATAGAAGTCAAAGCTTCAACAGTCGTCAAGTTCATCAAGCGCAACATCCTTGCAAGATTTGGCGTGCCTCGGGACATCGTCACCGACAACGGACCGCAATTCACTTCACAGGAGCTTCGCGACATGTGTGGTAAATATGGCATTAACTTGCATCATTCATCACCATATTATCCACAAGGTAATGGACAAGCTGAAGCTACTAACAAAACTCTCATTAAAATCATAAAGAAAACATGCAAATCTCACAACAATGCTGACTGGCCAGATCGCTTAGTTGAAGCTCTTTGGGCTTATCGCACCTCCGTCCGCACTCCTACGGGGCAAACCCCCTACGCTTTTACATACGGATCGGATGCGATACTCCTATGTGAGATCTTCGTCCCTTCGCTTAGAGTTCAATTGGATTCCGAACTTGATCCTGATCAACGTCGGGATGCTTTGTTGGCACAACTTGAACTCTTAGATGAAAGGCGAATGATAGCGGCTGACCATGCACAAGTCTATCGTCAGAGAATTGCACGTTTTTATGCCAAAAGAGTTCTTGAGAGAAAGTTCGAAGTGGGTGAAATGGTCCTTAAGCGTAAAATCTTAAAAGCACCAGGTCCCAGGAGCAAATTGCAAGAAAATTGGGAGGGTCCGTTCGTTGTCAAAGAAGCATACTCAGGGAACGCTTATAGGCTAGTGGATGCCGAGGGAGTTGAGCTAACGCACCCTTGGAATGCAGTCTACCTCAAGAAATTCTACCCTTAGTCAGTCAGTCAGTCCGTCAAGTCGGTCATTCATCACTTGTTAAGGTGTGGGTCTATTTTCTTTACTCTTCCACGTGGCCACTAGTAAGGAAAGGTTTATTCACACACCACACGATGTTGGAGTACTACCCCTAACTGGAAAATCACAAGTACACTCGGGCGGTCTCATCCGGTCAATATGCTTCCCCTATTCTTTTCCCACTCGGTCGTGTCTGGAAACGGAACAAACTACGAGTAGGGGACCACCCACTCTCTTTTAAAAGGACAAGGTCACCATAAAACAGGGGCAACTAATGAAAGCAAGGGGCAAAATGTCAAATCAAGCCTCAAAAGGGGAAAAGAAAAGCCAGAAGGTCAAAAAAGGGTAGCAAAAAGTACGTACCCAGAAAAAGGCTGACCAACTCAAGGAGGTAGCAAAAAGTACGTGCCTCCACCCCAGAAATCAGAAATAAAATGAAAAATCTCCCTGAAAACAATGGTTGACCAAGTCTGCTTGATATGAGATGTCGGTTTGGAAACAAAAAGTAGTTTGAACCAAAGTCCTACATGATTTTCTATACATTTCTTCCCATTTCTCCCTCTAGGGGCAATTTGATTGTATAGGATCCTCCGTAGTGGAAAATATCAAGAAGGCTAGAGGCAATTTCCAACATCAAAGATTTCATGCACGTCCCTCCTTACTCTTGGCCTCTGTGGTTAAGTAGATCGTGTAAACCCTACACTACAACATGTGATGAATATGTGTCTTAGAGTCCAAAAATCCAAAAAAATACAAAAATGCAAAAAAACCAAAAACAACAAAAAGAGAGTCTTTTGATGTACATATTTCACGTTGTACATATTTTCTCCCAAATTTTCTCCCTTATTTTCAAAAGCCAAAAAATTAGAAAAATCAAAAATCCAAAAAAAAAAATGCGTGTGCATATTTTCTTTCAGTTATTTTATTATGTTCCTATCTTTGATTAGAAATTAGACCCTTGACCAGATCTCAAGAAAGGTACATCGTAGGCAAGGGGCTAAAAATAGATCTACACTAACCTGTTTTCTTTAAGTGTTGTGGATACAGGATGCAGGAACCAAAGAACAGAAACAAACCATTCAAGTGCAAATGACAAAAGTCCACAAATTCCACTATAATGATCAAGTCCTGTACATGTCATGACAGGGGCATACCCTGGTGGTACAAAAGCTCACTCCTCTCTCCTCTCACCCTCGCTAGGCCTCGGCCTACGCGAGCTGCTGACCTCCTCCTCCTCCCTCTCCCGACGCCTGTCTGGGACGGGAGGTCTCGTGCAGTAGAGGCCTCTAGGCGTGCTCCGCTCCTCGTCCGACGGACGGATCTCCCAACGACACGATGTCATCAAGAGATCCGAAACGGACCCCACCTCCCGGCCGCCTCCTGCTGAGTCTGTGGCTGCTGCTCCCAGCGCTTCTTCAGCACCCGGTTCTTTAGGAACTCCAGGTCCGCGATAGCCTGCACTCTGGCCTCTATCGCCCGTATCTTCTCGGCCTCCGCATCCCTCGCACTGTCCGGGAACGCGGTCATGCGACCCTCCATCCTCGACAGATCCAGCCGCAGGGCCTCACCTGCGCCTGGAGGGTCTCTACTCCTCCTGCCTGTCGCTGCACACCAAAGAAAGCAAACACGTCAAATCAAATCAAATCACAAGTGTTCAGGTTTGGTTCAGTGTCTTACCTCCGCCTCGAGCTCCTGGATCCGCTCATTCGCCCTATCCAGGGCCTCCTGCAGGCGGACCTCCAGGTCCCCTCTGGCTGGCTGGCGAACGAGCTCGCCCCTGCGTCGTGGCTCGCCTGCACCCTCTGCTGCTCCGCTCTCTGCATTCACATATATTGGTCAGCAATCGAATCAAATCAAATCAAATTCAAGGGTTAATGCTACGTACCAGTGTCCTGACCTCGGCCCGGAGCCTCGTCAGCTCCACCTCCTGCTCGGCCAGTCGCCCCTCCAAAAGGCGGATGGCCTGTGACTCCGGCATCTGCCAAATGCGCTTCAAGGTTAGAATCAAATGAGGCAATCCACCAACCAAGGCTTAAGGTTAGAAGTTTCACTCACCACTCGCCGGTCGAGCCAGAGTCGCCCGGTATACCGTGCCTGGTAGTCCTCCATGTAAGCTGAGCTGTCGAGGAGAGGGCCGTCTGTCGTACCACCTGCTCGCCACCCTCGCGCCAGTACGCGACTGTGCTGCCGTGGTCCGCTCCCCAGTCACAGTCCTCGGCGAAGATCCGCCGGCGCGAGTGTCCCTCTCTCCCGAGGGAAGGCACCTCGATGGCCGGCTGGTGCCAGCCCAGAGTCCGTACCACCAACTCCAAATACAGCACCTCACATGTCCCGAGGCACAGTAAGAGGAGGTGGCGGTCGAAAAGGGGCCGGCCCGCCGCCACCGCTGGGTGCGAGGCGTCCGCCTCCCCCGCATATGGGGTCCACACCACCTGAGAAGAATGAGAAAACACTGGTCAGTAACATCAAATACAACAATAATTGAAAGAATGCAAAAGCTAGTTGAGGGTTTCGTACCTGCTCGTAAGGGTAGTGGTCGAGTGCGACCCGCACATGCCCTACCCTCCTGTCGGTGACCCTGGGTCCGAGGCCACCTCCCACCTCGTCATGAGAGGCACCATTGTCTGGCGCCCCTCTACAAGTGTCCCGCACCCCATAGGGAAGCGGGTGTATCCCCAGATTTGCAAGGCAGCAAAAAAGAATGGTCAGTCAGGCAGTTAATCAATGAAAAATCAATGATGAGCATTAAAAGAAAGTTCCATACCTGTAAGAAGGGGGTGAAGCCCTCTGTGCTCTGAGAGAGCTGCGAGCTGCTGGGGAGGAGAGAGAAAAGATGTCCCAACATCGCAGCGCCCCATGCATACCGGCCTGCCTGCGCCAGGTCCCGCAGCAGCAGCACGAACTTGCAGTTCATCTGCGATGACTGCGTGGCGAAGAGCAGGCGTCCAAAGAGGTAGCTGACGAAATTCGCACCGAGCGCTCCTCGCTCCAGTCTCCTAGGTCAAGTGCCCCACGCACTCCAGTATAGAACTCATCCAATGTCTCTAGGGGTCCTCTCTCCTACCCCTCAATCTACTGCCTCCGACAACGATCCGAGCAGGATGCTCCGGATCGGTCTCCTCCTCCTGGCCACAAACTCTGGCCCCAGTAGCTCTGTGATATCATCATGATAGTCTCTCCTCTCCAGCTCGACTACCGGCTCTCCTGAAATGGTAGCCCTGTCAGATACGCCACATCCTCCAATGTGGGTATCATGTGACCAAGGCATGATGAATGCCTTGCAGTCCTCCTCCCATCTCTCCCTTAACGCCCAAGTAAGGGACATCTAAGTGAAAATGGCGCACCGATAGTAGATGTCCGAACCCCATCCTCGCTATCTGGGCCTGTTGGGCCTCCGGGAGGGCCCTGTACCACGCCAACACAGGTCCCAAGTCACCCTACTCCTCATTCGGCCTTTGCCCTGCAGGAAACACAGAAAGATTAACGTCAGCATCGATTGCCATTAATTTGCATTGGCGGCCAGGGGTATGCCGTCTACAGTCAGTCAACGTCCAGGGTATGGCCGTTTAGTTCCTATATTGGTGTCCAAAACATTTCCGTTAAGTTCACATAAACGGCAATGGACGTTTACAAGAACTTGACGTCCATGGGTGGTCGTCGAGTTCTTCTCCCCGCGACCAGCACCTTGACGTCAAGTTACTTTCGACGTCAAGGGGTTGGACATCGGTAGGAACTCGACGGCAACCGATGTTGTCGTCATGTTCCTGTCTGACTGATGGCACTTCCCTGTTTTCCCTTCTTTTCACCAAATCAAATCACAAAACACTGAGGTTTTAGAGTACTCACCGGGGTCGTCGAGGTGCCTCCACCTCCGTCTCGTCTCCTCCCTCGGTCTCTTCCCCTCTGGTAATCCTTCACCGCCCTTCTTCTTCTTCCTCCGCCGTAGCCATCTCCACCCTTCCTCTTCCTCCTCGGTTGGTGACGGCCCCGGAGAATCCCTCTTTTCTCCCTCCTCCTCATCGTGATCAGAGCAAGGTATATGTTTCTTTCTTTCTTTCTTTTCCCGGCGCTTGGGAAGACGGAATGGCGCCCAGGAGAAAGCGTCGGTTCAAAAAAAGGCAGTTTCCTGGTTTAACGTCAAGGTCTGGCAGTTCACATTTTCCTGATGTCAAGCCTGGCTGCAGACGTACCGTCAACGGCCATGGTATGGACGTCAATGTTTCTTTAATGTCAGATCTCGAAGTTTGGTCAACGACCATGTCTGGCGTCTACTTTGAATGTCGACGGCAACCTATCTGGACGTCGATCTTCTGTCTCAGTGGTTGGCAATGTTCTGGACGTCGACCAGTGTTGGCGGCGTCGATGTGGACGCCAACAAACCCCGCACTCAGTTCTCACAGCACACTTTTTGGACCCTTTTGAGGCCATTTCATTCACACATTCCACAAATCAAGCAATTCAAGCTAATTCAACACAAATACAACTCACTTTTATTCATCAAATTTGTGTTACACTTATTCAAAACAGGAAAATACATCATTTTGCCCTGCGGGCCATGAAAAAGTCACATGAAATGGGACAAATAGTGTCTGTGTAATCCTCATACTGCCATACATCTTCCGGCGTTTCCTGCACTGCCAATCCCACCTTCTTGCTCACTGTGTATTTCTTCCAAGTCTTCATAGCATTCTTCATCATCCTTTCATTCTTCCCGGTGATTATCATATCGGTGCAGTTGAATGAAGTAGGAATTCCCCGTGGAATCCCAAGCTGACAATGGCACCGGTGTGGCTGATACGCCACCATCTGATCAGCTCCAATCAACCACAAATCTCTGTCCCCCCTGGTCCTTGCTCTAACTCAATGGTCCTCATAAACAGTGGCCTCACGATGAAGTCATCCATCACCATAAATGTCAGATGATCTCTCCAAGCATCTCTGCTCTTCAAGTGTGCTGTCACACACTTGATCTCATCTTCCGGCTCATACCACGCCCTCCTGCAGTACACTGAATCCGAAGGAAGATCCTGGGGGGTAGGTTGTGCTTCAGCAAAATCAAACTTTAAATGAGCTTCCATCCATACCTGGAGCAAAAACAAACTCCCGCAGGTGCATCCGCCTAGCTCATTGTGGTGAGCGAACTGTACAGGTGGGCCAGCACTGCAGGGGCAAGTGACTGCCCGTGCCACAGCAGAGAAAGTACTCCAACGTGCTCGTAGAGGATGAAATCGCCGCTCGTGGGGAACAAGAAAACCCCGGCCAGGCAAAGTGTCAGCCCTCACGTTCGCCCTCTCTCCGCCAATCTCCTTGGCATGCTGAATCAGCCACTAGGCCAGTCGGTCCGGAAGATTCCGTTCTTGTTCATCATCCGTAACACTTCCTTCTTGTCCCATACGATGTCCGCGAGGATCTCTTCCCCGGGAGGAGAGGTGTCGCTGCATCATACTTCAGGCACCGTCGCCATCCCAGGAACAGCTCAACCTCCTCCAGCAGACGCTCGCCTCGAAGCCTGGAACACAAAAGTATGTGTGTGTGGGTGCCATCTCTCTATCAACGCCCCCAGGGCGTCAAACCCCCACCACATGTCCTTCAGTTCTTTGCCAGTACCACCATAAAGCTCAGGTTCCACATGCCAACAAAGCCCGCATGTCCAGCGTAATAGCGTTCACCAGATTCACGAGCCAGGAAAAGGCTCGTACCTGGCCTTGGCTTGGGAATGCTGGGATCTCCTGCATAGGGGTGGGGTATTATGAGAACGCTGTTCGGGGCATTTTTGGCCCAGGAAGGAGCAGAAACAATCATTGCTTACCTCCCCGTTATCCAGACGTGTGCTCAGGTGTCCCGGAACTTCGCTCAAACTCCGAGGTTCGCGCCTGTGGATCGTCCGGTCGATGAGGAGGCCATTTTGCTGTGCTTTTCTGTCCCGCAGCTCTCTGGTTCGCAGCAGGAGAAGGGAGGGATGGAGGTAGGAGATGGTAGAGTCCCTATGGACTCCCATCACCTATATTTTCGGCCTGATCCGCTGTCATGTAGGCGTCCAGATCGGTGGACGTCAGTTCCAGGTTGGCGGCCACGTCTGTGGACGTTAACAAGTGTACTAGCGGCCATCGATGTGGACGTTTACTGTCCGGAAATTTTTAAATTCTTACTCTTTATATGGCCTTTATCCTTTATCTTGTGCTTCAAGTTATTTTGCAGACATTTTTAAGCACAGGCTGCGCTTAAATTTCGGAACGCTCATGCGACCTTGAGCGTTACAAGTATGTCTAACATAGGACCCCACCAGAGGCGAATAACTTGACGACCGTGAACCCTGACTTCCCCTTCACCAAAAACCATGATGGTTTGCGATCTCTCAGTTATTCGTATGGCCTTTAGAATTTTCCTCTGGTGCTAACTTGCATTTTAGATAGGCAACCCACACCAGCATGCATCTTCACTGCTAACTTTCTCTTACTAACACTAAAAAAAAATGGTGATTTTCCTCGATCATATGATTGCTCCATGGCTCCCCCAGCTCAGGTAGCCTACTGGGTTCGCCCCTCGTGACTAATCGGCCCTTTGTTCCCCCTTCGTGAACTTGTCCCACCGTGCTTTTCACAAATGATTATTCCAGCCTTATTGAGTTCATTTGAGCCTTCGCCAGTCGCGAGCTTAATTCCGGACTTCAGGATTTCCAAGCATGTGATTCCAGCTAGACTCTTTTGATAATCCTTTGAGAGATCAACCAACTCCTTGTCTCCATGACCTCCTAAATTCGGGACCGACGTCCTGATTAGGCCAGTGAGCCCACGAGCTCCGGTTATGAGACCCTCCTGATTCAACCGTCATATTACAACTCCTTTGACTCAGACACACCAGAAACTAGTCAAAGTCCAATACGGCCATGCTAGGGACCCTGCCATTGGGTTGCAGTTGTAGTTACATGGGTAGATCACCCTTTTCTTACCCCTATTTTTTCTCTTAGACGATACGTCATCTGTTTCTAGCCTGACTCTTTCGTTTGGTTTGCTAGAACTCCTATCCTCGGAGATGGCCCTTCCATTAAATCTCCGCGTCCTTTGTTTACCGAGACACCAACCTTTCAGTCCGCTCTGCTCCCTTGCAAGACCGGATGTCTCGGAGGGGCATTTGTAGACGCGCGATTTAGCCCATCTCCCGCAAGGCTCTTTGGCCCATTAAGCCTCGTTTGACCATTTGTTGACCAGCCTCGGATCCCATGTAGACGGCAGCATCGATGGCCGCTGACTACTGGTTGGTGGCAAGACCCCTGGATGCGGACCCATACAGACGTCCACATCCCTGGACGCCTGCATGCGGTTGGCGGCCTGATCCCTGGACGTCAACAAGGTTTACCTGGTCTGCGCAACTACCCCGAGATTCCAGCCCACTTGCACCTTTCCCTCGGCCATGCAATGCATGTAGCCGTTCCCAACAGGCATATGGGCCACCTAGGCACCCCATTGACCCAGTAAAAATCCTACTTGGCCTTTCCCGATTGGTTGGACCTTTAATGCATGGATTGCCAAGTGTGCAAGTGTGTGTCTTCACACTTAGGCATCCAAGGCTCTCAACCCCGAGCTCCACTGTCTATATAACCTCCCTTTGAGCCCTCTGAACCAGGGGGGAGAGGCTGGACGTCCATATGCTGAAGCTTTGAGAGAGGAGAGAAAAAATCTTACCCAACCTTCCATCACTCATCCTCTTCACTCTCTCCACACTTGGGACGTCCAGGAAGCTTGCTTTGGAGCTGGAGGAGTCCTTGCAAGGAGCTACAACATCAACAACGAGGATCTACACCTCCTTCCCTCTCTCTTCTCTTACTTACTTTTTAGCTAGTTTGCATGTTGCACACACCTTCCCACTCACCCTAGGCACGTAGGTCACCTTCCTACACACCTAGAAAGGGGTTTCCCAACCAAAAACAGAGGGAAGAAGGGTGGTCATAGCATTTGGCCACCCCTCTTCTCAAGTCCGCAACCGGTACGGGACTTTCCTTTTGGGTCTTTCATACTTCGTTTTGAGCATTTACCACACTCCCTAGAGTCTAATAGAGTCTTTGTTTTGGCAGGAATGACCCGCAGAAGACTACGGAGCTCTTCTCCTTTGGCCGGCCGGAGGAGGAGAAGTTGAAGTCCCACCATCACCCGCAACGCGAGGCCACTGCACCGACGTGATCACAGCAACCCCTTGGGCACAGGTAAGGCCCTGGCGATCACCAAATCCCCTCCGTTTCGCTTGTTTGCTTCGTTTTCCTTCTAGTCAACTCAGTCAACCAGAGGGTCAACGTGGTCAACCGGCGACCCCTTCATCGCCAACGAGAGTCCGGCGGCGTTCGCAAGCATCCGAGAGATCCGTGACGGAGCGGAAACGAACCGTCTACAGCTGGGTGGTATGACTCAGGGACGATGGATTCTATAGCACGTCGGGGTTGCGAAGTATCTTGACCCTTGCTCATATTGTCTAGCAATATTATCCTTGAGTATTTGTTATTTTTCTCCCTTTTTGCATTCATTTTACGATTCTTTTATTTTAGCCTAGCATGCATCATGCAGGACTTTGAGCTTCATGCTTCATGATTTGTCAAAGCCAGCTTCCCAATGATGTTTTAACTCACATCCTCATTCCCCAAGACAAGAATTTCATTCCATTCATATTTAAAGTTTTCCTCGAGCTAGCTGCTCGGTCCAGTTTGTGAGTATGGTTCCTATTCAGGATTCCTCTCATCCCCATTCATTATAACAGTCATCCCTTTACCCCCCGATCCGCTCATTAGTCGTGAATCGATCAAAGGCCAGAGTCGAATCGACCCGCCAAGCAGCCCCAATACCCTAATGAACGAAACCTGCACGCTAAAGATAGCCAGGGTACCTCTTGAATCAAGAGGTTGATCATTTCTTTTCTTTTGATCTTTATTCGTCCCAAATTGGAACCATCCTTGTGTTCTGTCCCTAGCCGTGTTCGAAGTTAGCCGGAGAATTCTCGCTGCTTATTCGTTCAGAATGGGTGTCTCTTTACCTTGGTGCCCGCTTTTCAACTCATTTCGCTTCATTCCGCTACATCGTCATTTCATGTCATCTTCGCTCCACTATCGCTCCACTCCCTTGCAAAGCAAGAATCAAGGAGGGGCAATCTATAGACACCCATTTCTGACCCATAAGTCGAGCAAATTTCTTGTCATCTCATCGATGCCCCATGTTGACTCATCATCGTCAAGCTGGCTTTCTCCGATCATGACATTCTTTTCATCAATTCATCGCCCTAGTGGGGTCTTCTTGGTCAAAATCAATCCTCTTCATCATCGTCTTGTAGCTCTCTGAATCAAGAGTCTGACATTTCAAACCGCACGTCATTCTGATGGCCGCGCCTGGGGATCGGACACATTGCATGGCCGCATACTGGAAAAGCCCTGAAGGCGACAGCCCCCCTGTCGCGTTCAAGAAGACGACACCTCGATATGTCGCGTTCATAAATAGGCATTTTAATTCCCTGAAAAATCGCCAAAAATGACTTAAAGTCACCTTCCATGTAAGGAAGGCGACATATCGAGGCGTCGCCACCCTGATAGCGACCAGATGGCCGTCGCGTTCTGGATCCCATATAGGGAATCCTTTCTGAGCATGACTTGGACACATGCCATACATGGTTATTCCCTCTTTTGGTCGTCCAAATCGCGTCCAAATCCCACCAAAACTCGTGGAGACCTTCCTTAAAGCCTCCTTTCCGAGTTCCAATCGCCGATGCACAGCCATACATACCCAAACTCGGACTCTTGCCCGTTATTCCTCTCACAGCCCTCCAGGAATAATCACCTATAACTATCTCAATACACCATCTTTTGAGGCAAGGCTAGCGTCTGCTTCTTCCCCTGCAAGAGAGCTCGAACTCCGAAGAAGAGAGGTCCCTCCCCAGACGACCAGGAACTGCCCCCAGGGTGTTTTTTCCCCGGCTGCACTTTCTCTCTCCCTTTCCCTTCATTATTTCTCTTCATTCATGCATGCATAGATCCTTTCTTTTCGTAGATTTGCATTAGAACACACACCACCCACCTTCTTTAATCACCCAAAGGAGTTAAAAACCCCACCCATGTGAGTTCTTTTCATGATAGTGCATGTTTACTTATTTTCTCTAGAATAGATACTACATGCACGAATTTCTAATGGTTTTCTTGATGTTTCCATGACTTTGGCAGGTGTTTGAAGACAAGGGAAGCGTGAGGCTCTTGCCCCTTGGTCGGCTGAGGAGCAAGAAGAAAGAACCTGCAACTTCCATCCACTGAAGAAGAAGACGACCACAAGGCTATCGCAACCAAGAAGGCGCTGCTCTTCGCGTCACGTTCAGGTAAGAGGAAGGCGACCACCATCTTGTCGCTTTCCTAGAAGAAGGTACGCCCTCTTTCTTCTCTTCCTTTTCCAACGTAGTCAGCCGTCCCTTCATCCATACATCCTTTAGCGACTACTTGGTGGCGATCACGGTACATTTTCCTATCCTTCATACATACACTTTTGGGGAGCACAATCCCGTGATTACAGCTAGGACCTCCTTTCCCTTCTCCAAGACTTGTAGAATCTATGCTAGATTGTGAATGCATGTTTGGGGTTGGGGGTAAGGGTTTTCATGTTATGCTTGTGAGGTTTCATGAGTGTAGATCCTTCATCATGCATGGGTGTGAATAAGGGTGGTTTGTACTTCTACCATGTGTATTGATCATTCTCCATGCTCTCCTCCCCTTGTGCACACCGGATTTGCCATTTTGGGGTGCTTTTGGAGGTCTTGAGTGAGCACCCAGGCCTCTGTCTATGGTCGCGACAAGGTCCTTGTTGCGACCCAGAACACGACGCAGCCCAAGTCGCCTTCTGGTCTGGTAGCTACACCCTCCCTATCACGTTCTAGTCGTGACAGAGGGTGTGTCACCTTCTGACCCAGATCGCGACAGGTAGGGTGTCGCATTCTTGTTGCGACCACCACTGCGTCGCCTCCTCTTTGAAAGCGATAGTGACCCTGTCGCCTGTAGACACCCGTTTCTGGCCTATGTGTTGAACCACATTTCTTGTCATCTTAGTGAGCCCCTAGTTGGTCACTCATCTTGAGCCCACTATTAGCCTTGCTTTGAGCCCATTAAGAAGCCCAATTTCATCCCATCCATTATCCTTTTAAAAGAGTCCCTGTGCCTTAATTGCCTATCATTCTCCCATTTGATTGGCCATTTTTTTTAGGATAATCGATTTTCATTAATGCGGCATATCGTGGCGACGCGTTCATCTTGTCGCGCCCCCTTTGGCTGTCGTGACAGCCCATACATATCCATGCACGTGGCTTCACGGTCGTGACGCCTTCGGCCGTCGCGTTCCTCCAAGTCGCGCCCCTGTGATATGTCACGACTACAGCCGCAGCAACAGCCTCCGCAACCACCTCCACTTTATCCTCCCATGGCCTTATCTCTATCCCATGCAACCTCCCAACCGCCATGACCGCGGTTTTGGGGTTGTGGGAGACTCTAGGTACCCCTTTGGACTCTCCCAATCTGAAATTTAATGGCTTTATCCTTTATTTGGGTATTTATCATCTTAAGATGAGATTTTCTCTCTATAACTCTACATAAGCAAGGCCACCTCCTTCAGAGCAAAGGGGAACCCCGATTTTTACCCCGAAGTGCTGCCGAATTTTTCAGTGATCTGGACTTAGCCCACAGCCCTTCCTCTTCTCTCATTTCCTCACCTCTTCCACCTCAAGTTATGCCATTTTGCTCATCTACAAGGCTGGGAACGTGAGGAGGGCGATTCCTACTCCATCCAGAGGTTTCTGCACGAGCCAACGATGCATACCACGCCAGGGAGTCGCCCCACATGGGGCTCTTTCTCTCTTCCCCCTTCTTCTCCTTTCTTCATGCATTTTCTATTCCATTTTCTAGATAGGTTGCATTTTCTTCCTTTCCCACGTTTCTCATTACCCTAGGGTTTAAAAACCACCCCAGGTTCGTTCCCCCCATGCTCCCTCCTTCTCTTTCATTTTTGAATGGATACTATGCTTAACTCGTTCTAAAAGGGTTTCTTTCATTGTTTTTCATTGTTTTGGCAGGCACCCAAGCGAAATTTCACGAGGAGCTCTTGTCCTCTGGCTGGCCGGAGGGCAGGAAGAAGGTCCTTCATCACTTCTCCCGCACTGCAGAGAACACGACGGACGAGGGTGACGCGACAGCCGAGACGCGCCCTACAAGGGTGATGTGACTTCAGCCCATTGCGACGTAGTTCCACGTCACGATATCAGTAAGTCCTCTTGTTCTCTTTTCCTTTTCCTAGCTTAGTTAGCCCATACTACTTTCATCATTAGGCAACAAGTTAGGTGGCGATCACATCCTTTTCCCATGCTTCTATATTGAATACATGTTTGCGTGTTTTGGGGGTCACACAATCCCCGTGATTACATCGCCTTCTCAGACAGAGAGAGACTAGCGACTTGTTCGGAGCCCATTCCATTGCGTCTCTATTTTCTTGGCACCTGTGCTGTTCCTAGCACGGTCCTACTCTAGTTGTTAGCCCGGTACTTGGCACTAGATGACTTGTCACGTTAGAGGTTGTTAACGTTACCTAGGAACCCCCGTCCCCACCCACCAGTTGAGCGAGTTCTCTAGGCGGCACGCGTGCTTGAGTCATGGACATTGGTAGATGAGGGGAAAATGGTGGGGACAGTGATGTAGAGTCATTTGCAGAGCTCTCTTGGTTGGTCTAGGATGCCGAGGTGGTTTGGTTGTTCTTCCGACGTAGATCAACTAGTCCTTCTTACAGCCTCACTCTACGTGGTTCTAGTACCATCTAGAGGAGTCAGGCATAGGACCGTAGTCTTGACAGACTATGGCAGTTGCATGGTTACTTTTAGTTATGCATTCTCACTTCGATAGGAGGTGGCAGACTCAGATTGGTGGTCGAGGGTAAGGCATGTGGCGCTTGTGACCAGTTGACTAGTGGTAGTTGTTCTCCATGGCTAGTGTCTTTGTTTAGACAGTTTCCTCTGTCTTTGTTTGCAGACTTGGGGTTCGTCCCCTTGTTGTGGTTACACGAGTTGCTGGTCTTGACATGTTTAGACCAACGGCCGTATAGTTTACTTTTTGCTTCCGCACTTACTCTGTTAGTAGAATAGATTATCTTGCTTACTTTCCTTTAAAACATATATATATTCTGCTTGTTAGAACTAGTGAGAGATTGGTAGTCTCTACTGGGCTTCTTTGTGAAGCTCATTCCCTCCCTTTCAGGTGAGACTTCATAGTGGCACCTTCCATGGCATACAGAGTAGACAAGGCCATAGTAGATGACATCTTCCTTGAGTAGTGTTCCCCTTTGTGCTTCTTAGTTCTTCACCCTCGGGGTATGCTCCTAAGGGATCTGTTATCCCTTCTTTTTAACACTTGTACTTTGTTACTTGGGACTGTACTAGACTCGTACTTTGTGGTGGACACTTTCCTTTACTTGTTAGTACATTTTTAGTGCTTGTTGTCATCATTTAATTCCTTTACATATTTGTTAGACTGGTCCATTAGCCCTTCTAGGTTTCTGGGCCCATGGGCGGCAGTACCAGTGGTTGGATTCTCGGTGGGAGCCGGGGGTGCGGGCTCTGGGGCCACTACATAGTTGTATGAATAAATGGGTTGTTCACTAATCGGAATCGATTTAGTCACTAATTGAAAGCACATAAGTCAAGTGTTCACTAATTGATATGAAAAGTGACTCATATTCAATAATCTTTCAGAGAATAATGTTAATCGGAACAGTACAGACCAAGTATTCACTAATCGATATCTGAGCAACACCAATCAAAATAATATAGAGTAAGTGTTCACTAATCGGAATGGTGATCACTAATTGATATGATATAACCCTAGATGATAGGTGAACAACACTAATCGAAAGGCAAGTGTTCATTAATCGATATGTTGTTCATTAGTTGATATGAGGTTCACCAATCGGAATAAATAACACAAATTGATAGAGTGTACGTCAATCGGAGTGTCGTTCAACAATCAAAATGCAATGTCTTGGCTAATCGGTACATCCATTTAGTCAGTAATTGGAACATGAGGTCTTGACTAATCAGAATATACATTTATTCATCAATCGGTACAATACTTAAGCAATCGATAAAAGTTAAGTAGTCAGAATATGGGTTAAGCATTAATCGATACGAGTTATATTCTCTAATTAGTATAAAGCTTTTTGTACTTTAATCAGTAGAATACTTGAATAGGAATCAATAGACTTCTTAAACACCATTTAGAACACTTTTTTTTTTAAATAAGTGTTTAGTAATTGGTAGAAATCTTTTGTTCTTTAATCGATACACTTAGTCAGCAATCAATATGGACATAGAAAAATTATGAAGCGATAATTTTGGTTTTTATTTCCTGTTGATAGACTTAGGAAAAATGATATTTTAACACATAATTTCAAAATTTTTGTTATCACCAAAGTTTATATAGAAAAGGAGATAAAAGGGTCAATAGTTAACAAGGCACGTTTCCAAATATGGCATATTCTAAATCGATTTGGGATAGTAAGTGATCAACACTAATCAAATGGTCATCATGTATACACTCCAAGACAATTCTTTGTAAATCAAATTATTATTTTAAGCATAAACCGAGCATAAGATGATGAACAAGAGCAATAGAATAATATTTAAGTTAATAACAACTTAATTATGTTGTTAATCCCTTTAGGACATGGTATAGTGATAGTGGAACACTAATCAAGGGGCTACATGTGATTGGGCTTATGTTTAACGCACTAGGTTAAGTAAAAAGACAGACTTCCGAATGATTGTAAACTCGCATCAGGTGCAGAGGATGCAGATTACTAGAGTTAAATAGCGACTAAATGTGAATGAAATGGGCAAAAATTGCATCCAGGCAACAAGACGTAGTGCAGGTGAAGTTGACATCCACATATATGGACGTCAACCCATCCAGATGTTGGCATCAATATCGATTGATACCAACACAGAGGTTGGCGTCTATGGATGTTGATGCCATGTTCATGGGAGCAAGACTCCCACACAATACACGTGATCTTTGAAAAACACTTGTAACTCCAAATCATGTGCATTATGGTCAAATGCCTCAACATGAAACTTGTTCTACATAAGACATAGAAGATCTCTACACTTTTTATTGAGGTCAATCTGACCTAGGGTCTGTGAAACACAGTTTCTTGTAGGAAAACCCTAATTCATAGTGTCTATACAAAACACTTAATACTCTCAGAACTAGTCCATAAAAATTGGGGGAAATAGTGGGGAAATATTCCTGACACTCCTAAGAATCTATACTCAGGGTTTCATGAGGTATGATTGAGAGATGAGGGAGATTCGAAATTAAAAACATACAACTCGTATGAACCCGAAAATCAAAACTTTGAGACTTTAATTCGACTTGTATGTAGGAGATAAACTGGGGAAAGACATTCAAACATGTTGAGGACATAATGAGTGTCATGTGGACAGATTTAATTAGAGTTTAGCCCGAGAATGCCTAACTTTGATTGCTTCCAAGTTCCTACATGTTGAAGTACATGCAAAGGGAAGAAGAACTCCACGAATGTAAGCTTTTGGATCATCCTCCTTGCTCCTAGATGTTCCTCCCATGTCTAGCAATGAAGAGGGATGCTTAGGGTCAGCTAACGAGGGTTTATGATGCATTTATAGGGCTAGGGTTACTCAATTTCGAGTTATTGTTTCCTAAACTCATGGTAGGAGTCCTACCATGACTAGAAATTTTATTGGAGCTATTTCCCCATCAAACCCAACCCTAATAGGAATGTAAGAGAGAGCAGATTCATGCTCTCATAATGGGCTTAGGTTTAGACACATTTTATAGCCCATTTGATATACTTTTATGCTTAGTTAACCCACTTAATGTGTGGTTAATGGGTTATATGAATTTTAAATAATAATATCTCATATTTTGGTTCCATTGGGCCTAATGAACAAGATTGGACCCCAAACAATTATTTCATATGAGTTACTTTCATTTGATAATGAGTTTCGGATGTCATCGTGTTTTATCGCCTTAACTCGTAGCTTATGGTTTCGCTAACCCAAACATATTTGTTTGACCCTACCTTCCTTACTATTATTTGCAACCCATTATTTAGTTTGTCAACCTAAATTTTCATGTGATTTCGAATTTGTTTTACACATGTGATAATGGGTTTTACACATTATCGTGTTTTATTGTCATAAGTATTGTTTAGGATTCTTCTAGCCCTTTCATGTTCTAATTGGTCCAATTTATTTACCCCACACTATATTCTATTATTTAATTCTCAATTATAAATTTTCATCTCATTGTATATCAATTTTGCACATATGATAATAGGGTTTTTCATTATCGATTTATTTATCTTTAAACTCGATATTGAATCATTTCTTAATTACTTGTAAAAAAATTATTTCCTCCTAGTTGTTCTATTTATTGATGATTTAAAATTTTGGGTTGTTACATCCTCCAACACTTAAAAGAATTTGGTCCCCAAATTCACATGTACTTTATTTACTATCTTCGTAGCATAATCAATGCTTGATCTAATGAACAACTGGCAAAAATCTCAGGCCAAATAAAAGCATACTTGAAGGAATGTCTTCCACCATACCTCCTTCTTCAGTCGGTGTTGCTCTTGCAAAAGCCTAAAGTCTGCCTTGATGTCCCAGTCCTCCTTGAGCCTTATTCCTATCAAAGGGCAATCTCCAATCTTGTGGTCTTGGCTACTACAACAGCAACATTTGCCTTGGACTCTCCAGCAGTTCTCAGATCGATGACACACTTTGTAACATTGCTTGCATCTCTTCCTTCGAGTGCAGGGATCTCTTTGTGCTTCTTCCTCCCTTGTTGTATGTAATAGTTGTTGCGCCATTTCTCTCCGACTATGGGTTTGAAGTTTCTCTAGATAGTGATTTGTTATTTCTTATCAGTCTTATACCCAATTCCTTTGTCAATTTCAAACCATTTCTTCCCACTTGTATCTAATAAGGTGTCCTCCAGTAGTTGGGCAGCTTGTCATAATGCTTCGGTTAGTCTCAGGACCATCCTCTGTCCGTTCACTAGTGGTGTAGGTGTATCCGTCATTATCATTTATTTAAGTTTTTTAAAAATATGTTATTACAATTGTTAGTCTTCTTTGACCCCTTGTTGACAACTTATGAACTAAAGGTTTTTATTAAATGAAAATTTGAATTTAGCCCATGGCTCTACCCAATCTCACATTTAGGCATGGAATTCTTGACACTATCTGAGGGTTCCAATGACAATCGACCTATCAATCCTAATTACCTGGGACTTAGGGGAAGCCCAGGATTTGATACCACTCTATCACACCCCCAATTCTAGCAGCAGGATAAATCGGGAGATGCAAGAAGAAAGCATTTAGAAGCCACAGACAATTAACTAATACAAGTAGGCCCATAATTCAATAATCGATATGTCACTTCAACTTTCCAGGAGTCGGAGTAAGACATCGGTTGCTAACCTTTGTTGAACAATTGATATTTCACTTCGACTTTCCAAGAGTCAGAGCGAGACATCGATTGCTGACCTTTGTTCAACAATCGATATGTCACTTCGACTTTCCAGGAGTCGGAGTAATACAATATAAGTGCTAGTCCTAGACATAGAAATTTTACTTTACGAGTGTCGATAGATATAACATATGTGTCGACAAACATTCTTCATGTGTTGACAACTATGCTTTGTGTGTCGACACCTATTATATAATAAAGGTTATATAGTAGAAAATACACAAGTATGATATTATATATACTCTCATGAATTTGATAAGATAATGATTTTATCATATTCAAAATAATAAATAATACTTTTAGAAAAATGCTCAACAGTTCATAGATGATGTGCTGATCTACTCCCCAGATAAGGCTTCACACATAGAGCAACTGAGGACAGTACTAGAGGTCTTGCGAGAGCACAAGTTGTACGCTAAGTTCAGCAAGTGTTACTTTTATATTTGCGAGATTAACTTCCTTGGGAATGTCATCTTAGGTGCTGGAGTTGAAGTTGATCTAGCGAAGGTGCAGGCTGTATCAGAGTGGGAGACTCCGAGGACACCTTCTGAGTTACAAAGTTTTCTTGGGCTAGCTAGTTACTACATGCGATCTATTAAGGGCGTTGCATCTATAGCAGCACCTTTGACCAAGCCACCTAGGAAGGGAGTCAAATATTTGTGGTACAAAGAGTGTGAGGTCAATTTCCAGAAGCTGAAGACCAGGCTGACGTCTGCACTTGTGTTGATCTTTCCAAATGGTGGAGATGGCTTTACGATCTATTCAAATGCTTCTAGATAGGCCTTGGTTGTTTGCTTATGCAGCATGGTAAGGTAGTCGCCTATGCTTCTTGCCAATTAAAGGAGCATGAGCGCAACTATCTAACCCATGACTTAGAGTTAGTGGCTATAGTCCATGCACTAAAGATCAGGAGACACTATCTCTATGGTGTCAGGTTCAAGGTGTTCACAGATCACAAGAGCTTCAAGTACCTATTCTCCCAGAAAGAGTTGAACCTGTAGCAACAAGATGTATTGAATTCTTGAATGACTATGACTTCAAGCTACAGTACCATCCAACAAAAGCAAATGTCGTAACAGATGCACTCAATAGGAAGAGATCCATGTTACAGTAGGATTGGAGGATGTGGCATGCACCATGACTGAGTTAGAGCCTCAGCTATGCCAAGTTTGTGGCGTAGTTGTCCATCAGGTCCACTATTCTGGACAGTATTGTAGAACGACAAAGTGAGATCCTCGACTTCAAGAGTTGGTGGGCAAGGAAGGCATTGTCGAGATGAAGACGATGTGATTAGATTTGAACATAGAGTCTGTGTACCAGATATTGCAGAGGTCATGGAGCAAGTGCTTGCAGAAGCTGATAGGTCGAGGTTCTCTATTCATCCAGGAAACACCAAGATGTACCAAGACTTAAACTAATCCTTTTGGTAGTTAGGCATGAAGAAGGACATGGTAGCATTTGTGTCTCAATGTCTGGTTTGCCAGCAGGTAAAGGGTGAGCATTGCAGACTGTCAAGCCTTATATAGAAGATGGAGATACTGGTGGGGAAGTGGGAAGCGATCACCATGGACTTTGTGACGGGTTTGCCCAAATCCGCTAGGGGCAATGACTCAGTATGGGTGGTTGTGAATTGATTCTCTAAGGATGCTCACTTCTAACCCAAGAGGAAGAAGCACTCTGTGGAGAGCTTGGTGAGGATGTATGTGAACAGCATTGTGAGTTTGAATGGTGTGCCAAAGTCCATCATCTCAAATAGAGACCCACAGTTTACTTTGAGGTTATGGCAGGGTCTTCAGGAGGCATTAGGTTCTCAACTGAAGCTCAGTTTAGCTTTCCATCCTCAGACAAATTGGAAGTTCGAAAGGACAATCACACGCTCGAGGACATGTTGAGAGCGTGTGTGCTTGACTAGAAGGGCGATTGGGAGCGTCACCTACCTCTTGTGGAGTTTGCCAATAACAACAACTTCCACACTAGTATAGGCATGGCTCCATTCAAGGCATTGTATGGTTGACCCTGCAGATCTCCTTTGTGTTGGGAGGAGACAGGTGACAGGTAGTTAGTTGGACCTGAGTTGGTGCAGGAGATGACCAACAAGATCCAGCTGATCAGGCAGAGGTTGTGTGTAGCCTAGGACAGGTAGAAGAGCTACGCCGACAATAGAAGGAAGGATTTTGAGTTCGAGGTTGGTGAGCATGTGTTTCTCAAGGTGTCACCTACAAGAGGTGTTGTGAGGTTTGACAGGCAATGGAAGTTGAGTCCCATATTCATCAGTCTGTTCAAGGTAATTAGGAGGGTTGGCAGTGTGGCGTACTAGTTGGTGCTACCCCCGACTTTAGCAGGCAGACACCTGGTGTTTCATGTGTCCATGCTCTGGAGATACATGCGAGACCCATCACATGCCATCAGCTATGAGCTTGTGAAGTTGCAACTGGATCTAACCTATGTGGAGCAGCCTGTGGCTATCCTAGATCACAAGGTGCAACATCTTAGGAACAAGTCTATAGTTTCCATGAAGATGTTGTGGAGGAATTTGTCACGAGAGGAGTCTACGTAAGAGCTTGAGGAGGCCATGAAGAAGCAATACCCGCACTTGTTTGGTTAGTACCCTTACTCTAACTTCGAGGATGAAGTTACTCTAAGGGGAGAGGGTGTAAGACCCAAGGTTTATGCTTGATATGCTTACTATGTTGTTCCTGCTTTCTAGAAGAACCCCTCTTGATGGCAATGCCGCCAAGAAGTGTTGATGACAACATACTATGTCATTAACTTTAGGTTAGCGATAGTAGACATTGTCATTTACATGCTTCTAAATTTTTGGTATTTCTACTCGAGACAGGTTGACGGCAGAGTCAAATGCTATCAACCTACTCTATGATGCGTGTTTCTAGTTTATTTTTTACATCCAACTGTGATTTCTTCATGAATAAGCTAGAAAAGTCTGATTTGGTTTGGGGTACTCTATCCTACCTTAAACAAGACCCAAAACAATATTAATATAGGTAATTTTCGAGGGGGAAAAACCTTTGCTTGGCTAGGGTTTTATTGTGAGTTGGAGGGAGAGAAAGGAGAGATCTTGAGGTGATCGATCCGACAAATTCGAGTCTACTCCGACATTCATCTACAAGAGAAAGGCACTACAGAACATGGGGAGGTTCCTGGTTCGTAGGGAAATCACTTGCGAAGGTGTAGAAGTCGAATCAAGCCAAAGAAGTGTACCTCTTTGGCTTGGCCGAGGAGGGCTTCATCAGTGAAATTAGATATTCAGGGGGTTATTCAAAGGCAAGTAGCTTAGGGGTTCCGTTCGTATACCTATCATGTAGGGTTTGTGATTTTTATGGATTTTTCCTTCGTGTCCTAGACCCCCAAATTCTGTCTTTACTTAGTTTCGGTCTGCAAGTTCCTGCATATAGTAACTTGATAGCAACATATGATGCTGCCAAGTTATGGGGTGGCAACAGTCAATACTACTGCCAACCACCTTAACGACAAACCCCATGTCGTTAAGTTCTTTATTTTTCAGAACAATGATGTGATGCAGGTGATGTGATTTTCATAGATTTTGTGTATGAGATTGAATTATTAGGTTTTTACATGGTACCTTAGTCAATGTGGAGGGTTTTTGCAATTTTTGTTATTTTTTGGGTAGTCATGTTAATTTCTAGAATTTTTGTTCAATGAGGAAAACATGCATGTTATGGTAGATTTGATTTTGAAAAATAGTCGTATCATTAGTTTGTGTTCTAGTATTTTTTTTTCTGAATTTGGGTTACCATAAGCATGTTTTCTTGTGATTAACTTCGTCAGATCCTGTTAGACTAAATTACTAAGAGACATGTTAATAATGGCCTGAAAATTGTTTTAAATGTGATAAATAGTTATACTATTCCAAAAATTATGAAAAATTAGGCATATGATATATTTCATGTGTAACGTCGTGCATTTTTTGGATCTTCGTGGATCCTTGCTTAGTGGGTTTGGTGGCCAGTGTGTGGCCCATTAGTCTATGTTTCAGCTGTTCTCGCCAGTTGTGAGGCTTTGTGGGCCGGCAGATTGGGCCCAAAGCGCTCACAGGTTTTCTGCCTATGAACGCGACAGGGGTGTGCATCGCGTTTTGAACGCGATGGCCCTGGTGGTCGCGTTCTGCTTGCCGACTGAGATGCGGTCTTCATCTGCATGCACGTTGCGTGTTACGCGTTGGGCGACTTGCTGACATCGGCCTTGGGAAGGCCACGACCGATAATGTCGTGTTCAGGTCGTGACGGAGGGCTATGTCGCGTTCCCAACCGTGATGTGTTTTTAAGCAAGGTCATCCGAACAGAGCTCAGGAAGCTCTACTCGGCCAGAGGAGGCTACTGGGTGGATTTCCGTGCGATCCGGAGTTCTAGAGGAGTTTTTGGCGCGCTCTCGCCGCGAGAACGTCGCATGGAGAGGGGGAGATGCCGTGCCGTGGTTGGTTTGCGTGTTCTTCACGAAGGTAGGGAGATCCCACCTGGTTTCATTGCGTGGATCGCGTATGATGCATGTTTGGACTGTTTATCGCTTTATAAACAGTAGATATCATGCTAGAGCAATCATTAAGGAATGAAAAATGAGAATTAAGAGTGGTTTGTATGGTTTGTGGGGGTGATCCATGGAGAGCATCTCGGATTAGGGTTCTTGCCTTTGATGGCGTCAGGTTATTGAACGCGACATATTGGGGTGTCGCGTTCTGAAGGCAACATTACCCCACGTCGCGACCTCAGTCGAGAGGTCCTGTTGTGCATGCTTTAAACGATACGATTATTCGACTATCGATGTCTTGTGTGCATGGTTGGTGTGAGTGGTGCATTAGCACCTGTAGCGCTCATTGAGCGTGTTGTCCATGTGGTGGACATGTTGTTTATGTGGTTGACAAACGGTTTGTATGGTTTGAGCGGTATATATACGGTTGGTTTGTGGTGACTGGGCAGTGAGGTTCTGGTATGAACCTAGCCTTGGTCCTTTAATGTTTAATGTAGATTATTTATTTAAGATGGTTTAACAGGTAAAGCGTCAGTACAATTATTAAGTGGTTATTGTGTAATGAGGTTAATGTAGCCATGGAGGACACCTCGTGACCAATGACAGGTCAAGTTATTACTGGTTAATGTAATTTATGTATGTGTATGTGTAGGCTAGCTTGTCGGTCACAGGGTGACCAGGACAAGCTACTCCTTGCTTGTGTACTGGGGTTTGTAATAAAAATGATATATGTATGTATTATGGTTTGTGTGTTGCCGTGTGTGGTGTTCCAGCACCTATTCTGGAATACCTCTCTAGTCAGGTACCCCAGGTTTTGTGTGAGCCAGGCACGTTAGTGCTCGGGGTTTGTCCTGGTATTGTGTGTGTCGTCGAGGTCTATGTCATCTGTCCTAGACACCCTAACTCCTGTGTTTGAGTTGTACGTCTGGCTGAGGGAAAGACGATAGAGGGTAGCGACTTGTGTTTGTGGGTGTGCGGTCGCTTATAGCGCGCTCGTAGTTGGAGGTACAAACACCACTAGTTGACACTGGTCCCCAACTAGTCCTATTTTCCAGTGCCTCACTGTAGGGAGCTTAGGCCAGAGTCCTTAAAGGTGCTAGGCATGGGCCTGCAGCAGTGTGGTCTGCAGGTGTGGTGTTGGTTGGTCTCCACTGTTCTTTGGCTTGTGCTTGTGGAGCGGCAGTTGGACCTTTCATCTGTGACTGCGAGACTGGGAGGTAGTTCTTGTGTTGTGTTGTCCGGGTTGGATACTGGCGTCATGAACCAATAGTCCGTTCCCACGTGGTGGCATCGTTCATTCCGACTCGTCCTTTTCCACTGGTGGTGGCTTGTGTGTGTGACAGGTTGGTTGAGGTTTTACACGTTATAGTGTGCCTGGTGGTGGCACGATTCTGGTTGTGGTTCCGCTATGGTACCTCGTGGTAGTAGGTACATGTACCCTTTGCAGGTGGTTGTGTGTTGTGGTACATTGTGTACCAGTCTCTTCAAGTGTTGAGGTGGACTTGTGTTCTATGGAGGTCTGTGGAGTGACCTTCCACGTGTTGTGTTTTTACTCATCTTCGGATAAGCTTCCGATTATGTTTTGATGTAAGGTGTAGGTGTGAGGTGAATTGTCTAGCTGATGCCTGTCCCGTTACCCTTCGTGGGTAGGTTGCCTGTGAGGCTTGTAGCTTAGGCGACCAGTTGTTGTAATAGTTTGCCTGTGAGGCATCTGGCCTAGGCGTTTTAGTTGTAGAGCAGACTAATAGTGATGTGCTTGTCCTATTGTCTCTTTATCCTCCGGGATTTGTGTCAGCTAGTGAGATATATTGTTTAGCTGTTATTATTTATGTTTTGTTGTGAGCATGAAATGGTTTGGCTATTGGTGTGCGAGTGAGACCCTCTGGGGTTGAGGTTTCTTCAGTGTTGTGTGTTGTTTTGTGAGGTCCCTACTGAGCCAGTGACTTGTTGAGGCTCAGTCCCCTATATTTCTTTTCAGGGCTTACCGTTGGTATGGCTTGCAAAGGCGTTGTGGCAGACTTGATCCACCAGTAGTAATGTTAGTTGTGTTGTGTGAGCTTGTGCTCCCTCGGGGTATGCCCCAAGTAGTTGTACTTTTTAATTGGACATGTAATAATGTATTAGGACAGTTGTAAATAAATTATATGTAGATATGAGCACATGTACTTTCTTGTGTCTTATACTGTTGTGGTTGTCTTTTATATTCTTACTGGACACGTGTGTGAGCTATCCCTTGCGAGACTTCAGTCCATTCGTGGGAGGCGGATCTGGATATGGAGCCTTATTGGACATAAATATCCAGGACCATTACAGTTGGTATCAGAGCATGGTTCAGTTAGAATATGAAAAGACATTAAGGTTATAATGTCCCGAGACATGGTTTAATGTCCACTGCTGGTAGTAAGTCTACGGTTTCATGTGGTTTTTCACGTGAGTTTTTGGCAAGTGAATTGTGTGTTTGTTTTTATAAGTGTGGCAGTTGTTGGTAATAGCTGAGGAAAGATATGGTTAGAGGAAATCTAGTTTGTGAAATGTGGTTGATTGCTTGCACCAGGCAGTTGTTAGTAATGGCAGAGAAATGATGAGATTGGCAGTATAAGTTAAGAGGTTGTATTTGTGTAACGACCCTCTTCATACCGGTACGATTATACCAATCCCCATTGGTATAAAGGGTGTCGTCACAGTGGGACATTTACCCAACACTGGTCAATAGGTTGATATGTACCTGGATAGCAATAGAGTACAGCGGAATAAAATAAACAACTCAACTCTTAATCCGTCACCAACACACATTCCATAATCTAAATAGCGAGATAGAAGGACAATGTCCACATTAATACAAAATAAAGAGAGAGTTACAATGTCCAAAATATTGTCCATACAATAATCCTTTTTGTGCAAAAGAAAAGTACAACTGGTAACAGCTCCACAAAATAGTCTTCTAATGATGATCCTCGCCACGCTACCTTCTAGTGCACGATACCTGTCAACCTGTACGCCGAAGCAAGAGTGAGTCCAAAGACTCAGCAAGCGACACTACTCATGATATACACATACAAGTCTTAGTGGTTTCTACATGCACATTTACAATTAATAACACAGAGCATGCTAGTCAATTCAAGTTTTCTACCTATCATGAAAGTTCTACAATTTTATACATAACTCATGCTTTCAGATTTGTAAAATGAAATTCACCTATCACATGATCTCTATTCCATTTGCTCAGGAACTTTAGTCTTTTAAAGAGCTAAAACATGAAAGCTATCAACATGAACAATTTACACACATGAAAGGGAACACAACTAGCATGGATTTCACATAGTTTTAAACACATACACGAACCTTTTCACATGCTTTAGATTGCTGATTTCATATGATTCAATGACTATAAATCTACACATGAGAGCTACAATAATACATAAAACACATCATGTGAACAAGTAACCAAGCTATCTTGCAATCATTTTCACTAATTATCCCTAACATGGATTCTAGGCATTTATGTACACATAAGCATGATAATGACAACATGAGTTTATTGATTTCACATGGTTTCCAATAACACATTCTCACATTCTCGGTTTCACATGATTTCATACTTACTCATTCACGTTGTTCACTTTTACACATTTGACACGTACACATGTTCACACTTATACAATTTACTCATTTCCACATCATTTTCTCTTTCACTTTCACTTATCACATATCACATCGATTGTACTTACCACGTGCATCTTGGGCACTTACCACGTGCCATATTCACATATTTCACATTTTACTCATTTTTCATTACTTAAGCAATTTGCCATGACACATAGTTCTAACCACCACTAGAGGACACTAACAATATCTCATAGCTCGTGCTCATTCCTTAGCACAGCTCTCAACACAACTCATAACACAACACATGACACAACACTTACACAACTCATACACATACTCACCACCTAGGCAATACAGCGGTGAATCTTGGTAACTGCGCAGACCGGGAGAAGCCCTCTCCACCCTATCCAGTGGTACTTGTCCACCTCCGGGGTTTTTCCAATGCCTTTGGGACAAACTTATATCACATGGAGCCTTCTATAGGGACTTTTCTATATACGGCTCCCGATGCCTCTAGGGTAGCAGTGTCACATAGGCACAACTTTTACACTTTTACACATTACCGTTTTACACATGGTTTTACACATAACTCTTCTCATTTCATTCACTTTCTCACTCACATGAACATTTCTATTTTTCCTTAACATGGTACTACAGAATTTCAAGAGTTTAACATATAGTAACCACACTAATCATGTTGGTTTTAGACCATAACAAACCACATTACAATTATATGCACGAATTATCACATTTCACATGAAAACACATAACTTTTTATTTACTATTCCAATTGACCTGAAATTTTAACCACATGCTGTTTTCGGGTTCAAAATCATACCCTCAATTTTTTAGATTCTTCTGAGCTAAATAGGATTTACAGAAAATCAAACACCTAATTAGCATATTATTCACAACTTAAGCTAACATAGGTCTAACACATTTTGCAATTTATCCACTTACTGTTTTGCACAGAGAATACTAATATATGCATGATTTTAGAATACAACACCACTCTAATTCATACATCTATAAGTCAATTACCACAAACCATTTTTGCATGTTTTTATTTTTACCGAACCGAACTTATTTACAATTTCTCAAGCATGGATAAACTACTAAATTTGGCAAACACATATGCTGACCCACTATTCTTCATGATCAAACCGAAACCAAGGCATTCACATAAACCCTAATCATAAATCATGGATTTTACAAGATTTTCTACAAGTCATGCTCACATGTTTACAAGATATCATTATCCCACATTCACCAACACAACCCACATTCATCCACAACCACAATGCACAATATACATAGAGTATAGGTGTACAATATATCCTCATCGCATAAAACATACCGAATTTAATGTATAAGAGGGACAGAACAGCTCACTGTTCTGTCCAGAAGAACTAGACGGCGGTCTCTGGCCGCTGACTCAGGGTCAGCGGCATGATCGATGGACGCCAAGGATGAACTGGGCGTCCAGGGACCCTGCTGTCTACTCAGGTCTGTGCAGAAACACAGACCCGAGCTCTAAATCTTGGGTGAAATGGAGGGTCTAGGACTCGAGGAAAATTCCATAAAAATCATAGAAACATCCTAGACTCATAAGGGAACACCATGGATAGCTCACTTGCCTCTCTAAAATTTCTCCAAGTGATTTATGGCTCGAAGAAGACCTCCTTGGGCAGTTCCAAGAAGTTGCAAAGTGCCTCCAAGATCGCCTTCCTCCGGGTTCCTGGGTGATCTCCACGCCGAGGGGATGATGGGGAAGCCTTCTCCTTTGCTTCAGCCTCCTCCTTGTTGCAGTAGATCTCCAGATCCAGCTCAAAGGGTCGGATTTGAGGGTTCTAAAATGGGGTTTTCTCACAGAATGCTCTAGGGTTTTTCTTTCTTCTCCTCTCCTCTTGCAAGGGTGAAAATGAGAAGTGGGGAGAGGCCAATTCGGGTTCAGGATGTAGGAGAGCCCCTCACCCACTCACCATGCCGATTAGACAGCCTTAGATCCGTTGGGGGACATCCCCCAATGGGTGGCCATGCCTTGTTTCAGAAGACAACAGCTCTGCTGCCCATGCAGGTCAGAGAGGTTGACGTCCACATCGCTGGACGCCTAGGTCAGGCTTGGCGTCCAAGTCTGGACGTTGACTCCACCTCGGCGGCCAGAGGTTGACGCCAAGGTGGCCTTTGGCCAGAACCCTAATTTATGCAGAAACTATGCATGTAATGCATGTATACATGCATTATGTATATAGCAGGGTATACATACTATCACCATTCATTACACAAATTATTTACATTTAATATAACCATATGCACATTAATTATACCAATTAATATGTACATAAATATCTATATACATACACAAGCATACATAAACATACTAAGATAAAATGTACGTAGACACCTACCTGTACGTACGTGATATTTTACACATGTACGACTCAACACACGGCAATTTAAATGACGAGAATTATGAGGGCTTCGCAAATCATTAGGAGGTGATATGATTTATGCTAGCTAGGAATAATCCATTCGATAAAATAGTCCTCGCATACACACACTTGGTTTGACATATATATATAGTACACACACTGGTATAGCATACTTATGTACATTATGATTGAAACAGATGGATACAATATGCGCACCGGTAATTTGATTAACTTACACAACTTTACCTAACATTGCTTAAGTATTACATGTATAGGATTTCTTAATATACACTATATGCATAATTCGTCCAATTGACTATTCTCACCTAATCATCATAAAGATATATGCATGTTATTCATGAGGAGTATAGAATCCCAATATGACCACTAATTACACCTACTATGCTTGAACTCTTTACGTACATGAAATGCACGAAGTACAATGTACACATTAACTAAACCATGCAATAACAATGTTTACAACCAAATATACATATGCATATGCAAATACACCAAGATGTTATGCATGTAGAATTAAGTATACAATTGTCACACATATAAGATAACATACATACGTACTTACACATATGTACTTCATACACTTCCATACAAAGTTCCATAAAATAGGTAGTATAGGATATTCTTCAATATTTAGATAGCACGTGCATAGTGTTACTCAAGTATCCTAAGTCAGAGACTCTTGGTATTCATAATACACCTCTAATTGTCTAGTTGTTCAGTTCCACATTAATTATCGTATACCCGTATCTATACATATATATATATACAGATATACGCACATGCTCATATTCAAGGGAAGGATAAAACTTATAGTAGGCACAATGAACTACGCATGCTAAGCACACAACAACCGAACACCCAACACACCATTCATATACACACAGATATATAAAGAGAGTAAAATCCGGGGTCTTACAATTTGTGTGCCAGTTGTAGTTAAAGTGCAGTTGTCTAAGGGTTCTCAGTTACAGAAATTAGGGAGATTAGTGAATTTGGCTATGATAATCAGGAAAAGTAGAGTAGTGTTTTGAGAATAATATGACTGATCTGCGTTAGCAAAGTACAGAGTTGACAGAGACAAGAATAAGGTGTTAGTGTGATGGAACAGTTGTAGGAGCATTATTCTTAATGAATGATAAAAAAGTGTGATAATGATTATTAAGTATGTGAATTGTTGTTGAGAACCTTAGCAAAGGTAATTATTGCGTTTAAAATCTATGTTAATAAGTGTTAAGGAGTAGCTGGGATAATAATGTGATTGGTGAAATGGAAAGATTTGGAATAATTAAGTAAAGTAGATTAGCTCCAGATAAGGTATTGGTAAATCGAGGAGCAGTAAATTGTGAAAGTTAGATTAAGAATGCTTTATGATTAGAGACGGTTGCATTAAAGAGTTTAAGAATGATGTTGTTGCGAGTAATGATGATAATGGGAATTTGATAAAAGAGATTCGTGCAAGAATGTGTAGAGGTGATCATTCGAGTAAAGAAAGTAAAGAAGAATTAGTGTATAGTTGGACTTTTCTGAGAATTTCACAAGAAAGATATTCGTTTAGTAAGTGGCAATTTGTGAAGATTCCATGGAATGATTTATAAAGAATTACAACGTTGAAGATAAGATTAGTAATGCTTAGCAATTATATATAGTTTATGGAAAAAGGAAGGTAAAGTTTGTGTCAGAAAAAGGTTGAAATTGAAATTATGAATGATTGGAATAAGTTAGAGTTATGTAAGTTAGAATAGAAGGAAATGGATTAGTTGAGAAGTAGTTGAGAAGTATCAAGTTAAGTGGAATAGCAAGGCAGATGATGAAAGGAATTAAAGTGAAGGTCTGAGTGAAAAGGATTACGGTAAGTATGATGTAGAAGCAATGGTTTTAGCATTTGAGAATTGAGCAGTAAAATGAAATAGAGAATCAGGCAAAGTAGGTTGTAGAATTTAAAGTGATCAGTTTCAAAATTTAGCTTTGGCAGTATTTCAATGAAAAATGATTATGCATTAGTAGGGATTGCAATATGAATGGTACAGTGAAGATAGCCAAATAGCGGAATAGATAAGAGAAATGTTTTGCAGAAATGATATCGAGAATAGTGTAAGTGACAATACAGATTAGATTAAGAGTCATTGATCAGAGAAAGAAAGGGTATAATAGATTATGAAACAGATATAATTAGAGGGTTCAAAAAATGCTCAGTAAGAGTTGGCCTGCTAGTGTGCAGAAAGTGATTTAGTTAGGAAATGTATTCTTTTATATGAGTATTTTAGAGTTTGATGTAAGAATAAAAGGCAGAACAGTTAAGGAATAGTGTGCAGATCATAGTATGGCAGAATAGAACAGAGAGAGAGCAAGAAATGTATGAAAATTGGAATTAATAAGTACAGAAAGGAAAAGTAAGATCAGATAAACAATGAACAGTTTAGAGACATGTGGTACCTGATTAAGAAAGAGTTCGGTAAAGTTGAAGATAGAAGATGAACAGAATTAGTTGAGAAGTGTTATTATGTGATAAGACAGTGCAGTGTCACAGCAATGAGAGCAAATATTCTGAAGACTATGTAATAGATTGATTAGATCAGCCAGAGTATATTATTCATGCAAGAAAGGAATGAAAAAAAACGTTGGATAAGTCAGTAGCGATATGGCAGGATTTAGAATTTAAGCATGTGGCATAACTAGAATTGAAGTATTAAAGAAAGCAGTTCAAAAATTTTGGTATTTCCTTCCAGTGTTAATTAATTAAGTAAAGTGATTTGAGAAGCAAGTAAAGTTAGAATTGAATCCAACTGGAGTCAGAGTAATAGTGAAAGTGGAAAGTAACTGGAAGCAATAATGGAAGCAGAATTTATGGAATATTTTACTACATATCCAGAATAATCAGAGTAGCATAGCGGAAGCATGGAAGGTTTGATATTCACAGGCTATTCGAGATTTGAGTGATTAATGAAAAGTTTGAGGTTTATGCACAGTTAGACAAAGAAATAGTGATTGTTGGCCAGATATGAATTAAGGCAGCATGAGTAGAATGGTATAAAGAGGCAGGAAATTCAGTTATGGTAATGTGATTTTCTTTGAGAAGCTGGTAGTTGAGAATGTGAACATAGATAAAGCAGAGTAGCGGTTGGGAGTGATAAGTAAATAATGGAACGACATCGAAGAATTCAAGAATTTAAGCAAGGTTTAGCAGAGCAGAATATCCAAAAGTAGCAAAGTAAAGTGAAGAGTTTTGAGCAAGAAAGTGGCCCAGAAAGAAATGTTGCAAACACAGCCAGGAAAAATGTGAAAATAGGTTGAGTCCAAGGAGATAAAGCGCCAATAGCAAGGTAAAATCGCCTACAGTTGAAAAGTATGGAAAGGGCAGAATGTAGCAATCAGGCAGTGCAGTTATGAAATAAATTAAAGAGAAAGGGAAGCAGAACAAATACGAAAATGAGCGGATGAATCAGTTAGCGCATAATAATTTGAAAGGCAGATGCAGAGAACGTGTATCCTACTTGTTCTGTATATGGTTTATTTTCTTTTAAGGTGATAATTCGATTTACTATATTTTGTTTTGAATGTCGAGGATGACATTCCTTTTTAGGTGATAATAATGTAACATCGCGCATTTTTAGGATTTTCATGGATCCTTGCATAGTGGGTTTAGTGGCCAGTGTGTGGCCCATTAGTCTGTGTTTCAGGTGTTCTCGCCAGTTGTCAGGCTTTGTGGGTCGGCAAATTGGGCCCAAAGTGCTCACAGGTTTTCTGCCTATGAATGCGACAGGGGTGTGCATCACATTCTGAACGTGACAGCCCTGGTGGTCGCATTCTGCTTTCCGACTGAGATGCGGTCTTCATTTGCATGCGCGCCGCGTGTCGCGCGTTGGATGACTTGCTGACGTCAGCCTTGGGAACGCGACGGCCTAGAATGTTGCGTTCATGTTGCAATGGAGGGCTACATCGCGTTCCCAACTGCGATGTGTTTTTAAGCAAGGTCGGCCGAATAGAGCTCAGCAAGCTCTGCTCGGCCAGGGGAGGCTGCTGGGGTGAATTTTCGGGCGATCCGGAGTTCTGGAGGAGTTTTTGGCGTGCTCTCGCCGCGAGGACGTGACATGGAGTGGGGGAGATGCCGTACCATGGTTGGTTTGCGTGTTCTTCGTGAAGGTAGGGAGATCCCACATGGTTTCATTGCGTGGATCGTGTATGATGCATGTTTGGACTGTTTATCGCTTTATAAACAGTAGATATCATGCTAGGGCAATCATTAAAGCATGAAGAATAAGAATTAAGCATGGTTTGTATAGTTTGTGGGGGTGATCCAGGCAGAGCATTCCGGATTAGGATTCCTGCCTGTGAGGGCGACGGAGCCCCCTATCGCGTACTAAACACGATAAGTCAACCCATCGCGTGCAGGTTATTGAACGCGACATATCGGGGTGTCGCATTCTGAAGGTGACATTACCCCACATCGCTACCTCAGTCGAGAGGTCCTATTGTGCATGTTTTAAATGGTACGATTATTCGACTATCGATGTCTTATGTGTATGGTTGGTGTGAGTGGTGCATTAGCACCTGTAGCGCTCATTGAGCCTGTCGTCCATGTGGTGGATGTGTTGTTTATGTGGTTGACAAATGGTTTGTATGGTTTGAGCGGTATATATATGGTTGGTTTGTGGTGACTAGGCAGTGAGGTTCCGGTGTGAACCTAGCCTTGGTCCTTTAATGTTTAATGTAGATTATTATTTAAGATGGTTTAACTGGTAAAGTGTGAGTACGATTATTAAGTGGTTATTGTGTAATGAGCTTAATGCAGCCATGGAGGTCACCTCGTGACCAATGGAAGGTCAAGTTATTAATGGTTAATGTAATTTATGTATGTGTCTGTGTAGGCTAGCTTGTAGGTCACAGGGTGACCAGGACAAGCTACTCCTTGCTGGTGTACTGGGGTTTGTAATAAAATGATATATGTATGTATTATGGTTTGTGCGTTGCCAAGTGTGGTGGTCCGGCGTCTATTCTGGAATGTCTCTCTAGTCGGGTACCCCAAGTTTTGTGTGAGCCAGGCACGTTAGTGCTCGGGTTTGTCCCGATATTGTGTGTACCGTCGAGGTCTGTGTCGTCTGTCCTGGACACCGTCACTCCTGTGTTTGAGTTGTACGTCCGGCTGAGGGAAAGACGACAGAGGGCAGCGACTTGTGTTTGTGGGTGTGCGGTCACTTGTAGCGCGCTCGTGGTTGGGGGTATGGACACCAGTAGTCGACACTGGTCTCCAACCAGTCCTGTTTTCCAGTGCCTCACTCTAGGGAGCTTAGGCCAGAGTCCCTAAGGGTTCTAGGCATGGGCCTGCAGTAGTGTGGTCTATAGGTGTGGTGTTGGTTGGTCTCCACTGCTCTTTGGATTGTGCTTGTGGAGCGGCAGTTGGACCTTTCGTCCGTGACTGCGAGACTGAGAGGTAGTTCTTGTGTTGTGTTGTCTGGGTTGATACTGGCGTCAAGAACCAGTAGTCCGTTCCCATGTGGTGGCGTCGTTCTTTCGGACTTGTGCTTTGCCACTAGTGGTGGCTTGTGTGTGTGACAGGTTGGTTGAGGTTTTACCCATTGTGGTGTGCCTAGTGGTGGCACAATTCTGGTTGTGGTTCCGCTGTGGTACCTCGTGGTAGTAGGTACCTGTACCCTTTGTGGGTGGTTTTGTGTTGTGGTACATTGTGTACCATTCCCTTCAAGTGTTGAGGTGGACTTGTGTTCTGTGGAGGTTTGTGGAGTGATATTCCACGTGTTGTGTTTTTACTCGTCTTTGGATAAGATTCCAATTATGTTTTGATGTAAGGTGTTGGTGTGAGGTGGATTGGCTACCTGATGCCAGTCCTGTTACCCTTCGTGGGTAGGTTGCCTGTGAGGCTTGTAGCTTAGGCGATCAGTTGTTGTAATAGTTTGCCTGTGAGGCATGTGGCCTAGGCATTTTAGTTGTAGAGCGGACTAATAGTGCTGTGATAGTCCTGTTGTCTCTTTATCCTCTGGGATTTTTGGCACTGCATCAGGCTGCTGCTGCCCCCCATCCCCCACCATCGAGTTATCTATATGTTATACTCTTAGAGCATATCAAGGACCTTGTGGCTCTGAGGAATCTGGGATTTGAGTTCCCCTTTAACAAAAATAGTGATTATCCCAGTGGATGCTTAGCTACACGGATAGGCCGTTACGCTTGGCACATGAGGACGATGGACCCATGCATAAAAATCTGGTCCTAACTTAACGCCATCGTGACAATAATATCCTTGATTATTTTCTACTCCTTTTAACCTTATTTTTCTTTTAGCCCAGCATACATGCATATTGAAATCACAGTGGAAAACCACTCTTCCAATGCAATTTGTGAGCCATTCTCACTCAAAATTCCAATGCAATTTAAAATATTCCAATCCAGGTTGAATACCCAACTCCCTTTGTTGTTGCCTCTGGGCTGATTTCCTTAAGAACCTTTGTTTGGATTTACCTCTCTACATTTCGTCTTTACTCCCAGAGATCCACCAGAGGCAGTGGCAGATGCCCCCGATGGTGCAACCTAACAGATTGTGTCCTTACGTAGTTCCCCTTCACTAGAAGTTGATCTCCCCTTCGTGCCCTACGTGGCACACTTTCTTCTTTCCAATCCAAACATTTTTTTCTTTAGGTCTTCTTCTCTAGAGGTGACTTCCTTGGTTTTTGGTGAAAGACTCTTATCAGGTGGCAGTCATCGACGATTATGTGTGTCTATTTTTTCACCTTAGAGTCTACTTTTCAGTCCGCTCCACTGCATTCCACTTTGCTACACTTCATTCCATTTTTCTCCATTACACTCCCCGTCGTGTCCTTTTGCTTCGCTCCCCTGCAAAGTAGATGCCAAGGCGTGGCAGCTATAGACACGCGAATTTGACTCCACTGCAGGCAAATTTCATATTGCGCCATAATGCCACAAATGGCCCTCCTTTTGCCTTGTAAGAGTGTTTTCCCAATATTTCCAGATCTCGCTCGTTCTTCCTCGATGCTTCCCCCCTATCCTCGGGGTCTATTTAATAAAGTGGGCATCATTTTCAAAATCGCATCGGGTATGGTGGACGCATTTATGAAGGCAACTGAAACGCGTCGGGTCTGTTGGACGTGATTCATGATCTCTTGGCCTTAACGCGACAGCTTTGACGGGTGCAGCCTTAACGAGTTGGGTATGCTGGACGGGTTTATCCGCCTTTTCGGCACATGCTCAAATGGAATCGCATCCGGAATGTCCGACGCGATTAAAGGTCAAAAGTCCGACCCATAAAGAAGTCACATTTAAGGACGCCCACGTTTTGAAATCATGAAAAATCAGGAATCGCATCCAGCAAGGCCGACGTGATTTAAAAGTCAAAAGCCTAAGTCTATAGCTAGGGCCGGCGCATTTATGAGCCCATGCTTCGAATCATTGCCTAATTGGAAAACACGTCGGACCAGGCCGCCGCGATTTCAAGTCGCGGCGGCCTGACCCGACGCGATTTCCAAGCATAGCTATGGGCTACGATCATCATGTGCATGTCCCATCAAATGGACTTTTTGAATTGCGGTGTTAGGAGCGGACGCATTTTACCCTTATAGTCGCATTTGCTGTGCCCGACGCGATTCAAAGCTTTCATACCTATAAATAGACCCCCGAGGGAAGCCATTTAATCAATCCCCCTCCACCCCGGCAGAGCCCTGTCGTATTCTTCCCACGACTTCCCCACGGAGGGGCCCTGCCGGATCGGTGACCCGACTCCCAAGCCAAGGTGGAGTGCCTACCATTCCACGCCAAGCTACATCCCCGTTCCTCGGAGTTCGGAGCCGGCGTCCCAATCGTCTTCCTCATGCGCATTGGAGCAAGGTGGGAAGCATCTTCCCTTTCTTCCACTCTGTCCATTCAGTGCGGCAGCGGCTACTACTCCTTCGCGCCATCATTCGGGGAAGCACCCCCCCCCCCTCTATTCATTTTTATCTCCTCTGAGCCCTATGTGGCTTTTATTTCCTTTTATATACACACACACATGCATGCATACACACACACCTATCTCCTAGGGGTTTGAAAGCCACCACCCATAGTAAGTTCTTCCCCATGCTCTTCATTTCATTTATTCTTTATTTTTAGGAATTATGTACTACACGCGTGGCTAATCCCCTTTTCCTTTTCATGTCTATTTTGTCTGGGTAATCAACACAAAAAACACCCTCTACCACGGCCGGCCGTGCTCGTAGAGGAAGAGGAACCCACATCCCAGCGCAATCTCTACATGCTCTAAAAGGTACTTTTCGTGATCACCCATTCCATCCGCACCCCTATCACTCGTTCATTCTCCATTCGGTACCCTCGTGTACCTGGCAATCATGTTCATTTCCTCTGCATCACCCCATATCCCCTCTTTGTGGACCACACGTCGTGTCGTCCCTCGGCGGTGTCTACACTCATCGGATGGGCTATAGGTTGATTGACAGGAGAGTCACCAGGGCTCTTAAAGGTCAAGAGCCAGATGTGGAAGAAGAGTCAATAGAAGATGAGGGTAGTGATGAAGACTCTCATGCTCAGCCAATGGATGCTCAAGGAGGAGATGTAGATGTTCCGGATGTGCCTGCACCTCAGGTTGCCGCTCCAGATCTTCAGACATTCATGGCAGATCAGTTGGCGTAGATGACCCAGCTATTTACTGCTCGCTTTGATCAACTCAACACGAGGATGGACAATCTTGCTGATTCACAAGCGAACCATGAGCAGAAGCTTGATCACCTCACAAAGGACTTTCATGACTTCCGTCATCCCACTGTTCCTGGCAATGACGATGCTTAGCATGTCTAGGATTCATATGGGGTCATGTTGTTTTCTTTATTAGTTTGGGTCATGGGTTAGTCACTTATGTCATTTCCCTTTTTACTTTTTGTGTCATGTAATGGATCTCATTTTGAACTATGTAATTCTCGCTCAAATAAATGAAATCACAGTTATTTGCTTATTGTTATCCATGTGTGCATGATCTATCTTTTTGGATGTTGTCAAAAGGAGGAGAAACATCAATGGTAATTTTGTCATCATCAAAAAGGGGGAGAATGTTGAGTTCAAATGTGTATGATGATTGTGTTTAATGTTTTTGATGATGAATGACTTAATTGATATTGCATTGATGTTTGTAACATGATAAAAATGACAAAGACATGAAAGAGATGATCAAAGAAATGATCAAGTGAATAAATACTTCTATGATTATCCATGTATTCATTATATCTTACTTAAAATGTTTTTTTTTTATGTAGGTGTGAATGAACACTAAAGAGAAGCAACCAAATAAAAGTGCAAAAGTCTGGATAGATACACCAAGTATTCATCTGTCGACAGGCCCCAAGCCATGTGTCGACAGATAGACCATCCAGGAACAAACAAGCAACTGGAAGCTCAATTGGAACAGTAGCTGTCGACAGCTGTAGTGCATCTGTCGACAGATAAGGCTACCTGTCAACAGCCAGGGATCGCCTGTTGACAGCCCCAGTTTTCTAGCAACAACTTGGTTCTGGAAACTAGATTTGAGTAGTACCTATCGACAGCTATGATGAGCCTGTCGACAGCCGAAGGTTAAGTCACAACGGATGGTCAGGATATGATCTATATTGTGGTGTTCCCTTGTAACACAACTCTCCATGTTTGGACACCCATATATATAGATCATATGAAGGTATTTTCGCAGCAGGAAGCCACCATATCAAAACCCTAAGAAAACAAGAAGAAGGCTCTCTGCTGCTCTACTTCAACTCTCCGTCCAACGTGAGGAAGATCCATCTCACGAGCGGAGTTGAAGTCGGTCTGTAACGTCGCGTGCCTTTTTGGATCCATGCGGATCGTGTGTATTGTGGTTGTGGCGGCCGTTGTGAGGCCAGTGTGAGTCGGTTGTGTGGAATGCTTGGTGTGGATGCATGGCTTGAGCAGGTGAAAAGCAGGGTTGGTCATGAAATGAAACAGGACCTACTACTGTCCTGTTGGAATTGGCGGCCAGGTGTGGCCGTTGACCTGTTGGCGTCCAGATTAGTGGACGTTTACAGCTTGAACTTGGCGACAATGGATGTGGACGCAGAGGGAGGCGGTTGTTGTTGGCGGCATGGGGGTTGACGCCAACCTGAGAATGGTGCAGGTTATAAGCTCACCCGAGGGCAGCTCTCTCAGCTCACTCTCTTCCCCTCTTGCCCCAACTTCATGTCCTGGATTCTCTGAAGCTTCTAACAGGTACCGAGGGGTAGTTGGACGACCGTAGAACGCGCGGCATCGCTGAATTACGCAAGGAAACGTCGCGGCGTGGTGCAATTCGCGTGGGAGCTCGCGGAGGGCTCGGCGTGAACCGGGTGATTGCAGGAGATTCTAACGCGTTCTGAGGTAGGGGACGAACCCGTTTAGCTCCGTAGGAACATTAAAACACATCATAACCACCTGAACTAACATGATAATGCATGTTCGGGTCAAGTTGCACCATATGGGGATAATGGTGGTTTGGGTAGTTTAATGTTTAAAGCATGTTGAAATGGTTATATTGGGTTCCAGCATGTTAAATGAACCAATTCTATATGTTTTTGAGTAGCTTTAATGTTTGGGAAAACCCGCAGAGCCGGATTAGGGTTTCTGCAGGGTTTATGGCCGGAGAACTTGGCGTCAAGATCGCTTGTCGCCAAGATCCTCAGCCAGGAGGTTAACGGCCAGGACCCTTGCCGTTGACTCTCTGTAAGCGGCAGTCGATGTGGCCGCCTACCTCTATATGAGCAGAAATGACTAAGTACAGTATTTATCATTATTGCATGTGTGTTGACACATGAGGTGCACTGAGTGCACATGGGTCTCGTGTTTAGCATACAAAGTATACATTTAGCTATCTACTTTAGTGACTGCGTGTTGTTTACGCGAGTCGGTTGGATTCACGTGGAGTGGACCATGGTTACTTGTGGTTTACGTGAGGTTTCACGTGGTTTGTGTGTGACGTGCACGTGGTTCTGTGTACGGGCGAGTAGTACGACGCCTACTGTGGTTACCTCTCCAGTTGGGTGCCCCAGGTTTTTATGAGCCAGGCTGTTAGCTCGGGGCTTTGTCCCGATACTTGTGTTGTACCGTCGAGGTCTATGTCGTCTGACCTGGACACCCTCACTCCTGTGTTGAGTTGTACTCCGGCTGAGGGAAAGACGACAGTGGGACAGTGACACTTGAGTTTGTTTTTAGTCACTTTTAGCACACTCGTAGTTGGGGGTACGGACACCAGTAGACGTACTGGACCCCAGCTAGTCCTTTTCCAGTGCCTCACTCTAGAGAGCCCGGGCCAAGGTCTCCTGAGGTGTTAGGCATGGCCTGTGACCATGTGGTCTGCAGGTGGTGGTGTTTAGTTGGTCTCCACAGTTGCTTGACCTTTTTACGTGGAGTGGCAGCTGGACCTTTCGTCCGTGGCTGCGAGACTGAGAGGTAGACCTGTGTTAGTTGTCCGAGTCAGTTTCTAGTGTCGCGAACCGTTCACGTGGCTCGTGTTGGTTGTCTCTACTTTAGCTTGTACACCTGTACTGGTTTGCCGTTTAATTATTACTGTTGTTTCTCGTAGTCGGCAGATGGTGAGTACTTTTACAGCTTTACTTACCTGCTTAGCTATTATATAATTGTTAGTGCTGTTTATTATTCGTACTCGTGGTGTTTGTTTTGCTCGTTTTTGGGAAGTTCCCTACTGAGCCAGTGACTAGAGAGGCTCACCCCTACCCCCCACAGGTGAGAGCGAGGAGGACGTCTCTCGTCCGACATCCAGTTCTGGGCCGCGTCGTAGCGGTGCAGGTCAGCACCTCCAGCAGAGTAGCTTCAGCAGTGTACTTTTGTAGTTGTTTACTCTCTTCAGTTGTACCTCGGGTATGCCCCAGGCTCTTGTACTTCTTTTCAGTTTTGTGGAAATTTGGCTATTTAAACTTGTGAAATATATATAAAATGTGGTGTGTTCCTTTATGTTTACACGGACTGTGGTTTGGTATCCCTTGCGAGGCTTCGGCCCGTTCGCGGGAGGCGGACTCGGATCAAGTACATTATTGGTTTAACGGGCTTGGCCGAGGCGTTCCGTCACACGGTCCATCCACGATTCAAGCTTCTCCATCATCTGATCATCATCCATACGAAGCTTGGAGTTCTTCTGTACGACTACCACGAAGAGTTCTCATCTGGATTTTATTTCTCAACTCAGAACTCTTCCTTTCCTTCTACTTTCACTATTATGTGTGTGTGGTAGTGGTCCGAGTGTCCCTTGTGCTTGATCTACATGTGTGGTGTTGTTCTGATTGTGTGTTTGCATCAGACAACGTGGTGTGTGTGTTGTTGATTGAACTTGCTTGATAAGCATTCTTTCCGTGTGTGTGTGTGGACGGTGGACGTAGGATACACAAGTTGTGTACTCTGAACCACCTTAAATCTTCATGTCTTGTGGTTTGCAAGTTTCTACGATAGATGTTTGGTAGGCACGAGTGATTGTTCACACGCTAGTTAGATTGCTAACTTTCTAATTACAACTCGCACACACACCATAGTTCAAATTCAACACATATCTGTTTAAGATTTTTGATAAGTTAGTGTTGGATCAAAAAGGAGGTCATAGTGCTTTTAATTGGCAGTAATCTATTCAACCCCCCCCTTCTAGATTACTATTTTAGATAATTCCGCGCACCTTTCAACTTCGACTGCGTCGGTGTGCATGGCTCCCAAGCGACGTAGCTGGAGCTCCCCTCGGGGCGGAGCTTCATGATGGTGGAGATGACGTGTCGCGCTAAGAGCTCAGGGTGGAATGTTCGAACGGTCGGTTCGAAGTGGGAAAACCGCCACTTTTGCCTTTGAATTTCACACCCCCTTTCCTTATAAGGACAAGGAGGGAGAAGGCAAGGGCACAAGCCTTCTTCTTTCAGACAGGGCTCTTCCACCCCGCTTCTCATCGTTGCCTTCTTCTTGCACCTTCGCCGCTCTCCTCTTTTCTCGTCACCTCCTCCTCCGGCACCGATGGCCCACGCGCGGGCAAGGCGTGGTCGAGGCCAGCAGAACGCCGCCAGCGAAGATGAAAGCAATGATGTATAAGAGCTTTGAGGGCTTGCCCGCACGATTCCGGATCAGGGAGGAGTACGAGATCATCCTAATGAGGGAGGATCAATCATACGAGACGACGAAGCCCGGATGCTTCGTTCTCTTACTGGATCTGTTGGAAGCTAGGTTCCGGTTGCCTGTGCTAGACATCGTAAAGGACCTTCTCAGAGCCTGAAAGGTCACGCTGATTGACTGATGCCAAACTCTTGGAGGACCATCTTCGTCTTCTGCGTCATATGCAAGAAGAGGGGACTTCAAGGGATGATAGAGGTCTTTCGGAGCCACTTCAGCTTTGCTTGCTCACCGCAATCTGGCTACGGGATCGTCTACACGAAGCACCGAGCTAACTCGATGCAGATCAACTTCTCCCCCCCGCTTGTCAAATAACAAGGGTGGACAGGGCGTCTCTTCTTCGTTGGTAGGAAGATGGGAGCCGGAGTGCCGGACTGGGACTTCCCTGTTCGGGTGGTAGATCCGCCGAAGAGGACCGACATGGTCCCTTTCCTGATCCAGGACGTGGCAAAAGGAGCGAACATGCCTACCGAAATACTGTCGCACTACCGAGGATCGGGCTGGGTCCGAGGAAGACCAAGCACCTTTATCAAAGGTTCTGAAGGTGAGGTCGCCTGCGCAGCCCACGGAGGCGCACTTGGAAGCGGCTCTGGAGCGCCTCTAAGGGAGCTCGCCAAGGGAGTTACCTCCCTGCCCCACCGCATCACAGCTCGAGGTGCTGGCGCGGTGCCAGGGGTTGAGTCCAGAAGTAACTCCCGAGCCATTAGTGGGAGTTCACGAAGAGCGCCGTTCGGACGACGACAGTGAAGCCGATGTCGGGGTGCTGGTCGGTGGCATCGAATGATCGCTGGAGGTGCTGCAAAGGCTCGCGTCATGAGCCCAAGACCTCCAGCAGATGTTGGATGCCGAGATCACATTCTCCGAGGGGTGCGAGAAGCAGCATCGCCGTCGGGAGACTGAGCTAGTAAAGGAGAACAAGAATCTCCATATCGCGCTCAAAGCCTCCGAGCTGGATTTGACCATCACCCGAGCGGAGAACACCACACATTCGGGGGTTTATGTTGAGGCCGAAGCTCGAGGAGTCGCCTAAGTACAAGGCCGGGCCAGAGTTCCAAGAAGACTTGGAACAGTACGTCATGACCTATTACAAGGTGGGACTCGAGGTCGGCGAGGAGTGAGGATGGAGGCTGGCCACAGTCGAATACGCCCGTGAAGCCTTCGAAGCTACCCTTCGAGAGTGCCGACGCCGACCCAGGATCCGGGCTTGGATGGGGTTCGCTTTACGAACATCCGAGTGGGATGGATGACGATGTGGCCCCTCCGAGTAGGCCCCGTAAATGTATCTTTTCCTCCTTTTTTGTGTAGCTTGGCCCTAACTGCTTTTTTGTACTTCGATGAATCTGAATAGATCACCTTTTTGAGTACATGAGTGGATCTCTTTTTCTATCTTCTTCCCTTGCGCTTGTTCTGTTTGAATTGGAATTGTAGGTCGTTTAGAGGTTCGTAAGTACCATGTAGGTTTTCAGAACTGAAAGAGTTATGACCAGGGGTTTGTACCGAACACCTCTTGTTTTAGGGTTCAGGTATCGTGCTAGTCTTTTGAGCTGAAGAAGCTTTGACTAGGGATGGCCTGAATACCCCTTTGAACAGACCGAAAGAATGGGAGGAAGAGTAGGATGCCGAACAAGAGGCTTTTATGGATAATAACCCTTTAAATTGGATACATGCCAGGTTCTGGGTATGGCTTCATGGGTAGTTAGCTTATAAGAGCCTTTCCCAAGAACCTGTGTGACCTAATAAGGTCCTTCCCACTTAGGGGTGAGTTTGCCGGTTGCTTTTTGGGGATCCGATGCCGAGCAACGGCGCAGAACAAGGTCTCCTTTGAAGAAGGTCCGCTCCCAAACTCGGAGTTGTAGTATTGTGCGAGCCGCTGCTGGTAGGAGACTAGTTTGATGCTAGCGTCACTTTGGCATTCGCCGAGCATGTCTAGGTTCTCCCTTAGCGCGCGGTTGTTGGCTGCCTCGTCGAAGTGAGTTGTGCGGATGTGGGGAGAGCAACCTCTAGAGGTATAACAGCTTCTGTGCCATAGTCCAAGTGGAAGGGAGTCTCTCCGGTGGCTACCTGAGCAGTTGTTCGGTGACACCATAGCACATTGGGGAGCTCTTCGATCCACGAAACTCCAGCAGCCTCCACCCTAGTGTGTATCCCGTGGAGCAATGTTCGGTTGGCATTTTCGACCAAACTATTTGCTTGGGGATGTGCAACTGAAGTGAAGTGGTTGTAGATGCCGAACTCGGAACATTTCTGTTTGAAAAATGTGCTGTCAAACTGCTTCCCATTGTCAGAGGTGATAACCTTTGGGACGCCAAACCAACAAAGGACGTTCTTCCATATGAACTTCCACGCGGCCTGGTCGGTGGTCATGGTGACGAGATCCACCTCGATCCACTTGGTGAAGTAGTCAATGGTGACAAAGAGGAATTTCTTCTGACCTTGAGTTTCTGGAAATGGTCCCATGATAACAACGCCCTAACAAGCGAAGGGACGTGGTTCGAACAGAGTGTGAAGCTATTCGGCAGGCTGACGGATAAGTTGCCCAAACTTTTGACACTCATGGCACTTCTTTGCGTAGGACATGCAGTCCTTTTGTAGAGAAGGTCACCAGAATCCTGCTCGAAGGATGCTTCGTGCTAGAGTTCTTCCACCCAGATTGCTTCTGCACAGACCCTCGTGTGCCTCTTTAATAGCTGGTGCCACCTCGGAAGGACTAAGGCATCGTAGGAGGGGTCTAGAGAGGGAACGCCGGCATAACTGTCCTTCGACCAAGGTGAACTTCTGGCAGCGCATCCTGATCTTGCGGGCTTCGACTTGGTCGGAAGGAAGCTCTCCCCAGAGTAGATAGGCCAAAAGAGGGTCCTTCCAGTTTGGAGTTGGTTGACCGGACTCGATGGCTGCTATATCCACTTCGGTGCTCGGTGAGGTGAGCTCTTCTATGAACACGGAACGAGAAGGGGCGATGTCACCAGAGGATGCTAGTCTAGTGAGCGTATCAACCTGCGCGTTCTGCTCTCGGGGAACGTGCACAACTTCAAAGTAGAGAGGCCTTCTGTCTGGCGCTTGACCTATTGAAGATACTGTTGGCCCTTTATGTACGGCAACAAGGTAACCTAGAGGGGGGTGAATAGGTTTTTCTGAAATCTAAAATCAAAACGTGAACACTTAAAAGTTTGGTTAGTGTTAGTGTGATGAAGAGTGGCAGTGCGGAAACAAAAGAACAATCACACAAAAGGACACAGGAGATTTATCTTGGTTTGGCCCTTCCCACATGGAAGTCCTACGTCCAGTCCCCAAGCAAACTCTTGGGATTTCACTAACCGAAGGTACATTCCCCTTCAAGGACACTACAACACCCTGGATACCCCACCAGGTCTTCTTCTCTTTCCCGGGCAAGAAGGCAGCCCACTTCTTTTCTAGGCTCAGAAGCAAACCTACTTCTTTTACAGGTTCAGAAGTAAACCTCCTGGAACAAACCCCAGTGTGGTTCTGCTAGACTTAAACCCCCAGCTAGGTCCTGTTGGTACAAACCCCAACAAGGTTCTGCTAGACACTAACCTCTAGCTAGGTTACATACTGTATACAGTCCTACAGCTGGACAAAAATCTTTCTTAGAAAAGAAAGATCAGACTGAGAGCTATTACAAGATGAACACTCAGGACTTAGCTCACAGTCACAGATTCTCCCCAAGATTACAATGAGCACAGGGAGAATGGAAGAGAAGAAGCTTGAAGGCGATGAAGACTTTTGCTTTGAAAGCTTCTGTAGATTTTTGGCTCGAGCTCTTCTCTCTTTCTCTGAGTGTTTGTGGCATGAAGGTTCTTCTCACAGTTGTACACTCCTTGAAGGATTTTCAGGAAGGCTCTTATTTCTATTCTTCAGCAATGCTCCATCTTTTATATGAGAAGCTTTAGAATAGATCCGTTGAAGAGATCCGTTGTAGCTCTTCTAGTCGTTGCAGATCTCTTGTCTTGATCTACCTTTGGTGGTCTTTGAAATCTGTGAGCATGGAGCAGTGTGTCAACACAAAATAGTGTTTTCACGATGATAGTGCACTCTGCTGTATTTCTCTTAACATGCTAAAACTGATAGGTCAAATCTTTTTCTGACACTGCTTTGAATCAAGCATGCAGCTTTATCTGTCAGAAGATATTTGACTTTTCAACGAGCGCCAAAACACTTTCAAAATATTCAAGAGAAATCTATGTGAATATGACTTATACAATCATTGTCCATTTACAAGTAAATCGTTGCAAGTTTATGAACAAATCGATGTGAAAGACAAGTCGTTATGATCATTGAAGAAATCGTTGTGATCACTTAAGAAATCGTTATGGGAACGATTTCTTAACAAATCATTGTGAAGGCAAGTCGATGCGTTCACTTAAGAATCGTTACGGTCTAAAGAAATCGTTGTGAGAACAAATCGTTGTGCTCACTTATCAAATCATTATGGAATCGATTTCCTAGAAAATCATTGCGCTTACAAAATAAATTGTTATACGATAAAATCGATGTTTCACTTAACGAATCGTTACACGATCAAATCGTTGTGTAACTTATGAAATCGTTGTTAGTGAAATCGATGTGGCACTTTTGAATAGAAATCGATGTATATTGAATGAACATCGATTTAGCATTTTAGTGCGCCATATTGCATCAATGTGAGACTCAGCATTTTGCTATGAGATTGATGCGACTCAGATGAAACAAAATATTCAGTAGTATTTAATCAACAAAGATATATATGAAATCTTCATAAGTTTTGTTATCACCAAAATATAAGGACAACCATAAAGTGGTTCAACAATCTCCCCCTTTTTGGTGATGACAAAATTTATGCGAATTTTCTGATAAAAATATATAAAGCATAGAGGTTTACGAAAATTCATACAAACTCTCCCCCTTTTTGTCACTAACCAAAGGAAGGATCTTACCATGGATTTCTCTCCCCCTTTGAGAGAATTTCTTACCATAGAGGGGTTCAACAATAATAGTTGATAAGGAATGACTCCCCCTTAATCTGTGCTCCCCCTGAGCATGAGACTCCCCCTTAATGTGAGGCAAGTCAGATCTTGTTGCTCTTGACCTTTGACATGTTGTTTGTCAAGCCTTCAAGATTTTTATCTGTATATAAAAAAAACTTGCAAACATTGTTAGTAGCATTGTAGTTTACTGAATATAACAACAAAAATGAGGTTTAAAAACAGAAAACTAAAACTAAAGGATGACTACTTCCTCTTCAGATTGAAATTAAGTTAAGAGTTGGTAATCACTAATCGGATGTTTTTGAGCATCGTCTAACCATACCCTTTGAATGCCTTTTCCTTTTGTTCATCAAGAGTAGATAGGCATTTTCTTCTTTAATGTTGAAGCTACCTGAGGAGTTGTTTACAGAAGATGTCTCCTGAGAAGTTACTTGGATTTTATGAGTCTTATCCTCAGCTTTTTCATCATCAGAAGCTTCTTCAGCGCTTATTTCTTTAGAGATATCCTTTTGAAAAAGGTATGAGGCTCCCCCTCAATCTGAGGTTCCTCCTTTATCTCTTCTTCTTCATGTGGAAGGATAACTTCCTGAGGTGCTTCCTGTTGCTCCCCTTGAGTGGCGACAGTTAGAGAGATGGAGTTATAGCTTCCTGTCTTGTTTCTTTAAACACTTGAGCATTAGTAATTATTTCATCCGTAGTGGGTATTTCTTCATATGTGAGCTTCAATTTGTCCCACATATCTTTAGCAGATATACATGCTGATACTTTACTGAATTCTATTTTAGATAAAGCACAACATAAATAATTCTTTGCTTTAAAATTCAATGATAATTTACTTTTATCTGTAGCTGTAATAGCAGTAGTGCCTTCAGCAGGAACAATAACAAAATCACCTACCTCAATTACCTGCCACAGATCAAAGTTTGTGCCTCGAATGAAGCATTCCATTCTAATCTTCCAGTATTGGTAGTCCTCTCCATCAAAGAATGGAGGTCTGGTGACTGATTGGCCTTCAGCATATCCTTGAGCTTCCATGGATCTTTGCTCTAAGATCGTTGGATCTTCTTGAAAGTTCAGAGACCTGCTCTGATACCACTTGTTGGACCGAGCCTCTTATCGTTGCACCAAAAGCTCGAGCTGGTAGTGAAGGCGGTAGCCAAATCTTTAAGGCGGAAGTGCAAAGCACCACGTCAACGTTGTGTCGACATGAGGGGCTTCGCACAGGGTTTTACCCCTGCAGCGGGTTGGGTTGCCGGCCCCGATGTCACTATGCTGCCCCATAACAGCATAGTGGCAGCAATTCCCTAAGGGAGTCGATGGCAGTTAACCAACAAATACTGCGCCATGCGGGGCTCCATGGCTTCGAACTATCCGTTCACCTAGCTGGCAACCAGTTGGAATCGTTGAAGGCCTGTAGCCAAAGCGCTCCGAGGTGTCTGGCCATGCGAATTTCGAACAGAAGTGCCTCGTATTCTGCTACATTGTTGGAGGCGTTGAAGCGGAACCTAAGGGCGTACTGAAATTCTAAACCCTCCGGGGAGGTCAGAACTAGGCCCGCTTCGCTCCCAGTGATGTAGGAGGACGCGTCGACATAGAGCTCCCATGGGGGCTCGTCTGCCAATGGAGGGTCCTTCTCGGTCAGAAGGGTGCATTGTGCCAATGCTTGTGCCTTGACGGCCGTCCTTAGATGGTAGCTGATGTTGAATTCCCTAGGCTCGATGGCACATTTGATGAGCCTACCTGAAGCCTCTGGTCGTTGTAGAATGAGCTTCAATAGTTGGTCAGTTAATACCGTGATCAGATGGGCCTAGATGTAAGGCCTGAGCATCTGAGCAACCGTATCGAGAACCAGGGAAAGCTTCTCTGCTCGAGGGTATCTTCTTTCAGCCTCTTGGAGCGCCCTGCTTATGTAATACACAGGGTGTTGCGCCGTTCCTTCCTCTCTGATCAGGACTGTGCTGATCGAGTGTTCGGTAACCGAAAGATACAGGAACAAGGGCTCCCCGAGCATAGGTTTTGAGAGAACAGGCGGGGCGGCGAGGTACGCCTTCAGCTCGGTGAAGGCCGCTTCGCATTCCTCGGTCCACCGTACTTGCCCCCCTTGCGGGGAGGCTCCTTTGGGGAATCGCAGCAATTTAAAGAAGTTGAAGCTTCTCTCTGTTGCTCGGGACATGGAGCGGTTGAGCGCTGCGAGCCGTCTAGTAAGCCGCCGGACATCGCATACGGTCCTTGGACTGCTCATTTCAATTATGACTCAGATTTTCTCAGGGCTGGCCTCTATTCCTCGGTTAGAAATAAGGAATCCGAGGAACTTCCCCGAGCGTACTCCGAATGTACACTTTTCCAGGTTGAGGTTCATGTTGTACCTTCGCAGGGTCGTGAAGGTTTCTTCGAGGTCGGATATGTGGTCAGCGCTAGGGAGCATTTTGACCAGCATGTAGTTGACGTAGACTTTCATGTTGTGCCCGATCTACTGCTCGAACATCTTATTGACCGGTCGCTGGTAGGTCGTGCCTACGTTCTTTAGACCAAACGGCATTCTGGTGATATAGTAGAAACCGAGGTCGGTGACGAACGTCATGGCATCCTGGTCCAGGGGATGCATACTGATCTGGTGATAGCCAGAGTACGCATCCAAGAAACTGAGGAGCTCATGGCCGGAAGTAGCATCCACCAGTTGATTAATGCGTAGCAGCGAGAAGTTATCCTTGGTGTCGCTTTGTTGAGATCCTTGTAGTCCACGCATACACGCCATTTGCTATTGGCTTTGCATATGAGGACCACATTGGAGATCCACCTTGGGTACTAGGCTTCCCGGAGGAGCCCAATTACTCAGCTTGTGACAACGTGATCATGGATCACGGTCTGTCGTTCTCGGTTGACTGGTCGCCACCTCTACTGGATAGGTGGCACCCTCAGGTCAAGGTTGAAATGATGGGTCATCACCTCACGGGGGATGCCGGGCAGCTCATCATCTGACGATGCAAACACGTCCAAGTTGGCGAGGAGAAGGCCATGTAACATTGTTCTTCGGCCTCCGACAAGAATGTGCCAATGTATAGGACATGTTCGGGGTCGTCGTCCTCCCGTACCGGCAGCAGGTCTTCAGAAGGAGTCCCTTGACTGGTAGAGGGCTCGCTGGTTAGTGAGGGCAGCACTTCTGGGTCCGCCACAGGCCGTTTGTCTCGCAAGGAGAGAACGTATCACCGCCGCGACTCCCGCTGGCTGCAGAGCACCTCTCCGATGCCACTCAGAGTGGGAAACTTCATTTTCTGGTGTAAAGAGGAGGGTACTACACAGATGTGGCCAATCAAACCTCTTCCGAGGATGGTGTTGTACCCTTGCATGCTCCTGCTTACCAGAAAGTCCACCATTTTGGTGATATCTTTCGGTGTTGTTCTTAGGGTGATCAAAAGGTTAATCCGGCCCATGGATGCACCGAGACCCCAGAGAAGCTGAACAGAGGCGATTCTACCGGGGTTAGTTGGTCAGCTTTCAAACCCATCATAAGAAATAGTCGTAAGCCAACATGTCTGGGGCGCTTCCATTATCTACCAGTATATGGCGCACAGTACAATGATTGATGGTGGCCGAAACGACCAGCTCATTATCCTACAAGATCATTGTCCGAGAAGGTGATTGCCTCCTCGAACGTGCGTGTGCTGGACTGGGATAAGAGGCTGGTCGTGGCACTGGGGGCCATTCGACCCGGTGCACCCGACGAGCGTAGTCGCATCGGCTCTGGCTGCTATCTCCGCCCCCGCCGAATCCTCCCGCGATCATGTTGATCTTCTACCCATTTGGCTCATTGTTGATGGCTGCTCGGGGTGTGTTCTCGGCGTCTTGAGCGGTCTTCGTTCTGCACACATAGCGCCCCATGTAGCCACGTTTGATCAAGGACTCGATCTTGTCCTTGAGTTGACGACACTTAGAGGTGTCGTGGCCGTGGTCACGGTGGAAGTGACAGTACTTGACTTGGTTGTGCCTGCGGGGATCAGAACGCATCCTGGGTGGCTACCGAACATATTGCTCGTCCCGGATTTTAGCTAGGATCTGTTCGGGGCCACTGTGAGGGGAGTGTACTCGATGAAGGGGCGTGGTCGGTGCGGTGAATCCCTGCTATGCTGGCCCTTCTTCCGATCTCAGTCGAAACTGTTGTCGAAAGGCCTCTTCTTGTCTGCCTGCTCGCCCTACTTTGCTCGGCCAGCTGCTAGGCTGTCACGTCCCAATAGCAGCGGAAATATCGAGGCGTAACAGATTAAAATGATAAATAATGAGACATTTATTACAATATACAAATTGGTATAATGTCTGAGAGTCTGGGGATACATGAAAAACTATTTAGACAAAGCTCTTTAGAACATCTTGGACATACTAAACATGACATGACTAACTAAACTTTATTACAATAAGTAGATGGTCTCTCTCGGCACACAACCCTGCCCGCTATGTTCAGTCTTGATTGTCACCTAAAAATGTTGAGAAAATAAGGATGAGCAAAACTTGCCCAGTAGATGCCTTTAAGTTAACTTCAATCACTAGCGAATGAATGACAAGATGAAGATTTAAAATAGCATAATGAGAAAATGAGGATTTAAAATCACGTAAGAGTTCACGTATTACAGTATAAAAGAATTAACGTTACAATTTCATATCGCAAGTATAAAACACATAAACAAGTACATCGAAGAATGAACGCGATCACTACTTTTGTCAAGATAAAACTCAAGTTTACCACTGAACACTTCCATAACAATCAATTTTCATAACAATCACTTTTCACGAATTTTGAATTGTCAGCCAGATACTATAAACACTTCACTTATGGTGTATGCCAAGCACCAGGCCATTACTCTCCATATGGTACCACTGGACACTGAGAGTATTCGGGATCTTCCCGAGACTAGACCATAGCCCCCTAACCAGCATCACTTTCACTTTTGAGTTCACGATTCAATGTAGCAGGCTAACAACTCAGAGTCCGCAGAGAAATGAGAAGTAGTCTAGTAATATATATTTCAGTATAAGGTGGCATGCCATATGAAAAACTAAATCAGCAGTATTTCGGCATAGAGATGGATCTTGAGAAATCAAACGGACGGCATCCCGGCGTGGATGGGAATCCCGAGAAAACAAACCGACAGAGTTCCGATATAAAGAAGGGTTTCGAGAAAACATACCGATAAAGCCTTGTCATAGAGAAGGGTTTTGAGAGAACAAACCAACATAGAGAGGGATTTTGAGAAGAAGAATTGGCAGTATTTTGATGTCGCGAGAGATTCCGAGAAATTGAATCGGTAGCACTTCGGGTGTAACGGGGAATTCCGAGAAATCGAACCGACAGCACTTCGGCGTAACGGGGGATTCCGAGAAATCGAACCGGCAGCACTTCGGCGTAACGGGAGATTCCGAGAAATCAAACCGACAGCACTTCTGCGTAACGGGAGATTCCGAGAAATCGAACCGACGACGTTTTGACATAGAGAAGGATGAGAAGAACACAACAAGCAGCACTTCGACGTAGAGAAGGATGAGAAGAACACAACAAGCAGCACTTCGACATAGAGAAGGATGAGAGGAACACGACAAGAAGCACTTTCACTCACTAGGGATTTAGAACTAACTTAAAAGAACCTACCTATTCGACAGAACTTCCCCCAAGATCGGGCACTCTTTCTCTCTTTACTCTCCCTAGAGCTCTAGCATAACCCTCCTCTCTTCCCTTAGATGGATGGAATGGAAGGAGGAGGGGGTATATATAAGGAAGGGGAGAGGAAGGGGAGAGGAAGGTGGGAGGAAGGTGGGAGGAGGGTGAGAGGAAGGTGGGAGGAAGGTGCCCCCTCCCTAGGGCTCCTTAGATGGGGACATGTGTCCCTTAAGGGATAAGGATGCCTTGGATTGGGACATGTGTCCCTTATGGATAAGAATGGCAAGGATGGAGGACAAGTGTCTCTTATGGATAAGAATTGCATGGATGGGGGACAAGTGTCCCTTAATTAAGGGGTAAGCATCCCCTAACTAATGAGTCATTAGCATTTTTACCTTTTTCTTTTATAAATTGGAGATATGTTCATTCCTAACCTCCGATTGGTCATTCAGGCCCTAAATGATCTCCGATTGGGAATCTGACTGTATCGTTGGGGTCAATAGAAATTACATCAGAGTCCACAGAAAAATTATCATTTGCATGAAAATCTCATATTTTTATAATTGTAGATATGCCCTTCCTATTTATGTTTATACTTTTTCTTCTTATTTTATTCTGAGCTCAGTGTGAACAGGGATATATCCATATCCTAATCCTCATTCTTTACCAATATGCTAGCCTTTAGTACTAACCTTTACTTTTACCATTTTTCTTTAGTATTATCCTTTAACAATATCATTATTATTTATCAGTAATATATCCTTTATCAATAGCAGTATCCTTTAACACATTTTCAGTTCGGCCTTAGATAGATCTGGATTTGCTTAATCTCTCCATCCGCCTACAAATTGCATTACTTTTCTTGACCATTTCTCACTTATTTATCATTTTATACCGTCGGGTATTACATAGGCTCTCCTCGCATGTAGCATGGCGTTAGGCTGTGGAGAGGAGCTCGGCCAGAGTGGAGGGCTGCTGTGCTCCCAGCGTCCTTTGGAGGAAGCCATCACGAGTGCTCTGAATGAGGGCACTGGTGGCCAGTGGGACATCCAGGCGCGGGATATGAAGCACTTCAGTCCGGAACCATTTGATGTAGTCCCAGAGCACCTCGCCCTTCTTCTTCCAAACAGACAGAACTGAGGCTGCTGTGCGCGGCTGCGATTTTCTGCCCATGAAGTTTTCCCGAAAGGACTTCTTCAACGGGTGGAAGGATGAGATGGAGCTTGCAGGGAGGGCCTCGAACCATACGGGTGAAATCTCCTTCAACGTGGCCGGGAAGGCCCGATAGTTGGATGCATCTGATGCTCCATAGAACACCATGTGCAACTTGAACCCATGGACGTGATCCGCTAGGTCGGAGGTGTCGTCATAGGGCATGATGGAAGGCAGGGGTAGCTTCGGGAGACCCGGGCCTCCAGGATCTCCGCGATAAATGGGGAGTGGAAGTCCAAGTCGTCGTCCCCCAAAACTCTGCTCTTTGCTTTCTCGCCATCGCGTCCATGTGGCACTCGAGGTCAATGACGCGGTGAAGGCGTCTGGCTAACTCCTGGTCAGAGTGCATAGAGCCCTCGTGCTTCGACCCGTGGGAGTTGGTGCCGATGACGGAGCGCGGAGGAAGAGGGGCGACCGGAGATCGACGGGGAGAATTATCCCATCGTTCTGGTGTTTAGCGGGGCGTCAGGACTATGTGCGAGCACCGAGCTGTTTCCTCGCGACGCTCTTGCCAGGCGCTCAGAGCAGGGGGTCGTCGTCGTAACGATTCCGCCTGCTGCTCTGGTGGTGGAGGAAGCGTCAGGGCTGGCTGTCTAGCCAGTTGAGCCTGAAGGCCTTAACAGACCCCCACAAGTTGTTGCACTTGACCTCGAAGCTTTGCTCTTTCCTGGGCCATCGTCGGTACGACGGCAACGAGACCGTCATCAGTCGCTCTGACGGGGGGGGGGGGGCGTTGTTGTCGACAAGAGGGGCTTGGGCACGTGAGCCTACGCGTGACTGGAGAGACTGTGTCGCCCTGCTACCGGGGTTTTGGTGAGTGGATCATCCGCGAGCCATGGCTACTGTCGTTCCCACAGACGGCGCCAAAAATGTGGATACGATTTCCTATTCGGGCCTGGGCTGAACGGGCCTCTACTAAGGTAGAAGGAAGAATAGTAGCCAGTGCGGACGATGGCTTACAAAACCCAAAAGAGATTAGGGGGGCCCAGTTGAAGAACCGGGGGGAACCCTCCGATGTCTAAGTCAGATCAGACTGCAGAAACGGCAGGAAAGGAATGTTCTCTCTGGTGGATGATCGCGCGTAGGCGAGTGCGTGTGAGGGAGATCTCCTGCCTTTGCATGGGGATTACCTGTGCCTTTTATAGGCGAGGGGGATGAAGAGTTCGGATGTGTGGTCCTTTAATGACGCCCGAAGAGATGCGTCGGTTGGCACCTATGTGTGGAGTTATCCGTTGAGGTGCCTGTTGGGGGCCCTTAGCAGTTAACCCCCCCTTAATCATGGGGCGCGTATCACGCCATTGTCGTAACCACCTTCGGGAGATGAAGGCTGCTCTGGGTCCTCTGGACGAGTGGTACCAAGCAGAGGCCTGTTCGACGACCGAGCAAAGGCCCATTCAGTGACCGGCAGGCTGTTTGGTGCCCGTGCTCGATGCTGGATCATGCCTTGTTCGAGCAAGTTGGTGGCATCCGGAGACGGCCCCTGGAAACCCTTAGGCGTCTGGTGGCCAGAGCGTGTTCGGAAGCCTTTGACTAGCCCCGAGAACACGTGGCTCGATGACCGGAGGCCAGACTCATTGCTGGGTCATGATGGGCCGTGATGGGCCAGGATAGGCCTGCAAGCCTAGTGGGCTAGAATAGCCACCACAGATCATCATGTTATTTTTATTGACAAATGATCATTAGTTTTATAAGAATCTATTACCATTTCATTATAAATATGATAATTGACTAAAACTCTTATGCGCATTTTATTTTCAGGTTAATGTGTTAATCAACAAGTATTTGTTAATGGACTAAGATGGACCAAGAGAAAATAATGAGAGATTCTAATTTTAAAATCTTTCCTCTCTCTCTCTTTCTTTTCAATTTGTAGAACTCTCTCTCTCATTTTAAAAATCTCTCTCTATTTTCAAAACCCTTCCCCTTAATTATCTCTTCTTTCCTCTCTTCTTTCTATCTATTTTTAAGACTCTCCATCTCTCAACTCTCTCATTCCCTTCTACTGAATTCTCTCTTTCCTTCTCTTCCTCCTCCTCTCTTCTTCTTCTTTTCTCTCCTTTCTTCCTCTCTCAGAGGCCGCACCTTCCCTCCCCCTTCTCTTCTTCTTTCTGGCTCTCTTTCTTCTTTCTCTCTCTTCGCTCGCTCGGTCTCTCTCGGTCTCTCTCGCTCAGTCTGCCCGTGCCCACGCAGACGCCAGCACCCATGCCAGCGCCCGCCCGTGCACGCCAATGGCCCTGCCAACGCCTGCCCAGCCGCGTACGGTCTGCCTGCGCCTGCACCTGCTTGCGTCCGCAGCTGCCCGCGTCCGTTCCCGCCTGCGCCCAGTGCCCCGCCTGCCGCGCCCGCCCACTTGCGTCGCCCACCAACCACCGGCGCCAGCCTCCGCTCCCGCGTCCGCAGCTACCTCTGCACCCGCGCTGCTGAATGCTACTGTAGCGGCGCGCTATAGTACTACAGTAGCACCTCTCCTCTCTCTCCTCTCTTCCATTTTCTTGTTGTAGTTGTTGATTTATTTTTAACTATAATATTCTTTGTTAATCCTTTTTATTATTTAGTTGATTCACTACAAAAAGAAGAGCATATGTTAGCGGTTTGGAGCCGCTGCCAAATGTCCAGAAAACGCTGACATATTGTTATGTCTGCGCCTCTCCAGGCGCTGCCAAAGCCGCTGACAAAAACCCCGCGGACATAACTTATGTCAGCGCTTTACATGTAGCCGCTGCCATATAAATATTTATCCGCGCCTACTGCGGCCGCGGCCATAAAGTACTATTGGCAGCGGTTGGGACCACCGCGGCAATAGATTATACAGCAACGGCTGGAAGCCGCGGCCAATAAATGTTATGGCCGCGGCTTACAGCCGCGGCCATATAATTTTTGTCAGCGGTCTTAGGGCAGCGGCCATATGTCCATTTTTGTCAGCATGTTGTAGCCGCGGATATATGTTCTTTTGGCAGCGGCTATTGAGCCGCTGACATATGATCAGAAAGAAAAAAAAATTATTTAAATACATACAACACTCTATACTCACATGTGAACCACCTGAATCATTCAATTACATATATTATCATTGAGCCACCACCCAGGCTCGCTGGATCATTCAATCACATATCATTGAGCCACCACCCAGGCTCGCTGGATCATTCAATCACACATCATTGAGCCACCACCCAGGCTCGCTGGATCATTCAATCACACACATATAATATAATGTGTAAAAATTGTTATACAAATATCCAGAACAATAGAAAATATGAATGTGTAATAAAATAAGGGGGAAATCAAGAGACAGGAACATCATGATCTAAATAATCATCTGCCGCCTCATCTGTCTCAGTGTCGCTCTCGCTCTGAACTGGAGGAGGTACAGGTACAGGCTGGGTACGTGCCTGTGACGCCTGTATCTGGGAGAGGAGTACGCTCATCTCGTCCACCTTCGAGGCTACACTCTGCAATTGAGAAATCTGTTCTTGCATTTCATTCATCTTATCTGCCTGTGCTTTCAATTTGTCTTCTTGTACTTTTAATTGTTCTTGCATTTGCCTTTCTCGCTCTGAATAGGCAGACGGTCCTGCAGATGTAGATCCATACCATGTCCTCAACGTCTCTCCACTCCCTGCGCAGCGAACACGCCCAGGTCGATCTTTTCCCATGACTGAAATGAAGGCGTCCTCGGGAGTCTGGCTCTCGGCATCAATGTCAGACGGAGCAATCATTTCACTCATAGCCTCCTACAACAAAAGGTAGAGAAAAAAATATTAATTATACAACTATTGTAATGAAAACATATTCACATAAAATAAATAGAAATAAAGTTTCTTACATATCGTCTCCTGCTCTCCTCATCTACCCAACTCTCAGTGCCGTCAGGTAAATTTTTACATCGACCCATCTTGAATACCTCAAGTCGATGCGGAGTACGTCCATGCATTAGAGACTGTTTAAATTAAAGACATATAAGTAAGTAATGAATAAAAGGGATAACATAATTCATAAAGCATAACTCACAAAATCACTCATCAACTGATAATGAGAAGTCCTGCCCCGTCTATATGACATAGATTGAGTGGCACGATTTTGCTTATTTCGATCAGCAATCCTCTAAAAAGACAAGAATAGACAGTTATTGTTCCATTTATAGAAACAAAATAATCATAAACAATTATATTCTAAGCATTTTAAAATATTACCCTCTCATCCCCAGTAGTCCACAACTCGCACATTGTTTGCCAATCGGAGGGGTCAACACCTGCTGGGACGGATGCAATCGCATCATCTAAAGGCTTCCCATTAAAATGCTGACATGAAAAATAAAATTTTTGTCAATATATAAACAAGTATATAAAATAAAGTACATATGAAATGAAATAGTATATTAACTTACTCTTTTTTTTTGCTTGCTACGCCAGCTGCGATGCATGGCGCTCATGTGAGCAAGCATCTCCCTATCTGTTTGGTCTGTGCGATCCCACTGATATGTCAACTGCAAAACAAAGTCACTGAATTATAACAAAAGCATATGCATATATATTATTCAATTTAAATAATAATTACCTGCAGATCTCTGAATATAAACTCCTTAGTCGCAGCAGGCAGCTTCGCAAAGTCTTTTTGCCAAATCTTACAATATATCTTTGATACAACGCCCATGCGACTAGTAAAGTGATCTGCAGTAGGGCCGACGCCATAGCCTCGGACAAGAGAGACATTCCATTGTTGTCCATCAGGGCATCTCCTCTCCGTAACTCCCCTAGTCGGCCCTCGACGGCCATGACCCCTCCCCCAAGGTCGTGCAGATGGACCTGTTGAAATATAAACATTAAACATCATTAGAGAATATCTATTAAACAATGAATATAAAAGTTACATGAAATTAAAATATGAACCTGCTACAGAAGATGCAGATGCCGCCGAAGAGTCCTGAGGGCTGGAAGAGGGAGGTATCTGCTGTACAGTGAGAGGTAGAGGAAGCTGCTGAGAGGTGGGAGCGGGAGAGAGCCCCTGAAATGTGGGAGGGGGAGGCATCGCCTGAAAGGTGGGAGGGAGAGGGACCGATAGAGTCCGAAGCCTCCGTGGGCGTGAGCCATCACGAGAAGAGCGCTCACCAGTGGAAGTCATCTGTTACAAAAAATTGTTAGTAAACATGTAAACATAACAAGTTAAAAAATTTATTTGAAGCATGCACAATATAAATACTAATGTAAATAAATCACCTAAATGTCAATATAATCGTCCACTCTTACGCTACTTTCTTGACATAGATCCACATCTTGAATTTCTCCTCTAATGGGAACATCAATCAGATTGTCCTGAAACGCTTCGTCACTTGGTTCTATATCATTCTCAGGAGCATCATCTTGCAAGTCGTAGTAATCACGCGGACGTGCTTTGACAGGGATGATCCATCCTTCTGTTGTGTTATCATTGACATAGAACACCTGTTCCACTTGACTTGCCAGGGCAAATGGTTCATCTGTATTGAGTCTTTGACGAGTGTTCAGACTGATAGTTCCATATTTATCTATTTTAAATCCTCTGTCTTTTCTATAAACATCCCACCAGTCACACTCAAATAAAACAACACGTCTTTGATTATCAAAATATATTTCCAATACATCATTTAGACGTCCATAATATCCATCACATCCGGATTCAAGTTCCGCATTCACTATAACTCCACACAACTGAGTGACCTTTGTTGCATCAATAGATGATGCACGAAACCTGAATCCATTGACAATATAGCCCGAGTGTGAACGCACAAACCTTGAAGGTGTTCGTGCCAGACAGTATATATCAGGAGTACACCGAGGATCATTTGCATCGTACAAATCTTTCACATAAATTTGGAACCACTTCAAGAAATTCCTTTCTGTGTGGCTTGAACTCTCTACACATCTCTTGTGTTCAAAAAAATATTCATCGATATCTTCAATCTGTTTAAGAATGTACAGATGTGCCTTCTCAACTTCTTCTTCAGACAATATACGACTATTACCTGCTCCTCCTAAGAAACGTCCTGAAGACTTGAATATCGAACAACCGCCTTCATTATTGTCTTCAGATGGGACATCAAAGTTTCTTTCCCTTCGATTAAAGCGAGTGTCAATACCCTCCATATACATAGAACAAAATGAGATTGTTTCCTCCATAAGGTAGCCTTCAACAATTGAACCTTCTGGATGTGCCCTATTTAAAACATATTCTTTCAATTTCTTCAAAAATCTCTCTATAGGATACATCCATCGGTATTGAACTGGTCCCGCAATTCTCGCTTCATATGCAAGATGTACAACCAAATGAACCATGACATCAAAAAAAGACGGTGGAAAAATTTGCTCCAGCTTACATAATGTTACTGCAATATCACCTTCCAATGTAAGCAAACGATCAGATTGAAGAACTTTGGAACAGACATCTCTAAAATATATGCTCAACTCTGTAATTGGGTCTGTGACATCTTGATTCACAATACCACGAATCGCCAAAGGCAATAATACTTGCATGTATATATGGCAATCATGACTCTTTAGCCCTACCAATTTTCGACTTCCAATATCTACACATTTCATCAAGTTGGAGGAATATCCATCTGGAACTTTTATATTACGCAGAAAGTTGCACACAGCCGTTGTCTGCAATCTGTTCAATGTATATTCTGCCGCTGGTAACCTGGTCTTATTTTGACTGTCTGTTTGTGGATGGAATTCTGGTCTTATTCCCCACTGTGCCATATCTAACCGTGCATTCAGACTGTCTTTGCTCTTTTCCCCACCAAGAAGATTCAAAGTTCCCAACAAATTGTCACATACATTCTTCTCAATGTGCATTACATCCAGGTTGTGCCGAATGAGTAGATTTGACCAGTACGGCAGCTCTCTAAAAAATATACTGTGTTTCTTCCATCCCTCTAAATTCTTGATATCATTCTTAAATTTCTTTCCAAATCTGATATGAGGAAGTTGAAGTTGTTGACTCCACATTGCAGCACCCGTTAACACTTCTGGACGGTTACGACGTTCAGTCACGCCATCAAATTTGTGTCGATATTCACGCCTTCTCCATCTATGACTGATTGGCAAAAATCGTCGGTGCCCTAGAAAACAAAATTTCCGACAATTTTGCAGCCATTTTGAAGTTGTATCATAATGACATGATGGACATGCACGCTTTCCTTTGGTACTCCATCCTGATAAATTGGCATATGCAGGAAAATCATTGATCGTCCACAGCAGGGCAGCTCTCATTTTAAAATTCTGTTTCTTTGAAGCATCATATGTTTCAACACCGTTGTCCCACAAATCTTTCAATTCTTCTATCAACGGTTGTAAATAGACATCGATATCATTTCCAGGACTTTTAGGACCTGGAATAAGTAATGACATCATCATAAACGTCTGCTTCATACACATCCATGGCGGCAAATTATAAACTACTATCATCACAGGCCATACACTGTATCTGCTACTCATCATCCCAAATGGATTGAACCCATCAGTCGCTAAGCCGAGTCTCACGTCGCGAACCTCTGCCGCAAAATCTGGATATTGAGCATCGAAATGTCGCCAAGCTTCAGAGTCAGCAGGATGTCGCATAGTTCCATTTTTCGAGTCCAATCGGCCATCTTTGTGCCATGTCATCCACTTGGCAATCTTAGAAGACATGAACATTCTTTGCAATCTATCTTTCAATGGAAAATAACGCAATATTTTATATGGCATCTGTTTGCGACGTCTCTTCTTCAGGCTACCTTGTTGCGTATTTTCTTTGTACCTAGGAGCATTACATGCTGGACATCGATCCCTATGTTCATGTTCATTTCGAAACAAGACACAATCATTCTGACAAGCATCTATCTTCTCATGACCTAACCCCAAATCTTTCATAGTCTTCTTCAATTCATACCATGTTCGAGGTAAATTAGCTCCTTCTGGTAATACTTCTCTAAGCAACTCAAGAAACATTTCCATACAAGAAGCTGTCACTTTGTTCATAGTCTTAATGTGTAATAGTTTCAACAGAAATGTCAATTTTGAAAATTTGACACAACTAGGATATAATGGTGTTTGAGCATCTTCTAATAATTGATAAAAATCTCTTGCTTTCTCATTTGGTTCATGTTCCTCTGCTCTTCCCTCTATTTCAGCCTCTTGTAACTCCTGCAACATTTCTATTGTTGTATCAATCTGCACTTCCATTTGTGCTTCATTAGCAGACGGGCTAACTTGCTGAACATGAACTATCGGTGCCTCTCCATGACATACCCAATTGGTATACCGTGTCCAAAATCCATCTACTTTAAGATGAATTTCAACATCCATCCGGGATAACTTCACTCCGTTAACACAGTTACGACACGGACATTGTATGAACTCATAATTCTGTCCATGTCTAAAACATTGTCTTTGCTCATCAAAAGCAAATTCCAAGAACTCATCTACTCCTTTCTCATATCTAGGATCCAAACGATCTCTAAGTTGTATCCAACTCTTATCGAGTCCTGCCATTTTTGGATGCAATAGTTCTGCATTGACAATAACCCATCAGCCTAACTTGTACCCAAACGATGTCTATGTTGTATCGAATAAATATGAATTAACCGACAATTCAAAAAAATATTCGACAGCACCTCCCCTATACCGGGAGCATTTTCACACATACCTTCCACACACATATACATGTCCATATACATTCCACATTCACAATTCAAGACTTTATGCTCGATATATGACATTACTATCAAAAGACAGTAAAAGCATATATCCTAACACAAGTCTTGAACGGGCAAAAATGGAAAAAAAGGTCCACTCAAACTCACTCATTTCCATTCATGCTTTCTCCGTCTTCTCATTCATACATCCTGTAAAGCACAATGTATACATAATTCTAATGTGCTCACACATACAATCACATCCTGCAAAAAATATGAGCCACCACCCAGGCTCGCTGGATTAGTTTAAACATGAGCCACCACCCAGGCTCGCTGGATTAGTTTAAAAATATCAAAGTAACTTAATAGTCTATAAAACAGAGAGAAAAAATTTAATTGTGAACCTTGCTCTTGTTCTTCAATTGGATTGTCTTGATGCTAAGAGAAGGCTAAATTTTGAGATAGTTTCCCCTAATACATTACTTTATTTCATGTTCCTTTTATGAGGAGGACCAAGAAGTCAATAATACATTGGTTTGAGATGTATCCTCCCAATTACTTGAACAATGGTATTGACTAATATATGATTTAGTCAAATATGATCGAAATTAATGAGGTCACTTTACAGTTGTGCAATATTAAAAAAGAGAAAAGAGGAACATCAGCCAACAATTTGGCCCACTTGCATGGTTTCCCCTCCATTTGCCAATATTAATGACCGGTAGTGATCAACAAAAGCCCTGTAAGGTAGCCAAGCACTATAAAACAGCAAGAGTAGGCAGGAACAAAGGGGAAAGAAGAATACTAAAGACCCCCCTGTTTCCTTGTCACGTGGCTGGCAATAACTTATTGAAACATCAAAGCCCTCTCCCGACAGCGGTTCCACCTTAATTCTAGCGTCCAATAAAGCTCAAACCTTACTTCGTTCGGGTAGGGCTTTGAGGAGTCGTCTTGAGCCAACAGAAAACTCACTCAATTGCGAGAAGGAGTCTACATCGATTGGATTTTACAGGGGAGAAGGTAGCAGCGTGGGCGAAGGGAGGGCGTTTGGTCTTCCAAGTTGCGGCAGGGGAGCAATGGGCGGTAGGGTTAGATGTGTACTCTATGACGTGTTAATGCTTCTCCATCATCTTCCTAGCAGAGGAGTTTGTTGGTCGATGTTGGACATAATAATCCCATATCACTGTGTGAGAGGAGGAAATTAATATATAGTTGTTCTTGCACATAGAAAATTAGGAGCAAGATTTTAACACCTCCCCCACAGAAATCATAAGATGATTGTTTTTTTATTTATTATTTACCCCCAGTCTTATTCTTGTAATATTTTGAGTGTAAACCTCTAATATCGATAACTTGCGGATTATTAAAAGCTGATTCTAAAGGATTTGAGAGACTTGAAACAAAAAAGATCCTTCAAAACATACTTGTTGTCGATGTAAAGGACATATTGTTGTCGCGGCGGAGGAGCAGGGGGAGGATGGGGAGGAAGTGGAGGCGATGGCGGCCCCCCTCGGGGGCCCCTGGACGGCTTCCGGGGGGTGAGGGCACCAAGTATCGGCGTGGGGAGGTACCTCGAGAGGATCTACCGCTACACACGCTGCAGCCCTTCCTGCTTCGTGGGGGCGAGGGGCCACCGAAGGGGAGGGGGCCGCCGGAGAGAAGGGGGTGGGGGAGGGAGGGGTGGGGGCGCCGGAGGCTCACCGTAGGGGGTGGGGACAGCCGCCGGAGATGAGGGCGTCGCCGGAGCCACCGCCTGCCGTCCGTCGTCGGTGCGTCGCCGGAGGGAGAGGAAGGCGTCGGTGCGTCGCCAGTCTTCGGGAAGAGAGAGAGAGAGAGAGCGAGCGAGAGAGAGAGAGAGCGAGCGATATGGCGCGCAGTGGTGTTTTTGTTTGGCGGGATAGGCGAAAATATGGCAGCGGCTGTACAGCCGCTGCCATATTAGTATTTAGCAGCGGCTAAAAAAAGCCACTACTATTTATATTTATGGCGGCGGCTAACCACCGCTGCCATATGTAATTAAACTTAAAAAAAAGTTGTTGCCACGCATCAGTGAGAAAGTCGGTCGACCGATATCTCGTGGTAGGACGACCGATCTTCTCAGTGCATTTAGGCTGCCAGCAGTGAGAAAGTCGGTCGACCAATTTCTAGTGTTCGGTCGACCGATCTACTCAGTGCATTTTGAGTGAGTTAGTCGGTCGACCTATTTCTAGTGTTCGGTCGACCGATCTACTCAGTGCATTTGGCTGGCAGAAGTGAGTTAATCGGTCGACCGATTTCTAATTGTCGGTCGACCGATCGATTCAGTGCATTTTGAAACGCAGAGGTGAGACAGGCGGTCGACCGATTTCTATTGGTCGGTCGACCGATCTACTCAGTGCATTTTGGCTGGCAGAAGTGAGTTAATCGGTCGACCGATTTCTAATTGTCGGTCGACCGATCGATTCAGTGCATTTTGAAACGCAGAGGTGAGACAGGCGGTCGACCGATTTCTATTGGTCGGTCGACCGATCAAGGCAATCTATTGTTTGCAACGCCTACGCTATCCTCTTGCCTGACGGATATGTTCACTTAATTTGTGTATAAAATATTTATATTTGAGAATATTACAAGTATATACATGCATATCTAGCACAAATATACTTGATTATTTGTAATATAAATTAATAACATATGTATATATGAATCACTAAACTAAGGTAGAGATTAAGTTCATGCTAAGCTAAGCAGTTTTGTGTTGAGCCTCGTTTTGTCATCAAGCAATATACCATAAAGTACATCAAGCAATCACATACCAGATGAAGCAGAAAATATGATAGACATATTGTAGCTATTACATAAAGAGCACCCTTTTGTCACAGCAAAGAGGCGAGAGTAGGATACGAAAAGCAAAAGGTAGACATCATAGAACAGCTAAGGAATCACTCAGAAGGAGGCTGATTCTGAGAAGGTCGCAAATAACCCATGATTTCCCGTAACATTTGAGACTGGGAGTCCATGTGGCCCTGGTGGCTAACTCTCAACTCAGCAAGTTCTCTAGAGAGATTCCCGACTGTGTCGCCCACTTGCCGAACTTCTCCCCGAATAGATTCCATCTCCCCCTCAAGCCTGGTCAAGCTACCTTGGATCCGCAGTTGGAAGTCATCACCTCCGGCAGCCGAAGGAGGCAAATCTTGTTCCATAGGAGCCAAATGCTCTTCTTCTTCATGTCTATCGTCTTCACCTTGTGCTTCACCTTCGCCTTCATCTTCCGTTTCTTCTTGACTGTCTTCACCAGGGTCATCAGTGACATTCCTCATGAATTGTCCATTAACATTCCTGTAATTCATGAACCTCATGATGTTGGTTTCATTGTAGACCATGGAGACAGAAATATTTTCTGCTCGCTCATTAGTGAGGTCAATGCCAGCATGCTCAAACACAGCCGTAAGTTGGGCTGCATAAGGTAGAGATCTTCTTCTCTGATTCTTTACTAACTTGATCAGCGTTACCATCATCTCAGGTAAACACAGTGGTACATTGTGAAATAAGCAGTGAAAAATACATTTGTGCACTCGAGTGACTTCATCCCGAGATCCACCTTTTGGAAAAAGTATAGTGGTGATCATGTGGTGAATGATCCTCTGTAGTGGTGGAAAATGATTTGCATTGATCAAAGCATGATGTGCCATCCAAGGTGCCGGATCTTTTCCCAACAAAACTTGGCACATATCACTATCATAATACTGGACATGTTCCACTAAATAACCAGCATTTCGAATCTCTAATGCATGACTAAGAACTGTATCACTCACGTGAATCTCAACTCCATTAACAGCAGTAAATAGTCTGTTGTTGCTTGTATATAAATTTGCATAGAATTGTTGAACCAAATCTGGATAATAGACTCTATGGCTAGACATGAAGTGAACCCACCCTTGTGTTGCAAATAGAAGACTGACCATGGGCTCCGTATTGTCTAGATTGTCGAAGTCCACATACCGAGGGGGCAGAATTTTCCTTCTTGTTTCAACCAACAACTCTCCAGGAGCCAAGGGAACTTGTGTAGCCGCCCCTGATCCTTCACCAACGTGGCGGCGACGACTCGGGACCGAACGACGATGGCGCATCCGTGGAGGCATCGGAGATGGACAAGGGGTGAGGGAAATGAGAAGGAAAATGGAGAAGGGGTGAGGGAAATGAGAAGGAAAATGGAGAAGGGGTGAGGGAAATGAGAAGGAAGATGGAGAAGGGGAGAAGAGTTCTAGGGCAAGTAGATGAAGATGGAGAAGAGGAGAAGATGAGAAGAGTTCTAGGGTAAGAAGGGAAAGATGGAAAAGGGGGAAGAGTTCTAGGGCAAGAAGGAGGCAATGGAGAAGGAGGGAAGAGTTCTAGGGCAAGAAAACCACCTTAGGGGCTGGAGAGATGGAGGAGAACTTATGTGGGATGTTTCCCACCCACCCTAACATATATAGGAGGGGGTTTGGGTTGATACAAAGTGGGCCGGTCGCGACCGAACCGAACCGGACGAAATCGCGACCGGAATCGGTCGACCGATTCTAATATATCGGTCGACCGACCTACCCAGTGCAGATTATAATTTTAGCAGTGTAAACGTCGGTCGACCGAATGTGCATCATCGGTCGACCGATTAAAAATATGGCAGCGGCTATATAGCCGCGGCCATATTCGTATACCGCTGCTACAATCCACATGGGTTTTTTTTGGTGCCACATGTACAAAAAACACATGTGCATGATGCCACATGGGCAAAAAACACATGTGCATGGTGCCACATGGGCAAAATGTCCATGTGACACTTATGCACTTTGCACAAGTGCACAAAGTCTCTCCTAGCACAAATATACATATATATTTCAAATATAAATAACATATGTATATATCAATCGCTAAACTCAAATAATTTATTATTAAAAAATGTATATGTTCTACTTATGACTGATTAAAAATTTTTAATTTAAAAATGAATAAAGTAATATTTTTAAATTATTTAAATGTCAGCGGTTTGTAGAATTGCAGACATAACATATATATATCAGCGGTGGACGAAGCCGCTGCAGAATATATGTCCGCGGTTAAATAAAGCCGCGGCCTTAAGGCAACATTTGTCCGCGGTGAAATTTTAGCCGCTGATGTATGCTTAACTTTTATCAGCGCCTACAATTAACCGCGGACACAACGGTTGTATGGCAGCGGTCTACAATAGCCGCTGCCTTATATCTCTTTTGTCCTTGAATTTTCAGCCGCGGACATATATTCGTTGCCAAATGTTGGTTCTCCTGTAGTGATTGTAATTTTAAATCTCGTCTCCTGTTCTCTAATCCACTCTTTATCTCTCCTCTTTATCTATTTCGCTTAATGTAAATTTATTTCGTGCAACTTAATTTTAATATCACCACATTATTTTCCTAATTAAAAACCCAAAGTTTTCATTTCTAAAGTATATTTCTCTTTGGATTCGACTCGGCTCTCATCAGTTAACTATTGTTAAAATATTTTGTGCAAGCCGATTAATTTTAAGATTGTTAGTCACGTGTTTAACGGCGTATTTGTTGGCTATCAGTTATGTACAAATTTTAATCTATTACTAGATATTTTATGGTAAATTGAGTTTGAGGGGTATAAGAGAGTGTGTATGAGAGAGATCATGGAAGTTTGACAATTTAAAAATTATAACATGATGTTCAGTTAGTGCGTTGAGACTTAAATGAATTTTGGCAAGAGGTATAACATGAATTAAAGCACAACTGATAAGAAAATTAGGGTTTCTAGTCTGACATTCTTAACACAGCCAAGGGCTGTGCTGCGTTAAGAAGGTGATATGGTGGTATGACACATTAAGCTTGAATTAACATGTCATACAAACAAGACACGATCTGAATGCGGGCTATCTCATGACGATGTTTCACATGGCAGGCTCTGTCATTGCTATGTTCACCATGTAGTTAACCCAGGACCACACTAACACACTAAAACAGTTAAATCTCATCGTACGATGCATGAAAAATGGTGAAACCAGTTTTAAAACCAACCTAAACATAAAACATGAGATTGACTTGAAAATATGGATTGAACGTGGAATGAAAGCAAAAACAAGGGGTCTGGTACTAGCTAGTTTATGCACTTTAGAAGTAAAATACTCAGAGATGGCAAGATAGAAATCGGAGAAAACATAGGGGTTTTGTTTTTGACATCATGAACAACTTACAAAGAGATTTAATTAGATTTTACTTGAGAAAATGTCTACTTTTGGATAAAATTGAGACTTTAAGGTAAAAACGGGAACAACTTGCTATAGATCTCCTATGGCTTCTCCTCTCCATGATTTCCACCTCCTATGGCTTTGCCTTGACATCTAAGAGAAACTTTTGATTGCAATAGAGTCGTCCATGTGGGGATTTGAGGTGTATTTATGGAGATTGATTTTTTATTTCCTAATATAACTCTAATTTCTCTTAATTTTAAGTTTTTCTCTATCTACTAGCCTTTCAATCTATAATTGAGTTGGGATAGACATGAGAAAATGTGGCTATCATGTTAGGATAGTGATATGACTCAAGTTTAGATAATTATGACATTTATTTAACTTAATCTTACTTATTTAAATAAAGGGATAACGGACATTATGAATTTAACAATAATGTCTTATTATTGTATTATTTGAATTTCTATTTTGACCTAATAATTTTATTATGGACTATTAATTAATTAGTCAATTATCTATTTTATTTTAACACATTTAAAATTTAATTAACTACAATTTATTATTTATTAAAATAACCTGGGTTGCTACATATGGTGCTGGTGATGGAAGAAGACCTTACGCTGTATGTTGGAGCCTTCTTCATTACATTCAGGCTCTCCCCGTTGCTACTCATATTTCGTATCAATATGAGAAGGGATAAGCCCCACTTATTCTCTAATCTTTGTTTGTTTTGTCAAAGAAAAGGTGAATAGACCATATGTTAAAATTATCTTCATTTCTTACGTAAATTTCGTGGTGAATCTTGTCCCCAAATCAAATCTAAGTTACAAACGATTCTAACTTCATGTTAGATTACACTCGCTTGCACACAATATGTAGAGATTAGATAGAACTTCACTTATCCTTATCCTTCTCTTATTCACCAAAAATACTTGATTGAAGATAGGCACTTGCAATGGCTTATCCGTATCCCCATTAAACAGAATGGGACATGCTGTCTTCTAGTAGGCTTCCTTATCAACTCGACGTCCATCCAAACTGGCCAGCATCCATTTTGGGACCATCGTTGTCACCGTTCAGAAATATAGCTCACCCGTGGCCCACCACCTTTAAAGACAAGTAAGGCATATATATATCTAGGCTCTGGGGGTCGGAGTCCTCCTCTCGCACATTCAAAAGACAGATAGAGTACCCGCATGTGGATGGTTTTCAATTGGACATTTGACGGAAACAATTCAATACCTCGTAAAGAAGCAAAACCATGCAAAGTTCTCAAGTTTTGCCATACTAGTGATACTTACAAGCTTATTGACCATCACAACGAAACCATGGAGTCTCTGGATTTAATGCCGAAGTCCACTATTGTTTTAGATTATTAGCCTATTTTTTCTTAAACTTGGATTAAATTTTCTATGCAATATATATCTACTCTTCTTCTTTAAGTTTTATCTAGTTATTTCAACGATTTATTCATGAGAAGTGAACGTTAGGGCATACGTGACGTTTTTGAATTCATACATGACAGATATTTATTCAAGCAAATGTTAATAGATTTTCATATAAGTTTATGTTTATCCGGGATATATTTATATACATCTATATATATGTATGTATTATATGTATATATATGTATGTATGTATGGAAGGTCTTGCGTACATCTCTAGTCTGTTTAGAATTGTTTACTGGCTTAATTATCCTCTAATTATATTCTCGTATACATGGTGGGACAGGCTCCATCTCGGATCAGCAATAAATCGTTGGATGGCCTGCGACGATCAGAAAATTGGATGGTGCTCCGCAATTATAAGGGAGAGATCACGAAAGAGAAACAACGGATTAGAGGGTTCCAAAAGCTACATCTTAAGAAAATTCCACCACTAGTTATGCAAACCTATTCACCCCCCCCCCCCCCCCCCCTCACCAACCCGCCTCTCTTCTAGGATTGTAGTACTTGCCACTCTTGTCCTTTCACAGCATAATAGGCCAGTCTAGAGAGCTTCTTTGTTTCAAGGTGGCAAATTCAACGGCCTTCTTTTCCCAGACTCTTTTAGAAAAATATTTCATGTTAAAGTATTCTACAAACTCTTCCCATGTAATTTGAACATCAGGCAGAGTAGCTTCGATAGACTCCCACAAAACTCGTGCATTGCTTTCTAAATGAAATGTTGCCACCAAGACTTTCTCCTGGTCCATAAATTGCATTACTCAAAACAATCATTCTATCTCCTTCACTCAGTGTTCACCTTCATCAAGGTTAGTGGATCCACTAAGCATTGATGAATTCATGCTCTTGAAGTTTGTGTAAGTCTCCAACTCCACAGTTCTCTCCTCCTTCAGCAACTACTGTAAGGCCGAAGTTAGCTCCTATATAGTCCTCTGCATGTCCCTTAGATGTGGTGCACGAAAAAGAACTGTCCCCCCGTCACACCTCAATTTAGTAGCAGATTAAATTGAGAGGGTAGGCAAATACATAATATATCGAGCAGTCCAGTAATTAATAACAATTAATGACAACAATTGGAATAATACAAACACTTAATTTTTATTGATTAAATCACTAAGTTTGTTACAATCACTTATCAGAACCATTACATAGGGCCCATTGACACTATTACATTGGAAGGAACTAAAAGCAAACTAATAAACTAGACTCCACTATACTATGATTCTATGGTAACTCTACTAAGTTGATGTCAGGTTACTCATCACTCTTGTCCATCCCTATTAATGTGTGTATTGTCACCCGACTTACCTAAAACATATTAAAAAACATTTGATGAGTGAATGCTCAGTAGAATTTATATCTCAAGAACTAGGCAATGATTTAAGTAATTAATACATTAACAAACAGAATAACTACATGATGCATGGTGAGTCATGATTGACTGCAATACCATGGTGATATGAAGTAATAACAAGCAAAATGTCCAAGTGTAGGGCATTAACGAGTATCATGTATAGAAAGAGAGAGAATTTGGCCATATCAGGAGCAATAAGTTCAATTCAAGTCACGTGATAACACGTCAAGTAAATTCACGAGTTGGTTGTCATAGATGAATCAAGATAGTATTGCATTTAGGTGTAATGTTAGACACCCTAGTCATTAAAGTCCCACTGGAACTAGAAGTTTTCGGCGCTCCTCCCAAGATCAAATTGGGTCCTAAAATTACAAAACATTGGTTATATTTATTATCTAGACAATTAGTCAATGGTCATATAAAGATCAAAACAATAGATGAGGAGAGTAGACGAGTAGATGAGAGTATGAGAGAAAGAGATTAGATGAGAGTGAAGTGACTAGATGAGAGTTTCTACATTAACCATAAACTTACAAGGGTCATGCATGAGAAACAGTTTAGAAAAACATGCAAGTAATGATTGTAGATAACACACACGGGTGCTGGCAACATAGATGATAACACGGTCTGCCACTTGGTCGTAACAAGAATGTGGTCTAAAGGTAGGGCATGATATTAAGAGAAGACATATATAGTCCCCATGTACACTACATTAAGAGTGCGGGCAACAGGTAGGGCACATTCACAGAGATATTCTAAAGGCTAGATGGATCATGCCATATAGATCCAGTATGGTCCTATGGGGTGTATAGGTGTTTATGGTACAACTTGCTCATTGCACTAGAGGAATTTTAGGCTCATGGAGACTTATAGAGGCCATGGTGTAGGAGTTCTAGTCTGACAGGAGGAGTACCTGACGAAGAGTTCTCACTATGCTAAGAAGGGTTTTAAAATAATTGCACTTGGTGTTCTAGAGGACTTCTACAACAGCGGTGGGGTGGTAGCAATGTTCTAAAATGGCGATAGAAAACGAAAACAAGTCCTTTAAATCATAGGTGTCATGAGTGAAATTTCAAATCTATAACTAGATATTTTATGAGGTGTTTTATCGTAAATTTGAGTTTGAGGAGTGTGAGAGGGTAAACAATTTAAAGAGAATCATGGGTATGAGAGAGATAATGTAGACTTCATTTTAAAAGATTATTCATCATTAATTAATCTTCTATTAATGCATTTATAACTTAAACAGAGGTTTAACAATAATTATATCATAGATTAAAATATTATTTACACAGAAATTAGGGTTTCTAAACTCACATCCTAAATGTGGTCAGGGCCTTGCTCGCATTCAAAAGGCGGTAGGTATACCCACCTCGATAACCTCACGTTAATGTAGAGTGTTTGTGGGATGCAATCTGAATACGGGGTATCACGAAACTACGTTCAGATGGAGAGCAACTCCAGCATTGTGCCCACCGTAGTGAACTTGAGATGATATTGATGCATTAAAAAGCTTAAATCTGGGTACATAAAGCATGAAAATTTGTCAAACTAGTTTAAACTGAAGCTAACATGCTCGTGGATGTACATCAACAAGAATTTGACAAGAGGACATACATTAAACATGCTTTGAGATGAAGAACAAGCGGTTGGGTTCATGAAGAAGCATGAATTTGAAGGGAAAAATAATCACAATATGCACGATAAAAATTGAAAAAGAAAACATGGGGATCATGTTTCTAGCATGGATTTTAGCTTATAGAGATATTTAATTAACTTTAGCCCTTGAAAATACCTACCTTTGAGAAATTTAGAGACTTTAGGGCAAGAATGGGTTAGAACACCTACTAGGGCTCCTTCCTTGTGAATTTCTCCTCCAACCTCCATCTCATGTTCAAGAGATCCTCTAGGCAGCAATAGGGTCGATGAAGAAGGAAATTTTAGTCTATTTATAAGGATTGTGGTTTAGGAGCCCTAATATAACTGTAACTTGATTAAATGATGATTTTTATGTTTATCTGTATCTCTTAAGCATTCCAAGCTCTAATTATAATTGAATTGTAAAGGAAAACTTGCTTTCCAAGTTGGGCTAGTTCTTAAGTACGAGTTTACATCATTATCTAATATATTTAAGCTAATTTAGTCTTATTTAAAGGGGTAATGGGCATTACAAATTTAATAAGAATTTCCTATTTTATTATTATTTATGTTCTCATTTGGCCTATGAACTCTTTTATGGAATATTATTTAAGCCCATTACTACTTTTTACTTATTGGATTTTATTTTAACTCATTTATTCTTCTGTGTTTTAATTAATTTATTTATTGTCTATTAATCTAGGTTGCTATATCCTCTCCTTTTTAAATTAATTTGGTCTCCAAATTTACATGATATATCATTTGGCTACAGAGAGGTTATCAAGTCATGGTAAAATCTAATAATCTACAAGGTTAATGCAATTAATCAAGGCAAGATTAGGGTTACCTTCCACAGTTCTGACTTCATCGTCATGTATGGGTTCCACCAAAGCCTCAAGTCTGCCTTGACTTTTCGTCCCCTCCCCCCCCCCTAAGGCTTATCTTTCATTTGTGGATAGTCTTTGTTCTTACCACCATGGGGTCGCTTTTTAATGACAACGGAAGTTGACCAGTGTATATATGAGTGCTAGTTCCATCATGCCTTGATACCCATCTTGACATTTCAACTCTCCTTGTGGCCCTTCCTTATGTGGTTGATCTCGCATCAGAGGACAGTCTGACATTCTATGGTCATCAACACAATCCTAAGGTCCTCCACCATTTCATGGATTTGTGACCACCTTTACCAGAGTTCCCACACTTGTGTTGTTCGCTGCTCTTCTTTGCCTTCATCTTCATTTTCTTCTAACATCCCTTGTTACCACTAGGTCTCTTCTTCCCGATTATAGGTTTGAGATCCCTCTAGCAATTGAGCAACCTGTTGCATTGTCTGCGGTTGTTTCTGGACCAACCTTTGTCTGTCCATCAATGGTGTATGTGTGTCCTCCAGTACATAGTCTCATATTCATTCAAAAGAGTTCATGAGTTAGATACGTGGCCTTCATTTAGAATGTTAGGTACATTTTGATCTTTAAGTTTTTTATCAAGTTTATCCAAGCCCGAGGCTCTACCCAATCTCACCAGGTAGCTATCAAATCTTGGACACCTAGAAATTTTTGGGTATCAGAGCCAGGTTTCAATCTTAGGACCCATACCTTGCTATACCGAAGGTTTAGTAAGCCTAGGCTTTCCAACCACAACTGCCACGCCCCTAATTTAGCAACAGACTAAAATGGGAGCATGGGAGATAGATAATATACCAAATAGTTGAGTAATTCAGAGCAACTAAAGACAACAATTGGAATAATACAAACTCTTAATTTCAAGACTTTAGGGCAAGAATGGTTTAGAACACCTTCCAGGGATCCTTGTGAATTTCTCCTTCTCTAGCGTCCCTCTCACATCCAGGAGACCCTCTAGGCAATAATAGAGTTGGCCAAGAGGGAAATTTGGGTCTATTTATCAGGATTGAGGTTTAAGAGTCCTAATACAACTCTAACTTGATTAAATGACAATTTTTCATGTTTATCTTTATCTCTATGCCTTCCAAGCTCTAATTATAGTTGGATTGTGATGGAAAAGTTGTCTTCCAAGTTGGGTTAGGTCTTCTGCACAAATTTACATCATTATCTATTATATTTAAGTTAATCTCACCTAATTTATCTAAAGGGATAACGGGGACTACAAATTTAATAAGAATTTCTTATTTTATTATTATTTATGTTCTCTTTTGGTCCATAACTCTTTTACGGACCATTATTTAAGCCCATAAATATTTTTTTTCTTATTGAATTTTATTTTAACTCATTCATTTTTTTTAGTTTTATTTTTTAATTATTTTATAATAATTAGGATTGCTACACACCTACCCGCGCTTGCGTGATCTAGAAACTAGCAGAGACGAGTGAGATGGGAGCATAAATGTTCGAAAAGCACGTGATGCGCTATGGACATTCAGCAACCATTTCAGAGTTCTAAGTTCCTTCAAGATAATTATAAATATTTGAAATATTTTTCAATTTAAGCATTTAATGTATCTTGGATTATAACACTTCTTAGATCTTAGCCCATGGCCTTACCCAATGTCATAGTTAGGTATGAGATATTGACAAAAGTTGTGGGCACATAGTCAAACCTACAAATCTTGGATTATCAAGAATCTTAAGAAAGTCTAGGCTCTAATACCAATGACACTATCACATCCCAATGCAAAATATGGGAGTGTGTAACTATAATCAATCGTGTTGATCAGAGCAAGTACTAAATGTATTAACAACATTCTGCAAGGACTATAATCAATTTTTGCCATTAAGTGAATGTCCATAACTTTATAGATATTCAAAATTCACTAATTCTATTACATTTGGCTCCTCAAAACTACATCAATCCACTATCTATGTATCTTACATTGCACATGTCTTGTCTATTACATTGACTTTCATAAAATAAAGACTCTATTTACCATATTAGAAGTCTTCTATGATAAATGGGACGCTCTTCATTCTTGTCCGTCCCCATCATAGTGTGTCTCCTCATCATTATCACCTAAAACCATAAATAAATATGCAAGGTAAGCATAAAGCCTAGTAAGAATTACATCTCTTCAATCAGGCAAAGTTTAAGTGATTAACATGTTGACTATGACAAAAAATGATATAATTCAATGCACATAAAGAACTCATAATGATATAAAAATGGGATCAAATATTTCAATAGAGAGAATGAAAATAACAAGAATTAGATATAACAACTAATACTATCAAATGATCATATCATGATTGGCCATATAAACAAATTAACAATCAAATCAATCACTCATGGAATAGTTGAATTATCTAGAACAATCTTGCAATTCATTTTAGTGCAATGACACACCATAAGTCAATTACTCCCGTGGTTATTGTAGACGCGTTTTCTTTTCCTCGAAAACATTGTCCCACAAAGGAGAGAATTTGACTTAAAAAGAAAGAGAGAGGGAGGAAAAGGAGGGTTTTAATTATGGGATGGGGGAATGGCGAGATATGGTGGAAAAGTAGAAAAAAGATGGAAAGGAAAGAAGGTGCGTGTGTGCACGATATGGGGTGTGTTCGCCAAGTGCTCGTGGGCACCGAAGGAAACGCAAGAGAGGAAGAGTGTGTACTTACCTTTCGCCTGAAGATCACGGGAGTATTGTGGGTCCTACCTCCTCCTCCCCCGGCCGGCCGGTGAAGGAGATTTAGCTTCGATGGTTACCTTGCAAGATGAAAAACAACAAGAAACAAGTGACGAAGGGATTAGACTATGAAGGTGTAGTAAAAGCTCACGTGGAATGAAATAAGAAAAGCATTAAATGGGGATTAGCACACCTTGTGAGGTGGTGTTAAGCCCCTAAAAAAGTGGGAATGGAGAAGATGATGTGTGTGTGTGTGTGTGTGTGGAGTGGTGTAATGCATGCACTAATTAAAAGGGAGAATGGAGAGAAAGGGGGGGGGGGGGGGGGGGATGAGGAATGGCGATGTAGCCCGTTGCAGTGACGGATGAAGAGGACGAAGAGAGGCCCTGCCCGCATTGCTCCGATGCTCGAAAGGAAGGTGGACTTCGAATCCCGAGGAGAAAGACGCGGGGATGACGCACGTTGAATGTACTCCTCCTTGACCTCAGAACGTGACCTTCTGGCCCGACAGGGCTTCACCTCGGGGAGTTAGAGAATTTGGGATCGGAAGTCGAGGCACTGGTTCGGCAGGGCTTCGCTGTCTCTGGGATTGGATATCAAAATGGTTACCCTCAGGTCCATATTTATAGGGAAAACTTGCCTAAATCGCGTCTGGTACAGCGGACACTTATCAAACGTGAATTGCATCCATATAAAGCGCCGCGATTTAAAAGCCCTTGATTCCCGCTTCATTTGACCATTATGTGATGATCATGGCCTACAGCTATGTTGAGAATCGAGTCGCACAAGGACGCCATGTTTTTCTATGAATCGATCTTCTGACAGAATCGATCTTGATTTGATTGATGGTCTTGAAAATGCGGTGACACGTGCGGACGCGATTCTAAATTTGCCATGATTTGAAGCACGGGAGCTCTTAAATGCCGCGGCTTTAGGGGGTACGTTTAGGTTTTGACTTTTAAACGCGTCGGCTTCGCCGGATGCATTTCTTAATTTCTCATGATTTAAAACGGGACCCTCTTAAATGCCGTAGTCTTAGGCGCATGGCTTAGGTTTTGACTTTTAATCGTGGCGGCTTTATCGGATGTGAATCAAAATTCAGCATGTGATCAAAAGCAAGTGTGATTTGCGTCGGTCTTACCCGCCGCGGATCACATCCCTTTAAAAGGCGTCCACTATACTAGACGTGATTATTTTAAGTTCAACAGACCCATTTGGCCCCTTTTGAAAAATTCCTTAAAATCTTAGAAAAATCCAGAAAAATAGGAAAATCACTCAAGAGGTTAATTGAAGAGAGCCACTTTGAGGCATTGTGGTGTAACATGAAATTTGCTCGATATTTTGCTAAAATGGCGTGTCTACAGTTGCCTCGCCTTCGCGTCTGCTTTGCAAGGGAATAGAGCGGAGTGACACGAAGTGAAAATAATGGAATGGGGCAAATGAAGTGGAATGACTGAAAAGTAGACACCAAGGTGTGATGAGACACACCCTTAACAACATACGACTAGAGCCATTCGTCAATTCAAAGTGAAGCGGCTTTTCAAAAAATCTTAGGAGAAAACTCAATGGCTGGACGAAAGGGAAAAGGAGTGTGCACATGGGCACAAAAGGGAGAAAGATCAACTTCCAGCATCGGGAAAGTACCTAAGGACACAATCCATTAGGTTGCACCATCGGGGGCGTCTGCCACTGCCTCAGGTGGATCTTTAGGAGATGAACTAAAATAAGAATCCAAAACAACTGAGTTTCTCAAAAGACGTTCTTCAAGCAACAACACAAAACTGGGTACTTGACTCGGAGTGGAATATTTCATGTTAACTGGCATTGAGGAACGAGTGGTCTCTTCAATTAAGGACGAGAGTGATCGTCCGGAATTATGATCAAAGTCTTACATGATGCACACTGGGCTAAAAGAAAAGGTTTAAAACAAAAGAAATATAAGATAATCAAGGATAATATTGTTATGGTGCCGAAGTCAGGATACCAGATGGAACCATCGTCCTTCTGCAATGTAACGACCTATCCTTAAGTCATAAGAATTCTCTGGAATTATCATTGTTTTTGGCAGAGGAGGGGAATTTAAATTCCAGATTTATCAAAGCCTCATGGTCCTTGATGTGTTCTAATAGGGTATACCCTATAGTAAGATGCAATATATACAATACCGGTGATGGCAGTCGCCGAAGATGTTCATGCATTGTGCGGCAGAAAGGTGTCGAGATCCTGCACTCAAGGATCTATTAGCATAGACAAGTAACAGATATATGGCAGAATATGAAAATAATGTTACTTGTGAATCGCGGCGGGGACGACGAACGCTTTTTTAGCATGAATCGGGTCCACTGCACTGGATGCGATTCAAGCTGTTAATCCAAGATTTGACAGTTTGGCTCTTCTCCCTCCCTTACTGTGTGCATGAGAACTGCTTCCGGGTCAAGGGGTCACAAGACACCTCTCATTCATTCTTTTCATGCACTCACCCTTTTCATGCTCTCTCTTCTCTCCCAAGGTGCAAGAATCTTTATAGCAAGGAGAAGAGGAAGAGGAGGAGGAGAAGCCTTTTGGAGGAGAGGTAAGGAGGAGAAGCTTTGGAGAGATGGAGTATGGTTGTTCTTCCTCCTCCAAGGGATCAAGAGAAGGGTTTCAAAGGTTGAGTTCAATGGAAGGACACATTTGCAAGCTTGTTCAAGCCAAGTTGGTAAGTAGATTTAATCTTTTAAGATGGTTTTGATGTGTTCTTTGGCATGCTTTTAACATTTTCTTTGGTGTTCTTCCTTTCTTCTTTTCCTTCCTTTCCTTTTCTTTCTCTCTTCCTCTTCCAATGACTGATACCTTCCTCTCCGGCCATGCATAAAATCCCCATGCAACGTCATTACTATCCATGCCCATACACATAGGATTACCCACGCTTCCCGAGTAATCGATGCTATATGTGCCTCCCATGGCTCCAACAACTTACCTCCACTATCACCTTAGACATGACCAACATCCTTAAAAGGTGGGGGATCAATAACCTCGTTGTTCATGCCAAAAGATACCACGAGATCCACCTTGACTGGGCGGCTCTGGGGGCATAGTTGAACTATGGAACCCTTAAAACCCATACTTTCCTCTTTAAAACCTTTGAAGCCACCATTTTTTTGGAAGAGGTTGAGATTTTGCTAGGTTTGAAGCGGATGAAGCGGGGCGCGGAAGATGAGATGGCGGTCATGCCAAGGTGTTACACAAGCAAGGAGTGATAGAAAGCTTAGTGGATGCGAGGGAGGCTCAAGGTGTTAGGACGGAGAAGGGTATAAACTTGCAAAAGATGGCGGCCAGGACCATGAAGGAGTTGCACAGGTGGAGGATGGCGAGAGGTTGGAACAGGTAATGATGGGATTTGCCATCATCATGGCGGGCGCACTCCTCTTCCCCTCGGTTGACAACACCTTGGAGGAGGATCAGCTAGGCACAGTACGTGCCATTTGTGAAGGTGAGAGGTTGGGACCGGCGGTGCTGGCCTTTCTTTATAGTGGACTGACGGCGGCGAGCTTGGGTAGGCCTCCTTATGGTTCAATGCTTTTATTTACTTGCTGGACTGACCTACACTTCAAGTTGATGTTAGCAATGAAGTTTCTAGCTCATCTCGTATCTTTTCCAAGAGTCCGTTTAAGCATTTGGACAACATCGTCGGCCTGGAAGGGCGTGTGGCTAATCGGGTGCCACAACTTAAAACGTGGGCGGATTAGCGTGATTACTTCCGAGACATGCCCGAGAACACGTTTCTTGTACTCCGGCGCCACTTCTTACCAGGGACTGTGGACCTGGCTAGCACTAGTGTGGACTTGCAGTTGATCGGGGCGTCCAAGTTCGTACTCTACAACCCACACCGCTGCCTCCCTGAACTTGGACTTCCGCGGCGCAACTTTGAAGGGTCGTCTCACCTCTCGCCGATCAAAAGGTAGGATATTGGCACAAATAATGACGGTGAGGAGGCGGACACAATTAAAGTGTTGTGGAAGGTGTGCTCTTTTAGGAGGCCGGTCCCCAATGTAGAGGAGGTTGAAATTGACCGGATGAGTTATGTATGAGAACTCGGGAAATTGTGGCCCAAAGTGGCCGTTTGTAAGCATCGGAATGAAATCCTCAATAAGAATGTAAAATCTTATCCTTAACGCGGCCAAATTGTCCCTTCAATGCAATCGTATCATCTAAACAGCTTGAATTTTCTCCTTAAAACTGGGCCCGGGTGGGCACCTGAATCGCGTCCACTGCAGTGGACGTCTTTCTCTTCTTCATCCGCGTCCAGTCAAAGCGCCGCTTTTCCACTTAAATCGCGTCCTCTGACCCCGATGCATTTTCAATTATACTTCAAATTTTCAAAAATCGCGCACCTCAGAGTCCGCGCCAAGTAATGATGACTTCTGAATTATGGCAGCTCAGGCGAACGCAATTAAAGAAGGCGGTCCAAATTCGCGTCCACTGCATTGGACGCGATTTCTAACTCTGCCCAAGGTGATAAAATGCCCGAGGGCGCCTCCATTTGGCTCTTTGCTTCTCCGGCGAGCCTCCCTCTCTCGACTCCAACTCTCGTCTCCCTTGCTCTCAACTCTCTCTTCTCTACTCTCTCTTTCAAACTTCTCCCTCTCTTTACTCTCTCTCTTCTCCCATGACGAAGGCGGCGGCGACCAAACGGCGGCGAGGGGAGAGCTCGTTGGCAGGGGAGGACATGGTGTCGGCGACAGCGATGGATACACTGGGGACGGACACTAGCGCCATGGTGGCGGAGCTATTGGTGGTCCCCGGGGAGCTTGCCATCGTGTCGGTGGTGGAAGAAATGGCAGCGGCGGCGGAGGAGGTGCCGGCGGTGCCCACGGAGGAAGGAGAGGAGGAGGTGGCGATGGAAGAGGATTGGATAGCGCGGAGGCGAGGTCGGCTCAGCGGGAGATCCCTTTACGACCGGGAATGGTAAGCCTCAACACCCTATCCCTTTGATTTTGAGGAGAGTGGAGGAGAGGAGGGGCCATCAGTGCTGGGGAAGGGAAGGAGAGGGCGTTACAACCGACGCGGTTCAAAGCACTAAATCGCGGCGGCATATGCCGCCGCGTTTCATCTTTGAAAAGTGGCCAATGTAGCGGACGTGTTTCAAGACTTTGAAACGCGGCCACTGCATTGGACGCGATTTCAAAGGCTATCCGAGGGAGGAAAGTTTAGCCTGATTTTGCACAATTTTGACTTTTTTTTATGCATATTAAGTTGTGTTTGGCTTATTTGCTTTGCAGAGTATAAGGAAGCTGAGGACAATGTGGCCTCTCATCCTGGCAGCATATCAGAGGCTCCCAGACTTCCAGAGGGAAAGAGTCTGGGAGATGGGCTTCGGGCCGATCTTGGAGATCGAGCCCTTCTTCGTAGACAACCCCCTGATCCAGGCGCTACGAGAGAGGTGGGATCGGGCCAGCAAGGCCTTCTTGTTCCCCTGGGGCACATGGTGCTCTGTTTGGAGGACGTAGCCCAGATCATGGGACTACGAGTAGATGGGGAGGCAGTGACGGGGGTCACCTACGCAGATTACACTGAGCACACAAAGGATTTACTGGGTTGGACCCCCAGGGAGAGGACGACCTCGGCGACCGGAGGATGGTCGACCGTGTGGCATTGTTGGAGAGCTGGGCCTCAGGGGGGTGAGGCAGAGGGCGAAGGAGACACTGCCAGAGTTCGTGCAGTGGGCGGCGGGGCTGGCGCAAGGCGGTCTATAGTCAAGACCCTGATGATGAGGAGAGGGTGGATAGGGATTGATAATATCACAATATCATGAAAAATCATGCCATTTTGATGACTAATACTTGATAAATTCATAGATTTCTATTATCATGAACGTTAATTGATTAAATTCAATTATGTGTTGTATTTGCTGTAATGGGCCATTTTATGAAGTACTTAACGGGCCAATGAATCAAGCAATCCAAACAGGGGCAAATCTGGCATATACAAAAAGTGCAAAACCCTAGCCACCTTCCTTCTTTTTATTCCCTTCCCCCGAGCTCTCTCTCATTCCCTTTTTTTTCTCTCCCTTTCCCGCACGCAGCCCCCCTCCTCTCTTCTTCTTCTCTCTTCCTTCTTCTTCCTCTCCTCTTCTCGTCTCTTCCTTTCTCTCTCTCTCTTTCTCGGTCTCACACAGCGAAGCAACAAGCCGCACAGCACAGCCGCACGCCCGCGCCTGCCTGGCCTCGCGCCCGCGCAACGCGCCTCTCTCTCTCCTCTCGCCGCTCTCTCTCTCTTCTCTTCTCTCTCTCTCGCCTCTCTCTCTCCTCTCGCCGCTCTCTCTCTCTCTCTCTCTCTCCCATCTCTCGCCCCTCTTTTCTCTCTCAGCGCTCTCTCTCCTATCCCTCTCCCCTTCACGCGCTCTCTCTCCTCTATCTCTTTTTCTCTTCTCTTTCCTCTCTCCCTCTCTTTTACGCTCTCTCTCCTCTCTCTTTTCTCTCTATTCTCTCACTCTTTTCTCTCCTCTTGTCTCTCTCTTTTCTCTGTAGTTCTTTCTATTTCTTTTCTCTTTATTTCAATGTACTTGTTATTGACTTTTAATTAGAATAAAATCTTTGTGTTAAACTCTTTGTTATTG